>OZ030018.1:61028493-61408493 GCA_964023405.1 Apodemus agrarius
AAAAAGGGCAAACCCAGAAGGCAAGACTCCTAAGGCACACACACATGCAACGTACCAGAAACAAAGTCCAGGAAGACCTGAGTCTATACTGGGAACTGGCACCACCCTGGCATGACTTTTATATGGGACTAAGATTTGTTTCTGCTGGTGGTTTTCACCTTTAACTACATCAAAGTCAGAAGCAGGGAGCCTAGCTCTATCAGTTCCTTCATTTACTATGCCAATACTATGGAGACCCTGTCTCTGTGATGGGTAATCCACAGAACAGTGCCAGGATGATGAGGGCAGACGTTAATGAAGCAAGGAGGTCAGGAGGCTCCGTAATGGTTACTTGGTTTTCATGCATTATTTCCTTTTCCGTATGTGTGTGTGTTGAGTATATATTTTGTGTGTATATGTACATACATGCGTGTAAAAGAGAGCCTTAAGTAGACCTGACTTAATCTTCATAACATGTTTACGTTCTATGTCCCCTGCTTTCCTTGACATCACATGTACACAAGTTACAGTAGTTTATCCAATCAGATCTGTCTGGGCACAAAGATCATAATCCTCATAGGTACACCTGCTTGCCAGTAAGACCCTTAAAGCTACCTCATTACACAGGGTGCTGCTGTACCGGGAAGCGTTTACAAACCCCAACATACAACCAAGGAGCCATTTCCAACATAATCGCATTAGGGTCTCTTTATTACAAACTCAAGTTTGGGCTTACTCACCCCCAACCCTCAGGGCAATTTGGTGACTCAGCCCCAAACCCTCATTGGGACAGGATTTTATAGGAAAATGGACAAGTGAAGGGAAGTCCAGTCTGTCAAGCACCTACTAGAATATCTATCGTAAGCCAACAGGTGAATGCTCTAAGTGAAACCATGAACAATCATCAAAGGTCTGAAAGTACATCTCAAACACTCAGACTAATCTTTGATTGATTGTTGCTAGGAAGCAGCTACGGATAACTCTAAGGTATGGGCCGAGGACAAGTCATGGGGTACTTCCTGGTACTTGGGTGCAGCTTGGGTTCAGCTGTAGGTCAAGTTCTTAGACTTCCTTTATTTCCTCTCAAGATGGGAGTCTGGTCCCAAGATGGAGTAGGTCTGGCTTCTCAGCTTCTGCGAGAAGCGGCAGCACTGCTGGTATAACAAAGCAGCCATCTGCAGAGCCCTCCTTCCACACATCCCAAAGTTTCCAGGCAACAAAAGCCCAACCTCCCAGGCAACCAAGCCTGCAATCCCCCTGCACTGCTACTGCTTTTCTTCCTTCTCCCCCTTTAAGGTCCAAAAATTCTAAAAACTCAGTCAGTTCACATCAAACCAGTAATTTTGTTGACATTTCCAGAGACGACTGGGGGAATTTTAAACAGCTGCTCCAAGCAGCACTTGGCACGTACAAAGCAGGCAACTGCAAGGAGGGCTGCTTTAAAGAATTACTTTTAAAAGGTGAGCCCACTGATTCTTTGTCCCCAGATGCAGGCACCATAAGCATTTACTGTTAAAAACAAACAAACAAGCAAAAACACCCACGGTTCGGCGAGTGAGGCAGTATGCCTGGTATAGCTTATGCAGCAGGTGACAGAGGACACAGGCTTGTTGATGAGGAGGGTTACGAAGAAACGAATCAAGCAAAGCTGAGCTACGAGCAACCCCTCATCGGACACCACTCTGAGGCAAAACAAAAACAAAAACCAACCAACCAACCAAACAAACAAACAAAACCCTACACACCACACCCTGAAAGCAGCCAAACCTGTGTTAGGACAGGAATAACTGACTGAAATGAAAGATGGTGGTAGCGGTCCCTTTGGTTTTCCTTCTTCCACATAGGGGTGTGAAGTTAGGGGAGCAGGCCCTTCCGAACCAGAGAAACAAGCATATCTGATGACTCCCAGTTCTGAGTGTTCCCGGTTCCAGAGTCTGCATCTGGCCGTGTCAGGAGTGCAGCTGCTGAGAGCGTGTGTTTGGGAGAATTGGGGTGGTTTGCTTAGCTTCCTACTCTCCGTGTGGACCTGAGGGTGCTATCTGCTTAAGGCTGTGTGCTTCAGCTCCTCCCTGTAACTGTGAACCAGGATCCAGAAACACTCTTGGACCGGTGAGAACAGAATGAGGCACTGTGCATTAATGTGACTACCATGCTGTCTGGTGACATACCTACACAGGAATTTCTTGGGAAGATACACACACACACATACATACATACATACACACACATATATACATATATATACACACATATATACATATACATATATATATATACACACACACACACAGGTGTGTAGGGGTGTGTGTGTGTGTGTGTGTGTGTGTATGGGTTTCTTTTAATTCTAAGGAAACTTAGTTAAGAAATGAAGGAAAAAAACTCTAGGTTTTTTGTTTGTTTTGTTTTTCAAGACAGGGTTTTGTGTGTGTGTGTGTGTGTGTGTGTGTGTGTATGGGTTTCTTTTAATCCTAAGAAAATTTAGTTAAGAAATGAAGGAAAAAAACTCTAGGTTTTTTGTTTGTTTGTTTTGTTTTTCAAGACAGGGTTGTGTGTGTGTGTGTGTGTGTGTGTGTGTGTGTGTGTGTGTAGTTCCAGGAGGCTATCCTGGAACTCACTCTGTAGACCAGGCTGGCCTTGAACTCAAAAATCCACCTGCCTCTGCCTCCCAAGCGCTGGGACTAAAGGCGTGTGCTACCACTGGCAAAACTCTAGTATCCTAAATTCTGAGTAGATGTCAATATTTGGGATTTTGCAAGAGTAATGAATGCTGAACATCATAAGTATCTTCCTAACTTATACATCTTTCAGAACAAATGATCACAATAACTGAATAATTTCTTATAAAAAAGGAGAAGTTCTGTTTTAAAAGATAATGATGAATTGTGGTTTAATGCTGTTTAAGCCAATATGTAGTAAAATTGTATGCATACATGATCTCACCTTGAAACAGGTATCTGATGGTAAACTTAAAACCAAAAGGAAAATTCACACGAAATTAGTGCCTAACTTAAATCTCTTTGTGAACATAAATGTGGGGCTGCAGATGCAATGCTGTTGCAGAGGACCTGAGCTGGGTTCCCACCATGCGTGTCAGCAGCACGACTACCTGTGACTCCAGAGAACCCAACTCCATATTGTGGCTTTGAGGGGCATCTGCACTCAAATACACCGAACCACAGACATACGTGCAGACACGTAAGATGCAATCCCAATTAAAGTGAAAGATACTGTAAATATTTACTATTGTAATGGCCACTCTTAAAGAGAAAACCCGAATGCTGTGTAACGATCTGTATAATACTCAGCAGGCTTGGTCTTTGCTTTGCAGACATGGAAATGAATTACATCTCATTTTTGTGTGGGTGTCGGCTAAGATGCTGATGATTTTATGTGCATTAATCCTGAGCGCTGACCTTCGCATCCCATCTCCTCCCATCACCTGCTTCAAGCCTTCTCCACTCATCAAAGCTCCTCTCTATGACCTGGCCGCTCACAACCGCCTTCCAACCGACTACCAACACGTCTTCCAAGATGTCCGTCTTGCCTTCTCTTCTGGCTACGCATCACTGGGTACTTGAGTGTCAGAGAGAACAGCCAGGCTCAAGTGATCCATAAAGCTTTTCACATTCTGTCTGGGATGTTTGAAGTTATAACCTCTAGCATGTATCTTTTTTAAAGAAGCTTTAATGGTGGGTACATGGTGCTTGTTTCTTTTTGCCAGATTGTTTTTTTACTAAGAATGGCATGTCAAGGTGAGGAAATAGTTGTGGTTCCTTCATTGAAAATTTTTCTTCTTCCACAAATGTCAGACAAGGTGAGGGAATAGTTGTGGTTCCTTTAGTGAAAATGGATTTTTTTTTTGAAGTACTAATATGGAGAGAGAAGACAACCTTGCCTTGTTCCTGATTTTAGTGGAATTGCTATGAGTTTCTGTCCATTTAAGTTAATGCAGGCAATGATCTTTCTGTAAGCTGCCTTTATTATGTCGAGGTATGTTCCTTGTAACCTTAATGTCTCCTTGACCATAGAATTTTTTTTGTTTGTTTGTTTTTTGTTTTTCGAGACAGGGTTTCTCTGTGTAGCCCTGGCTGTCCTGGAACTCACTCTGTAGACCAGGCTGGCCTCGAACTCAGAAATCTACCTGCCTCTGCCTCCCAAGTGCTGGGATTACATGTCTCCTTAAGGATACAAAATAATCCTTAATTTTTATCATGAAAGAGTGTTGGATTTTGTCAAAGGTCTTCTCTGCATCCAAGGAGATGATCCTGTGGGGTTTTTTGTTGTTGTTGTTTTGTTTTTTTTACTTTCCGTTTGTTTATATGGTGGATTACATTTTCAATTTACATGTGTTGAATAATTCCTGCTTCTCTGGGGTAAAACCTACTTGATCATGGTGGATGATGTATTCTTGGATTCAGTTTACAAATATTTTATTTTAAGACCAATAGGAAATTGGTCTATGTAGTCTATCAGTTTCCTCCAGGATAGAACAGACTCCTTCCCTGCAGGGAACCTCTTTAAGCAGGAAGACAAACAACTCAAACAGCTTCAGGAAGACCCTGAAACTCACCAGACTCAGAGTCTCTCTTAAAGGGAAGAAACCTGGACCAGCTGCCTGGAAGCAGCAGAAACCAGCTGAGCTGCCTCGAAGAGGATTAGACAAACTGAGGCACCTAGAAAGGGCACTGTCGAACCTGCTGAGCTGCCTGCAGCCTGGCAGAGAGCTCCAAGTTCCTAGGTTTGTGAGCTGTCAATCACGCTGGGGTGACCCTTGGCAATGCCACTTTCTTTTGAGTAATTTCTGCTCCTGTAAGTAACCCCTCATCCATATTCCTATAAGTAACCCCAATAAACCAATTGATGCATCAAGTTGGACTTCAATAATATCCTTTGGTCTCCTGTGGGACCCATACCTGAGGTAGGTCACTGTGTATTTTGTTTCCCCAGGAAAAGTTTTGACACACAAAAGTCTGTAATTTTATTTTATTTTATTTTATTTTATTTTATTTTATTTTATTTTATTTTATTTTATTTTATTTTATTTTATTTTTGTAGAGTCTTCATGTGGCTTGGATATCAGGACTAACTTTGGCCTTGTAAAATGAACTCTATTTTATGGAGTAACTTTTGGAGTATTGGCATTAACTTTTCTTTGATAGTGTGGTAGAATTCTGCACTAAAACCATCTAGTCCTGGGCTTTTTGGGTAGGGAGAGGACTGCTTCTGTTTCACTGGGGGTTATTGGTCTGTTGATATTGTGTGATTATGGTTTAACTTAGGTTGTGGTGTGTATTGAGAAAATGACCCACTTTTAAAAAAAGATTTTCCAAATCAGTAGACTACGGGTTATGATTTCTGGATTTCCTTGGTGTATGCTGATGATGACTTTTTTCATTTCTGATTTTGTCCACTTGGATTTCTCCCTTGTCATACGACGGCATTAGACTACAGTGATTAAGACTGTCCCCTGTTCCCACTCTGTGATTTCCAACAAAGCTCTGCACAGAGGTCTCAAGAAAGCTGAAGAGACCATTATACCCCTCCCCCATGTTCAGTTATAAATGAGTGGGGGGCAACCAAGTTGTTCTTAGAAATATATGCACAGTTCAGCTTGGGAAACTGTTAACTACTGGGAAATAAAATTATGTTTCATTGTCCAAAGAAAGGAATATCAGAAAATAATTGTCATTATTTACCCTAATTTTTTTTTAAAAAAAGGTATTTTAAGGTTCTCTAGGTTTTAGATTTGTGAGGGTTTTTCTCCCTCTTTGAGAGTCAGACTCAAAGAATGCAGAACTCATTGTATCCCGTAGATTCTTCTTGCTGAGTTTTACCAAGCCACTGAGAAGGGCCACCATGTTTACCGAAGCTCTTAACTACCAAGAGGCCGAATGGCTTTGAGAATAGGTGACTCCTGAAATCAGTCACCCTGTGCAATGTGAGATGCATCCTTCTCGGTGTATAACATGCTATTCGAGTGATTTTTCTGGCTGTATATTAGATATATTTATTTAAAGCATCTATGCTAGATAATATATATAATTGAGTCAATATTTGGGAGAGGCCATGGGAACTGATGTGCAGTGAAGATGTCTATGCACAATAAGATATGGACTGTTCGCTGGGTGTGGTGGCGCACGCCTGTAATCCCAGCACTTGGGAGGCAGAGGCGGATTTCTGAGTTCGAGGCCAGCCTGGACTACAGAGTGAGTTCCAGGACAGCCAGGACTACACAGATAAATCCTGTCTCAAAAAACCAAAAAAAAAAAAAAAAAAAAAAAGATATGGACTGTTCTGTTAGAGTCTGTACTAGAAGTTACAGTGTCCAGCAAATAAATAAATATATATATACATATATATATATATATAAATATATATTTATAGATATAATTTCAAAATGTCTTCCATTGGATTTAAAAGTCTGACAGGCATGTTCAGCTTGTGGCATGTAATCAGAAATATCTATTAATGCTGCCCAACACAAAATCATAAAATTACTTTCCATAAAACATTGTAAGATTATTTTTTCCTATATGAATTTTGGCAACATCATGTCACAAAGGTCAAAAGGCTGGGCGTGCCAGGGAGAACAACATAAGATATATTTTTAAGAAAACCTTTTATGATTAACAGAAATAACAAAACTGTCTCCTAAAATATACTCGGCCCAAAATAGTCACGATTTCAAAGTAGTTTTGACATCTAGTAATAGGAGATGAAAATCTCCAACATAATTCCAAAAAGAATCTTGTAAAATAAATTTTTATGATGTGGAAAATGGCCATCATATATTCTTTCTTTAGAAGAACCAGGTTTTGAAATGATATTGGCAGAAAACCAAAGGAACAAGCACACTAACGCGCAGGTAACAGGTGAGTGGTGGTTAAGCACTATGTGCAGTCTTAGCAGTGTCTATCTTGTGATGGGTATTATGAACATGTTAAATTGCTGTCCTCTGTTTTTACCAGGAAAGACCACACTATTTTACTTCCTTGATCTACATTCTGACTATTACAGTTTATTGATCTGCTACATGTCTATACTATTTAGGCTTTGGGATTGTAGATAACGAAGATTATAATGGTACCCCCTAAATTGAAAGTGTCAAACTCAGAAGCAGAGAATCGAATGATGGTTGCCAAGGAGCCGGGGAAGTGGGAAGATGTTGACTAAAGGGAACAAAACTTCCGCTGTGCTAAGTGGATGTACTCCACATGTTCTGGAGATCTGAGACACGATACGGTGACCCGACAGCATCACTGCTATATACCCAAGACTCACTAAGAGTAGAGCGTAAGTGTTCTCACTGGCCTGCCCACCACAGCACAGAAAACAGTCACAGCTCTGTGAGGTGATGATACCCATCAGCCTGACTGTGGTCACCACATCACCAAGTCCACATGCACCAAAAGTGGTATGTACTATAAACATTTGAAAGTTTTACTCATAAATCATGACTTGATAAAGTTGACAGGCATCAAGATGTATAATGCCCAAGACAGCATTATGACTAAGAAGTATTCCACATACATAGTCTATCTGTGAATTATGCCTCACATTCTCTGGTGTTAATGTGCTGCATTTCTAGAGGATAGTTCTGTGGCTTTCAAGAGTTGCTCCATTCAGTGTTGATACAACAGTAACAGGCTCACAGGGAAGGGTGGACAGTGGTTTTTTGTTTTACTTTTTCTTCTATAACTGTGGTCACTTTTAATGTGCAAATATCAAGTAATCTCATAAAATGAATTGGGGAGCTTCTCCTGATTTCTGCTCTTTGAAAATAGTGTGAGGAATCATAACTATGGGGGTTGGCTGATAAGTCTGCGGGACTCCCCTACGCCTTGTGTGTATGTTTGATTGATGTAGTTCTTTTTATTGATCTAGTTTATTTCATGATACAGGTTTACTTTGGTTTCCAGTATGTGTCATATAAAGTCTATTTTGTTCAGCTGTAAATATGAGGCATCAATTTGTTCACGGTATTCTCTATATTGAAGGCAAGTAAAGGATTAGGGAGTTCCTGAGTCAGAAGTGGTTTAGCATCCTGAGTTCAGAACTGATATGTGACTGTGGGGCCTTTGTCTTTATGTGTAAAGTTATACAGTCCAAGTTCCTGAAGTATGGCTGGATAATGATGAAACAATGGTGTCTGTGAAATGTTTAGAGCAGTATCTGCCATGTATAAGGACTTCCTAGATATCACTCTCTATGCTACGTTATAATCCTATGAATCCTAAAGGGCTGCGTCCCTTTACGTTCCCAGTAGTTTGCAAACCTTTCCTCTTTAACCTGCCATAGGAAACACTCTTTTATTTCATTTATCCTCTTGTTCACTGTTTGAAAGTTAGAATCCATCCCTCCATTTATCAAATAGCCTTTGACCACCAAGACCTGTCCTAGGTGCTGGAGAAACATCAGCAGACAGGCCAGACACCCAGCTCTCCTAAGACATGCAGCTGCAGAGTGTCTCATAGGAGACACGTCTCTACTAATTCCAATATATTGTTCTTTTATTGGATGCCTTCCCTTGTGCCAAAATTATTTCCTCGGAAAATATATCAAGGAGTTCAAATTTTAAAATGTTATAATATAACCAGCAATGAAAATTGTCTAGAAAAACATTTTTTAAGTTGTTTGGGGTTTATGTGCTAAGATTTACTTTGGTAATATAAACATCAAGAGTTAAAACTGAAGAAAAACCATGGTACATTTAATTAGAACAAACGAGGTTATGTGAAATAATACTGATAATTTATGCAAAGACTGAATTACAAAAGACCATTATTTTCAACACTGGCTTTGAAGTTCACCCCTGAAGTGCCAGAGAATCCTCAAATTGCAAATACAGAATTACCGAGAACAGGGAACTACAGGAAGCCCTCACTGTATGTACCTCTCAGCTCTCACACAGAGGACGGTCCGTGGTTCACTTGTAACTCCACCCTTTATCCAGTGCTCCCCCAACGTGATAAGGATAAAACCCACCCAACTTCAGTAACATGTCAGAGGCTCCAGAAGATGCTGTCAACCCCTTTGCCTTACAGAGAGGTCTGGATGGGTAAACGACCAGAGACACAGTTGCTGGCAAAGCTGGACTTGAGATCGTTTTCAGCATTTCAACACGGGCTATTTTAAGCATGCCACTTGCAATAGTGAGATTAACGAGTGGGTCCACAGGCAGGCTATGTAGCCCACAGTGTAGCTGAAGCACTTTGCAATGAACGGGCAGTGGGGTCCAGGGTACTGCGGCAGCCGCTTTAAAAGTGAGCTAAACGCTAGTAAGCTGAAAGCAAGGCTTCAAAGATAATGCATTGGGGGCTTTGTGAGTTCAAAGGCAACAGGACAGTCGTCAGTTTCTTCTGTATTTGCTGGGAGTTTACTTGTGGGGTTTTAGAGGTTGGTAGTCCTGGTTCTTAACTACCTCTGACGTCACCCAGCAGCCAGGGCTTTCCTTTCCTGTGTCAGGCACAGGACGTCAGCACTAAAACTGAGGCACAGCTGAGGCCATCTGGGGCCTTCCCATTAAGGGCTGACTTCCAATAAGGAGTTGTCAATCATCCCCAAGAACAAGTAGAGGAAAATAGTCTACGTTAAATAGGACACAGCACTCTAGATGCTGATTTGTATTTTCCTGAAACGCAAGAATTTACACAGGTCTTTAACTTCAGCTCACCTTATTTTGTAACATCTGAGATTTTTTTAAAGACACGTTCTTTGCCATGAAATCCAAATGAATGGAACTGCATATCCAGAAGCACCCACGGCATGCATGGCGCCCTGTCTGGTGTGATCTTAGGTCATGGGTCCCTTTCCTCATCGTTTTCATCATCTTCCACTAAGTAGACTTGAGGTCAAACAGGAGAATTAATCCTCTTATGTCTGTGCAGAGCTCTCTTACACTAAAATGGGCAGAAAGTGGGTATGCAGAGGTGTCTGAGACTAGCATTAACTCAAAGAAGTTCCTGGAATGCTATTTCAAAGCTCCACTTAGGAAATAAAATTTTCATGCTACCAGATACACCTTTTAAAGTGAAATATGGAAGAGAAAGAAAATGTCATATTCACCTTAGAGTTGAAAGCACTCTATTTTCCACAGTTACAAACCATTAAAGTTCATTACTTTCCTCAAGTACTAACCAAACACGTTCCACTGTGCGGTACATACCCTGAGTGGCTGTTGGAGGTAGCTTGAGCGTGTTATCTAACTTCTCCCAGAGGTACGTGGGCCGTGGGATGCCTTCCTCTGAACTGCACAGAAGGATGACATCACTGCCGATGTCCTGGGATCCTTGGATTTGGCAGTGTGGAGCAGAAGGGGGGACTGTCATGGAAAAATGGGAGCACAAGTTCACGTTTACTGTGTGCCAACAGGACAGGAATGCTCGTCCCTGGGGAACAGCAGTCACCGACAGACCGTAGATCACCTGGGAGACTGCCTCACACCTCACAGCAGAAGCCTGAGAATGCTAGAGCACAGCATCCAGGATGGGGGTGGACACCCAGGACCGGGGGGGGGTGGACGCCCAGGACAGGGATGGACACCCAGGACGGGGATGGATGCCCAGGACAGGGGTGGACGCCCAGGACAGGAGTGGGCACCCAGGACAGGGATGGATGCCCAGGACAGGGGTGGATGCCCAGGACGGGGGTGGACGCCCAGGACGGAGATGGACGCCAGGACGGGGGTGGACACCCAGGACGGGGATGGATGCCCAGGACGGGGTTGGATGCCCAGGACGGGGGATGGACGCCCAGGACGGGGGATGGATGCCCAGGACGGGGGATGGACGCCCAGGGCAGGGGTGGACACCCAGGACGGGGGATGGACGCCCAGGATGGAGGTGGACGCCCAGGATGGGGATGGGCTCGAGGCCTGCAAGTGCCACAGGCAGAGAGAGAAATCTACAAAAGGAGCCACGGCCTTTGGTTACATTTTAAGGTGTCTTAGAGCCTTGGTTTGAATGCTCCCTCTGAAGGAGGATTCTTAAGAGCCTTCGCGTTAACACATCACCTTTAAAGACACTGCTAAAAAGACACATTCAACCCCATTTCACGAGCAGAAATTGAGTCCACCAACTGTCTTCTAACAAAACCCATTTCAGTGAGGTGCACTGATATTTTACAGAGGGCAGACGGGCCCACTTTATAGAGAATTCAGCTTTCTAGGGCAGCAACTTTACTGGAGTTAGAGAAAGTTAACAATAAAGCAATATTTCAAAATCCTAAACATTCTATACTCACTAAAGACTGACAAGGACACATGCAACGAGAATAGGAAAATCACTAAAGCAGGAAAGCATGCTGGGAGTGGACGCATACACAGAAGCCAGGGCAGGGCGCTCCACGCCGCCGAGGCTGACATCACTGGAGTTTAAGTGCATGCGATGATGTTCTTAATCCTAAAGCTTCCTCAATAGATGAGTTTGCTCCTTCAGAAACACAGGACTCCAGCAGTGCAAACTGAGTTAGAGATATACACAGCAACCAGGTAGTGAGCGAGTGGGAGAGGAGAGGAGAGCCGAGCAGCCAGAGGGCACGGGGTCAGGGAAGGTAGTGCACCAGCAGAAGGCTGGCTTGGCATGCTTCAGGCCCAAAGACACAAGGGAAGGGGCAGGGGGGCAAGGATCTGATTAGAGATCTGTTTGCTGTGATGGGATAAGCCAGCCTCCTGGAATAGTTCCATTCGACAATACCACTATGCTACTGGGAAGGAAAACCTAAAATAATTATTCTGAGGTGACACTAACTATTAAATAATAGGTTTTGTCCCTCACCCTCCACACACACACACTTTTTTTAAAGCTTGGATAATGTGGGAAGGCAGTTGCTCAACTCTCAGATATAAACATCAGAATAGCATCTATTTCTATGAATACTCCACACTGTACTTTCTCAATTGTTGGAGGTGTGGGAGGACAGGGCCCCAAGGATTAAAAGCACAGTCTTCCCTAAAGAGGAAAACCATTCCAAACTCCCAACATCAACATCTCCAAACAACTCAATGGGAAGGCAGAGAAGCGGGTGCGGCCGGGGCTAGACAGTTATGGAGGTAGATGCTGGGACCTGAGCAGGGGAGGGAGGGCCTTCTCTGGGTACTTCCTCTTCTGAATCCACCTCTTCTACTACAAACATCTATCTGGCAGCCACGTCTACAGGGAATCCATCTGAGAGACACCAAACAGCTGCAGCGGACACACTTCAGCAGCTGCAGAGTCAGCCCACACAGTACAATAGAACAGAACGGGTGCTGAGCAAGACTCGAACCTTAACCTAAACTTTGCTCATCTGTGGTCTTAAAGGGCAAGGCCCCAAAGAGATCCGATCTCATTTGAAGGTGATAATCTGTTTGACTGTAGAAACAAGGATGTCCTTAAGAGTACACAGGAGTAAAGTTAAAATTATGTCAGAGCCACAGGTGCAAGCTGAGAACTATGGTGACCCCGCTTCCTGTCACGGATGTAGTCTTTATCCTCACACATGCTGATAGCTTTGCTTTTTGCTCACAACAAACTATTCGCAACTGAGTTTTACTGCAACAGACACTTCTGCCCTACAGCCCCCTAAATGAATTTTAATCATTTAACCCACTGTGAGAAAACAGCATCAAATGGTAAATTTAAGAGTGTTTGGAGATGCAAGATTGGCAAGCATAGGGAAGTCAGGGGCACTGGGCGTGAGAAAGCAAGCAGGGAAGGAACTCGGACCCAGGGAGGGAGCGCGGAATGAAGTGAACATGCTAGCGTAGATCTGTACGTGGACCGCAAGGTAGCGGGACCTGCCTGCCACTCACCTAACACCGTGAGGCCAGTGACCCCAATGTTTCTGCCCCCTCTGTCCGGAAGGTTATTCACCAAGCACTGGTAGGTGCCCGTATCTGACAGCTGGGTGTTATTGATGAAGATGGAGACATTGGTGGCAGGCATGGTGCCTGTAAATCCTACCCTCCCGTGGAAGCGGAGGGCGCCATCAAACGTTTGTCCGCCCTGATAGAGAATGACCTGAGAAAGGAAACAAGATATCAGAACACCATGGTAGCCCCCTCCTCGGCACATAACCCAGTAGACAGAACCAAACATACCCAGAACAAAGGATGGAAGTTTGATTTCTCAGGGATGTCAACAACGTCTTGAGGGCCCATGTGTGAGCATCTAGGACTCTAAATTCCCACACACAAAGTTAGAATATTTTATTTTCCTTCCTTAGTTTATCAAAAAAAAGTCTTTAATGCTGCCAGACTATTAGCACATAAATATTTCTGCTGCTGAAGATGTTAATTGTGAGATGGAACTCAAAGGGCACTGCTCTTCTCTATTGATCAGGCCACGGAATGACAGATCACTCACCGGCTGAACAGCACCACCAGGACAGGGAGAGCTTTGCAGGCCAAGACCACTGTGCTTGCCAATTGCTATTTATCAGACTTAACTATTCTTGGGGGAAGACTCGGCATATACTACAGCAGAAGCCCTCCCTGCGGGATGAAAATGAGGGTCTCTCTGTGCGTGTGTGGGAAACCTTAGTCAGTTCTTTTTTAAAAATATTTTTAACCCCTGTCACTGAAGATTAAAATGATGGGATTTAACAGAAGATCTCAAAAGTTTAGTCTACCGCAAAAGTTTCATGGTTTGGAGACACACACTGTATCCATGTATGCAATTTTCAAATAACAGATTAAAAAAATTAATAAACTTTAAAGAAGTTTGTATTGAACTTTGTTCACTTCACTAAATACGTTAAGTATTAAAATAGAATCAGAAGAGCTTTAAAAAAATGGCATCTTTGTAAATTAAACTGTGATGCATTTATTAAATTTATTAAATTAAAATTCATTAATTTTATAGTAGGCATCTGAGATTATTAATTTATTTTCTATAACTGATGAAGATTTCTGGGGGCAGCTTCCATTTTCACCTGTGTCTCTTCTGGGTGGTTCTCTCATGTGTGTGGGAGTCTGAGTTGGCTGGTAAGCCCGCTGTGGTAATTTGAATATGCTTGGCCCATGGGAAGTAACACTATTAGGAGGTGTGGCCTTGTTAGAGGAAGTGAGTCACTGTGGGGGTGGGCTTTGAGGTCCTGTGCTCAAGATACACCAGTGTGAAGATAACCCTCCCCTTGGCTGCCTACAGTCTCTTACTATCATCACTCTCTTTAGAAAGAACAGTCTAAGCCACCTAAGCTAGTGCCAATCTCTTCCTGAAAGAACAGACCTCACTTTCTCTATCTTAGCACCTGCCTCTCAGCAGTGTTTTCTTTTTAACACTTGAAGGGCCTACACGAAGCCCTCAGAAGAATCTCCTTAGCATCTGCTAGTGAGAGGGATGGTGAAGATATCCTTATAAGAGGAGGACGGCCTTACCAGAATATTTACTAACAATGCAGTGGGGGAGGGCACACTGACCCTGTCACCTTACACTAAGATTCAAACGCATCCCCATGCTGCTGCCCTATCTCATCTTCTGGGACCCATAGTGTTGGAGGCAGTGCAGAAGTACCTGTTCGGGCTGGTTGGCATTGGAGAGGGGAATGACCATCCAAATGACGTTGAGGTTCAGGAGGGCAGCACTGGTGGAGAAGGCGCAGGGCAGGACTGCTGTCTGGCCGCGGGCCACCTGGACACTGCCTGGACTCTCGGACACTTCCAGGGACGCCGCGACACCTGGAGAGGGAGGAACAATTTGGTCCCATGCTTGTCCTGTCCTCCCAGCTCTTTGAGCATCACAGTGTCACGTTACAGACGACCTGCATCTCTGAATGCATGTTAGGATAGTCCAACCAGAGAACAACCCACTAATCACTGAGCCACAGGAAGAAAAGTGGCTAGTCCCTTCACATCTTGAAAAATAAAATTAAAATGTTAGGGACCATATATTCTCTTTTAATAAGCAATAACCCAGTATAAATTCAATATTCTATGTCAGAATTTGAGCAGAAGTTGATAAATCCTGACAAAAGACATGATATGAACTGAATTTTTAAAGCATCATTACAGTAGCACATCACAAAACTTAGTGCTTATCTGGGAATGTAACAACACATATAAAACATGACTGAGAGAAATAATGAGATCAAATAAATGGGAAGATATACTGTGCTCATGAACTGGTAGATCCAATGTTAATAAAAGGTCAATTAATTCTCCCCAAACTGATAAAATTCAGAACACACACGACCAAAATACCACCAGGCTTTTTAAGTAGATGGAAAGGAATTAATTTTAACACATATGAAAAGAATCAAAATAAAATAAAAGAAAATAAAACAATTAAAAAATGTCATTAATGACTAGAGAGATGGCTCAGCAGTTCAAAGCACTGGCTGCTCTTGCAGAAGACTCAGGATTGACTCCTAGCTCCCACATGGTGTCTCATAACCTCTGTTAACTCCAGTTCCGAGAGGTCCAACACTATTCTGGTCTCTGCAGGCACTGAACACACATACTGCAAATACATACATACTCAAAGCCACATATAAAACACCAATGGAAGAAGAAATCAGATAGAATAAATGGGAAGATATATAAGGTTCATACATGCAGGCAACATGCTCATCTGCATAAAACAAAAACAAAGTTTTCAAATTATGTTCATCCTATCTGGTTTCAAAGCAGAGCTTTAACAATCAGGGCAGCTTGGAGTAAGTATGAGAAGTGTCTTATAAACAAATAGCACAGGCCTGGGGGCCCCAGGCATCCATGGCCAGACACTTCTCAACAAGGAGCAAACAAAAGCAAAGAACAGCAGGTTTCCTTCCCCCACCAAATGGTGCTGGAATAATATGACAATGATATACAAATCAGAGGGACCTAGACAGAATTCGAACCCACACCTCTACAAAGAAGCGTAGAAGAAAATGTCAAGTTACTTTGGTCTAATTAGAAAGCTCCTACAAGTATCACTAATGCTATGAATCCCAAAGGAGAGCAATACAGTGAGGACAGCTTGTTAAGTTTAAAGATCTTGGGGTTGGCGAGGGACTCAGCAGCCAAAAGCACGCATACTGCTTCTTTTGAAGACCTGAATTGGGTTCTCAGTACCCATATGTGTAGAAGTTGGTCATGATGGCCTCTAACTCCAGTGCCAGGCATTCAACACCCCCTTCTGTTATCTTCTGGCACATGTGCACAGATACACACACTTGTACACACATACACATGCATACATATATAGCTTATAATAATTAAATCTAAAAATATTAAAAAATATTTTTGCTACTAACAATTTGAGAAAATATAAAATTTTAAATATAGCATGAGAGAAATATAAGCCATGTATTTTATAAAGGACTTATATGTAAAATATATAAAGACCTTTGACAATTCAATTTAAAATATAATTGAATTTTAAATGGATAAACATATTCCATAAGAATAGCCTCCTAGGTTCATATATTTGAATTCTTAGTTACCAAGAAGTGGTATTATTTGGCCTTGTTTGAGTAGGTGTGGCCTGGCAGGAGGAAGTGTGTCTTTGGGGGTGGGCTTTGGGGTTTTAAAAGCCCATGCCAGGCCGAGGCTCTCCTGTTCCCCATTCCTGTCTGTTTTCAGATCAGCTGCTGTTTTAGCACCAAGCATGCACCATACTCCTGGCCATGATGATAATGGACTGGCTTTCTGAAAGTGTAGGCATGCCCCCGATTAAATGCTTTCTTTCATTAGAGTTCTACGGTCATGGTGCCTCTCAATAGCACTAGAACACTAACTATGGCAATATCTAAACCACAACACCAGTGCACATACATCTACTGGAATGGATACCATGAAAACCATAGCAAGTGCTTGCTAGGAAAAGGGAGACTCATGTACTGCTAGTAAGAATATAAAAAAAAAAAAAAATGGAACAGGCACCTTGGAAAATAGTTATACATTATAGTTATAACTATTATATGTATAACAAACGTATGATAACTTAATAGCATATTTTAGAACTCTAGCCAAAAAAATGGAAATATCTATTATATGAATATACATACATAAATATTGAGATCAATATTTTTCATATTATGCTACCAAACATAAATAGAAGAGGTGTCCAAAATCTAGTGAATATATAAAGAGGAAGAGTGGTCTTGCATACAGTGGAATGCAGTTCAGAAATACAGGCACCGAACTGTCAATACACGTTACAACCAGAAAACCAAAGCTAAGACACTGCCCAGCATATCATCATCCCATTCTGTTCCATATGCACAGAAATGGCAGTGCTAAAGGGACTGAACCAGCTGCAGGCTGCGTGGGCCCGAAGGGGCCGAGCAAGGGGCGCTGTCAGGCAAGTTCAGGAGCTCATAGATTGTTGTCATGGTTGCACAACTCTGTATACATTTAGTAGAAATGAACACGTGTTGGGAATGAATTCATAGGATGGAAATTATGCTTCACTAATGCTGGTAAAACACAAAAGCAGGGACTCATCAGAAGGGACTTTCCAGAACTTAAAACAAAGGTTCTTTTTTCTACCAAGAAAGCCAGCCACCTGCCACCACCCCCGCCCCACCCTTGCCTGGTAGAAGAGTGGAAACAAAAGCAGACTAAACAGGTCACAGAGACCCTCAGACGTCCTTCCAAATCACGAAGAGTACATTACGGTCATGGCAGCATCCTGTTTGACTTGGCAGTGATGTTATCTTAATCCCCCCTACCCCAAAAGGCAACACAAGGAGACCTTGTTGTTATTCCTGTTGCTTTTGTAAAGCGCGGGTAACACCTTCCCTCTACAGAGCTGCATGCTCTTCACATAGCCTGATTATGCTTTCAGGGTTAATTTCCATAAAGCAAGCCACCTGTGACGGAATGTCAAGCACCGGGTAGGTGCATGGAGGCTAGACCACCACGGGAAGCTCTTTAGAATCCCAGCAGTTAGACAGGAGAGATGGGTTTGAGACAAGCTTGAGGTGGTAAATATTCAGTCACCTCATCAGAGGACAGACAGGCTGAGAGAAGCACGCATGTCACAATGACCTGACTGACAAATGCCATCACAGACTGACAGGCCCAAGTGCGGGGTGTGGGCAGAGGGATCCACAGCTCTCTGGGCAGGGGGAGCTCAAGTCTGAGGCCAGCTAGAATACTCTAGCTGCAGTGATACTCACTGACTGGTAGGGAGAGGGGACAGCAGGGAGAGGGGACAGGAAGGGCAGAGAGAGGAGCTGAGCATAACAAAGTCCTGTAATCCCAGTGCCCCTAAAGCAGGAGGACTGTGGAATCAGGACACCCTAGGCAAGACCCTTCCTCACAAAACAAAAAAGCAGTAGCCTTAGAAGCTCCCCCACTGCATCCTTCACACTGCCCCAGTGCAGTAGGGAAGACACTCACCCCTGCTACCTGTGTAAGGCGATGTCCATCATCCATCCTGAAATAGGCTATCTACAAGCTCAACTCACTTAATTTTAATACAAATTTTAAAAAAACATCAGTGAAAAATTAGAAAGGGAGGAAATTGCCCAAATAGGGAGTGCAGAAGGGAGAGGAGGGGCAGGGGTGGGACAGGGGTAGGGCAAAGGTAGAGCAGGGGTGGGGAAGAGCAGAGATAGGGCATGATGCAGGCAGGGAAGAGAAGGCCTCCATGGCACTTAATGCATAAACATTTTCACAGGATCGGATTCTTCAGTCTCCCATGCTGGCAGAGCTGCAGAAGAAACAGTCAAGATGTGGGCAAGGGCACAGCTGTGGCTCCTGTTTCAAAGAGAGCAGCAAAGATAACAGGTAGAGATCAGACCCTGCGGGAATCCCTAGAGACATAGCAATGGTCTGAGAAACACGTGAAACAAAAACTGTCGAAGACCCAAGGCAAAACGTGAACGCTAAAGCAGTCCAGTAAGGCCACCCTTGGGGTCGACTCCGTGGGTGAAGATTTCAGGATCCTGTATTATAATGGAAGCAGTTCCTTTGGATGTACACAGTTTCCTCCTGGACACCATGCAACCAATAAGGAAGCGGTAAGCAGGAAGGAGGGCTCCAGAGGCCACACCTCTGCTTCTGACCCGGATGTTAACTGGAATTGTATTCTCTCAAAGATCAACCATCAAACTAGACAGTGTACAGAACAAATTGCCAGCGGTTGGATTAGAGGCAATATATAAAGGGCCGAACGCAAATGAGATGAGCTCTCCAGGTCTTTTGTTTTATGCAGATGAGTGCGTTGCCTGCATGTATGAACCTTATATATCTTCCCATTTATTCTATCTGATTTCTTCTTCCATTGGTGTTTTATGTGTGGCTTTGAGTATGTATGTATTTGCAGTATGTGTGTTCAGCGTCTGCAGAGACCAGAATAGTGTTGGACCTCTCGGAACTGGAGTTAGCAGAGGTTATGAGCCACCATGTGGGTGCTAGGAATCAATCCTGAGTCTTCTGCAAGAGTAGCCAGTGCTTTGAACTGCTGAGCCATCTCTCCAGTCATTAATGACATTTTTTAATTGTTTTATTTTACTTTGATTTTTTCATATGTGTTAAAATTAATTCCTTTCCATCTACTTAAAAAGCCTGGTGGTATTTTGGTTGTGTGTGTTCTGAATTTTATCAGTTTGGGGAGAATTAATTGACCTTTTATTAACATTGAATCTACCAGCTCATGAACACAGTATATCTTCCCATCCCCTTGATGGGAGCTGTTTATTCTAATAATACTTGTAACCCCCCCTCCCCAGAAAGGGAAAATAGAGGCCCAGAGAAAAAATAAAAACCAGTTCAACAACACACAACCATAAGGTTAGAAAATGCATGCTCTGGGTTATAACCAGGCACTTTCTTTATAGAAAACATACACTTCAAAGTCTCAAATGTTTATTATCACTGCATTAAGCAAGTACAGAATTTAAAAACATAATAGACTTTTACATAAAATCATTAAATGTGTCTCCTCACTGTAAACCTACAACTCGGCTCTGCCTGCCCTGCCTGCCCCCTCCTGTTAGAGAAGTTTATCTAGGGCTGGCCTCCCCTCCCTCACGCCTAGGGAACTCTGAGTCCCATCCCTTTGGTCCCCCTAGTAGCCACTGCAGTCCCTCAGAGCTTCAGGGCCTCTAGGCACTGCAACTGCTTTTGTACCATTGAACTGCTCTCCAGTTAGACTGTTTCAAGACAGCGCCTCCCTCCCTGCAAGGCATCCTCCACCCCACAGGGCCTGCTGCCTCAGATTCCACCTGTGACTCTTGCTGAAGGACTGTCTATTCAGGCTCTCTAGTGACTACTCTCTCAGATCAGTCTTTGATCCGCTCCTGAAAGTAACTCCACCAGCTCCCCAGAGACCTTGGGGCTGCGCAGTCTGTGTGATCTCTCTTGCACCCTCAAGGTCATCTACCAGAGGTGAGCCGGTTTGCTGCTGAAATCCGCACCCCCTCAGCTTCAGGGAGAAAACTGAAGCCGCGCCCCCCCCCACCAGCCCTTTTCGGAGTGTTTCCTCCCTGTGTGCCTTGACCCACTCTGGCTGGCCCCTGGCCTTCCCTCTCTTCTCCATGCTTGCTTCTGTGGCACGTGTATTCCATTACTTTCTCCTCCTCCTCCCATAACCACCGTTGAGGTGGAACCGCATGCTGTGCACACTCAAACACACACATAGGCATGCAGACATGCTCACACATACCTACAGGTGCACCCACATGTGTCATTTTAAGTTTAAATAGGCAACAATATGCAGTATTTATCTGAGTCTGCCTTATTTTATTTTAACAGACTGGTTTCTGATTCTGTCCATTTTTCCTGTCAATGTTATGGTTTCAATCTTCTTTACGGCTGAATAAAATTCCAATGTGTGTGTGTTTGGTTTCAGACCTTGGGACAAGGGACTAAGATGCATGTTTTATATACCAAAGCAGACCTGGCCTCAGGGGTCTCCCGCCCTCCCTCAGTCCCTACCTGGCACATTCTGCCCCCCAACCCTGAACTTTCCAGCCCAGGGGCTGGGGTCCCCTTCCCCCAAAGGCTCTTCCCCACAGAAATCAGACAGTTTGGTGTCCAGCCTCACCCCCAGCCCCTCTCTTCTCCCTCTTCCTCTCCTTCCTCCTCTTCTCTCCCTAGGTGCTCTTTCTCACTTTCTCTTCCCCCTCACCCTCCCCTCTCTCTCCCTTCCCATGGCCTCAGTCCTTGGGGGCCTGTAAACTCACCCCAGAGCAGCTTCCCAATAAGCCTGTGTTTAATCTAATCTAATCTGGTTTGAATCAGATCATTTCACTGGCAGAGAAATAATAGTACCAAAATCTGGGAAAAGTTGAGTCCTGAGCTGGTGGCCAGGTCTTTCCTGGCAATGTGGAGACGCGTCTTTCTCCCTCCCTTCCCCGCTGGAAACACCATTCCCTTGGCCTCCATGAGCACCCATCCCCAGCTACTGCCCAATCTTCCTGGCCCAGGACCCTCTGGGCTTCCTCTGTTGAGTCACGGCTGCTCCAGAGTTAGCCCCATTCCTGAACAAAGACCAGACCTTTGTTTTGGGGGAACCTTTGATACAAAGACATTTGATATATGAGGTTACCATCCCCCTATACTTGGCTAGATCCCAGATTATGGAATGGGATGGTATTTTCATAGTCTCGGGATCTCTGGCAAAGCCTGGGAGAATGAATGCTACTGTTGATAAAGATGTATCCAAATTGGACTGAACTTCCTAAGCCCAATTTTTTGGGGACACCACTCTCACTCCTTCCCCTCCTCCTTCACAACACAGCTTCAGCAACTGCCCCCAACTAAGCCACTGCCCTGCCCTGCCCAGAGGCATCCCAATACACAGGTTCTAGGTGCTGCCTAGTCACCCCCACCCCCACCTCCCTCCTGTCCATGCCCCTGTGACAGCAGTGGTGGCAGCAGCATCTGTGACTGCAGCAGTGATGGGGAGAAATAAATTAGCAGCGATCACATTTTCTTCCTCCATTTGTCTACTGAGACATCAAGGCTGCTTGACTTCCTGGCCTCTGTGGAAAGGGCGGCTATAGACGGGTATGCAGGCAACCCTGAAGTGTGCAGACTTAAAACTTTTCTGAGCACACACCCTAGAGTAGCACAGCTGGGATATACGGATATACGGTGATTGCAGTTATGGCGTTGGGGAAGCCTCCATGCTGAGTTCATTAGCAGCTACACAAGGTTACATTCTCCGCTGTGATATTCAAGCGCTCCTGTCTCCTGATCTCCTAACAGCATTTGTTGTCATTTTTTTTTTCCTCAAGGCAATTTTAATTTGCATTTTCCTGGTGGTCACTGAACTCTTTTTCAAACATTTTTCAGCCTGTGTATTTATTATTTTTGGAACAGTTTATTCAAGTCTTAGCCTACTGGTAGATGGATTAATTGTTGATTGATTATCATTGGTGGGTTCTATGTGTATTCAGGCCTTTTTGTTGTTGGTTGATTGGTTGGTTTTTGTTCGTTTGCTTGCTTGGTTTGACTGGGGTAAATGAGCTTTGTTGAGTTTATCTACCAGAGTGAACATAAGGCCTACACAAAACCAAATGTGTGTCACTCTAACTTCTGTGTCACAAAATCCACACCTTCTGAAAAACAACTCCAAAAACATCTGACTCAATGAAAACCCACTGCCTCAGAATTGATACCTTTCTGTGAAGCCACAGAAATATTTAAATATGGTTAAGACTCAAACTCAGAAGTTTGTTTGGCTGAAAAGCTAATTAAGCTTCTACCTTACTTAAACAAAGATACAAAGAGGCAAACCTGTGGGGATTATTTTTGGTTTTCTGGGTTGTTTCTACTTTTTCTTCTCCCCCTTTTCACAAACTTTGATAGTTATTATGGTCCACTGAAATCATGGAACAGACTAGTGATTAAGAATATTTAGAGTCCTGTCTGGAGAGATGGCTCAGCAGTTAGGAGCAAGTCCCACTCTTGCAGGGGATGTGGGTTTAGGTCCCAGCACCCACTGTCAGACAGCTCACAACTGCCTGTAACTCCACCTCCAGGGACCAGGCACCCTCTTTCTGGCTTCCACAGGCACCTTCAATGGCATGCATATATCCCACACACAGGTTTTAAAAACCTAAAAGAAGTCTGTAAAGAAGAAAACACCCAGCCCCCCTCCCACAGTCTTCTGCTGTCCTTTCTTCCCAGCAGAGACCCTTTGGGTGTAGGATGACGTCACCAGCAGCAAGTGAAGCACCGATGAGGGTCCAGCCCTTCATCTCCGTGAAAACCAAGTTGCAGGTGGTGTGCAGTAACACATTTTAAGACTTCTGATGTTTCCTGACGGTGGGTCACACCTCGTCGGCGGCTACATAGGTCTCTGCAGCATTTGATCCCAAGATTGTGACTGACCTAGACTTCAAGTGTCACAACACATGGCCTAGGAGTCAGATCATGACAGGTGGAAATCACCTCAGTCCTGACCTTTGTGGAATTCTTTCCAGCCTTGCTGCCAGTCATTTCAAAGCCAGCTGAACCTCAGACAAGCAGGACAGAGAAATGGCCAGCTGAACTTACCGTGAGACCCCATGCCCTACCTACGCCTTTGCTGTATAGCAACTCAAAGTGCACATACTGCTTTTATCATATGTTCTAGGCATTTACCTCTCGTCTGATGTGCAGTTGGAAAAGACTTTCCTCCCAGTTTTTAAACCACTGGTTCTCAACCTTCCTAATGCTGTGACCCTTTAATACAGTTCCTCATGTTACAGTGACCCCCTACCGTAAAATTATTTTCTTGTTACTTCATAACTTTGCTAGTTATGAATTGTAATGTAAAATATCTTATATGTAGGACATCTGATGGAACCCCAGTAAAAACAGGTTTAGAATCTCCTTTAGGCTGTTTCTTCTTTCTGGTTGTTTTTTGTTTGTTTGTTTGTTTGGTTGGTTGGTTGGTTGGTTGGGTTTGGTTTTTGTTTCCCCTGTCCATAAAGCTTTTTTGTTGTTGTTGTTGTTATTTTGGGTTTTTTGTTTTGTTTTGTTTTTTGAGACAGGGTTTCTCTGTGTAGTCCTGGCTGTCCTGGAACTCACTCTGTAGACCAGGCTGGCCTCGAACTCAGAAATCCACCTGCCTCTGCCTCCCAAGTGCTGGGATTACAGGCGTGTGCCACCACACCCAGCCTCCAAAAAGCTTTTTAATTTAATATAATCCTATTTGTCAATTCTTTGGATTATTTCTGTAGTATTTGATTTGGTTTTTGGTTTTGTTTTGTTTTTCACAAAGTCCTTGTCTGTGTCTGTATGCTGAAGTATTTTCCCTAACGTTTCCTCTAGCAATTGCAAAGTACCAGGTCTTACGTTTGGTCTTTCATCTGCTTTAAGATGCTTTTAGTACAGGGTGAGAGGCAATGGTCTCTTTTCATTCTTCCACATGTGGAAAATCCAGTTTCCCCAACACCACTCATTAACGTTTGTTAACAGCCTCTCTGCTGTCTTTTCTGTGAGTCATGTGTCTGGTGTTAGTTAGAAATCAGGCAGCTCTGGTTGTACAGGTTTGTTTCTGGGCACTCTAGTCTATTCCTCTGGTCCATTGTCTGACTTTGGGCCCTACCTAAGCCATTTCTGTTACTGTGACTCTGTAACATAATTTGAGGTCAAATATTATGATACACAATGCTGCTCCTTCTGTTAAGTATTGACTTGGCTGTTCATGGTCCCTCTGAACTTTAGGATTGTTTCTTTCTAGTTCTATTTTTAAAAAAAAAAGTCATTCAAGTTTTGATAGAACTTGCATTGAATCTGTAGAATTGCTTTTTAGCAATATAGCCATCTTCAAAATATTAATTCTGCAAATCCAGGAGCAGGGGAGACACTTCTTCCTTTTCCTGCATCCTTCAACTTCTTCCTTCGGAGGACTGACGTTTTCACTGCAGAGTTCATTCCCTTCCTTGGTTAGGTTTATTTCTAGGTGTCCGCTTGGAAGCAATTGAGTATGGGCTTCCTTCTTTCCCAGGTAGGTGGTTAGTGTTGTATAAAGAAAAGCTACGGGTGTTTGGATGCTGATTTTGTGTCTGACTACTTTGCTGGAAATGTGTGTCAAGCACCAGAGTTTTGTGGCAGAGTATTTGATGTCACTCAAGTTAGAACTATGTCATCTGCACAGAAAGACAGCCTGATGTCTTCATTCCTATCTGGATCCCTGTTTGCTTCTTTCTCTTCCATCATTATTCTGTCTAAGGCTTTCAACACTATGAGCAAGAATATGGGCACCTGTCTCATTCCATATTTTCGAGAAAATATGTTTTTCCCACCATTTAATATAATATACAGAGACTCTTCCTTTATTGTATTGAGATATATTCCTTCTTAGTTTCCTCAAAATTTTTACCATGAAGGGATATTAAACACTATGAAATAAATTTTGCATAGATTGGGGTGATCATGTAATTTCTTTCTTTAGATCTATTATGTGTGAATTCTACACATTGGTTTGCATACATTGAACCAACATGTAACAAAACCTACTTGGTCATGGAATGGGGACTTCTGCTCAGCCCCCTGTCACTCGTCCATGCTTTGCAGTAAATTCGAACTCTTAAGAAGGTACTCACCCTCACTACTTCAAGTGTTATATTTTCCCAAAATCTCCCTTCCCCTGACCTCTTGGCTGAAATCAAGACTTACTCATACCAGCATAAAACACTACATACACAGGTAGTGTTTTCAGTAGTGTGACTGTTTAACATACACTCACTCATGTGGTATAAGATCTATAGAGACACATGATAGAAACCAGATTAACACATTGTTACATTTATTTAATCCAATGTCTTCAATTCCCACATGGAAATATGTTTGCCAAAGTAAAAGGTCTCAAACCCAGGAGCTGTGCCTTCTAACTTTCATTTTAACAGTGCGTTTTCTCCTATGCCAAATCTTCCACAGATCTAACTGTATTAGAGTAGGGATAGTCTGTTACAAACTGAACAGACACTGAGCATGAAAACTCAAGTCATCTGTCCTGCCTGGAGGTAGAAACAGTTTACAGGAAAGGGGGATACGTTTTGACTCAGTGTGGATTGCTACGCTGTGATGAAGCACTATGACCAAAGGCGAGTTGGAGAGGAGAGGGTTGATCTGGTTTACACTTCCAGGCCATAGCCCGCCACTGGAGGAGTCAGGACAGGAACTCACACAGGGCAGGAACCTGAGGCAAGGCCTTAAAGAGGCCATGGAGGAATGCTGCTTACTAGCTTGGACACATGACTTTGCTCAGCCTGCTTTCTTATAGAAGAACTCAGAACTACATGCCCATGGATGACCCCACCCACAATACTCAAACCCCTCCCAACCAAACACTAATAAAAAAAAATTCTCTACAGGCTTGCCTGTGACCGAGTGTTAAGGAGGCATTTCTCAATTGGGATCTCTACTCAAATGCTGCTAGCCTGTGTCAAGTTGATATAAAATTAGTCAGCACAATTTGTTTACTAGAGTTCTCTATGGGACAGGATTTTCAAAGTCAACCTAAGACATTCTCCATTGCCACAAACAACTTTACAAAGAAGACACAGGGCTACATGGAGGAATATGCCAATCTGGGGGGAAAGCACACAGACAGGTCTTATGAAGATAATTTTTTACATTATATCTGTGATACACTGAAGGACCCATCCCATTCCTATCTCATCAAGGGCCTACATACCCTAACTCAGCAATTCTGAACCTGGGGGTCATGACGCCTTTTGGGGATCCAACAACCCTTTCTCAGACATCCTGCATATCAGAAATTTACATTATGATTCATAAAAGTAGCAAAACTACAGTTATGAAGTAGTGACACAATAATTTTATGTTTGGAGGGTCACTATAACATGAGGAACTGTACTGCAGGGTCACAGCATTAGGAAGGTTGAGAACCATTGCTCTAAATGTATCTGAGCAAAGGCAAATGGGCTTAGATGTGAACACACACGTGAGCCGATGCAGTGCCATCTTGAGTTCTGCTCAAGAGAGCTTCCTGATTGGAAGGGAAGCTGTGGAGAGCCACAACCCAGGGAGGGAATCCCGCCTGACAGTCCACCTGGCCTGGACATGAACATTGGGAGGTGAGCGGAGATTTATTTTTTCGTTAATTTTTCTCTGGAATAATCAAATAAGTTGTATAACCGGCTTTATTTAGTTTTCCATCTTTTTCAATTTTTCCTTTACAGTTTCTTAACAAGAACTTGCAGACAGGAAGGGTGTCTGTGCTGTGAGTGTATCCTGGGACTCTTTACATGTTCACTGCACCACATATAATTTTTCCAAAGAAAGGAAATCTTAGACAGTGCAAGGTAAAGAAGTGAGTGTTTCACATTTTAAGTGCTTAATTTTTACCTTACCTGTAAAACATCAACTGAAAATCCAATTTTCTTTTAAAGTATATGTCCATGTTTAAAATTCTAGGCAAGGATTTAAACTTTAATGCTAAATATTAGACTAAAAATTCACTTACAACATCCTACAATTTGCAATATTTACATGTAAAATGCATAATTCAAGAGATGAATTGGTAGCATTTTGCAGAGTTCAATCTTTTCTTAGTACTTTCATCCCCCAAATGGAAGTTGCCTCATGAATTCTGAATAACTCAGCAATTAAATAAGAAAAGAATAAAGTACATGGCCATGTTCCCTCTGAGGAGTTAAAAATCAAAGCTAAAGTTTTCTTTCCTCTTTTGAAAGTCTAAAGACTCATTTTCCTAAGATTTAGAGCAAAAATCTTAGGATCAAAAATCTGTTAGATCAAGAGGTACAAGTCAAACAAAATGAAGGTGTCAGCGAAGAATCCCGAAAAGTCCTGAAGGATCATCCGCACCCAAGAGAACAGACCAAGGGCGTGTTATAATCATCTGCCATGCACTTGACATGGAGTCCTCCAGAAAACCCATCACAGTGGAATGTGGAAGTTCAGACGGGGTACTGGCCCAAGCAACCCCACTGAGATTTCAAAATGGAGCATTATGTGATGTCAGGATCAGATGATCAGGATCTCTTTGGTCAGCCCTCCTAAAGAACACTGAAGAACGCAGTCAGTGAAGCAGACAGGACCTTGTGTTTGTGGCACCGTGGGGAAACCTACATCATCCTTTTGTTCAAATGTTTTACTAGCAGTCACAATCAGAGAGTGCTCACTGGCTCACAACATTCACATATGAACTTAACACTTGTTGTCTATTACATATACAGCAGGGTATGGTTCTATTAGAGTAAAATAAATGTCTACATATTAAACTTCTAGTCTAGATTTTCTGAAGGAAACTGAGGAAATATTACAATTCCTTAATATTGGGATTTTTTTTAAAAAAACAAATTACTTTCTCTGTGTATTTTAATTAAATTAAAATTGATGAAATTATATGTAGACTATAATACAGAAGATCTTTTTTTAAAAATGCTGCATGAGCTAAAATAAGTTTGTATTAATTGCAATTAAATTAAATTTTGGCCATAAGCACTAATAGTAAATGGTTAATGGCTGGCGAATTTTACAAATGCAGGTGGTTCTACTTTATGTTGTTTACCTTCATTAATCAATGTATGGGATCACTGCTAAATCTCCACTTTAAGCCCACTCACACAATTCATTTTATTGTTGGTATGCAGAAGCAGCTAACACACAATTTCCTATCCTGATTTTCTTAATGTACAGACTATGTCACACGGCATTGTGTTTTGATGGTGTAATACTTATTTTAGTGCTGTCCCACTGACTTCGCCTCCATAACCACAAGCTTACTCCAAGGCAAACAGACCAGCAAGGGGCCTGAACACAGAGCGTACTTTCTATGGTGTAACCGTGAAGAGCAGATCAAGAGCCAAAGCCTACATACAGGAGGACTTCAACTCCTGCGCAGAGCAACAAGACAAAGGCAGAGGGAGCCCTGTAGATGGACACCCCCCTCACTCACCCTTCGGGGTCTGTGTCTGTGCTCACACCAGGTCACACATATCCTGGGTCACATTTGTTCAGCAATGTCTCCTAACACCTCATCATAAACTTCAGGATCCTCTTCAAATGTCACATCACCGTCACCCTCTCCTGAGGTCATATCTGGCTATGAGTTGAGGCATCCGTTCCATTTGGAAAGTCCCTTTCAGTGTGACTGTAGTCTGGTAAGACAGATGCGGAGCAGTGCGTAAAGGTAATTATAGGAAACCTAGAGCCGTCACAGTACCACGGACCAGCAGCATAATTTATATACGTCTTTTGTTTCCCCAATATTACATGACTCACTGGGGTTTTTTAATAACTTTGAATTATTTATAACTTCATAAAACAGGTCTAGATTACCAAATTAATCTTGAAGAACTAGTAGCACTGGGCCTCCGTCTGGCATGGCAATTCACAAGAGCTGAGCCTTTAGACACAGCCAGTCCCATCACTCCCTGTCTCTCCACAGAGCACTCCAGTCAGCCACACTGCTGCCCCGACTCCTGTGGGCGCCGGCATTTGTACGTCATCATTTAAAGTGAACGTGAACTGCTTGGTCATAATTAACTCTAAGGCAGCAAGGCAGCAAAGCAGAGCCAAGCTTTGCAGAGCTCTGAGGAGTATGTTAACTATGCCATACTCAAATCCCCTTCTTAGAAATCAGAACGCAACTCCTGACGTGTCAGTCACAAGAGTTCGGGCACGAGCTCTCACTCATAGCCTGGGTAACTATATTGTACCAGGAGCACAATTGTACAATTGTATATTGTATTTGTATTGATCCAAAAGAAAAAAGAAAAAGAAGAAAAGAAAAAGAATCAGAAAAAAAGGTAACCCAATCTCAAAAGAACACTCATGGTATGCACTCACTGATAAGCGGATATTAGCCTAGAAGACTGAACTACCTAAGACACAATAATCCACATATCAAATGATGTCCAAGAAGGAAGGAAGGAAGGGCCCCTGACTCTGGAAAGGCCTAATGCAGCAGTGTAGGGAAATACCAGAACAGAGAAGAGGGAAGGGGTGAGTGGGGAAACAGGGGGAGGGAAGAGGGCTTATGGGACTTGCGGGGAGGGGGGAGCCTGGGAAGGGGGAAATCATATGAAATGTAAGTTAATATATCAAATAAAAATAAATTAATTAATTAATTAATTAAAACTAAAAAAAAAAAGAATCAGAAAAAAGAGTCAACTACAGGCTCAGCAGCTATTACGAGATGGGTCTTATCTAAAGATGCACCAAATGTTAGCTAGAGGTGAGGGTCAGTGATAGACCTTGCCTGTTCATACTCAAGGTCTAACTCAGTTTCTAACACCAGAGAGAAAAAGAGACATAGCAAGTATAATTCTGTCTGGCAAACCCAACATCACCTTCCCTGTTGTCAGGAACCTGGAAAAAGCAGCAGCGTGTGGGGGCAGAGTGCTGTGCCAGGAAGCGGTCATGGACCCCAAAAACCGCCAAGGAGCTGTCTCTGATGTGGTCACGTTAGGGTCTCTCTATTATAAACTGAGTTTGGGCTTACTCACCTCCGACCCTCGGGGCAGTTTGGTGAGTCAGCCCAGAACCCTCCCTGGGACAGGGTTCTATAGGAAAATGGGAGGAAGTGTGGGGAAGTCCAGCCGGGCAAGCATCTAATAGAACAACTATTGGATGCTCTGAAGCGAGGCCAAAAATAATCACAAATGGTCAGAAAGTACATCTCAAACAATCAGACTAATCTTTGATTAACTATTGCTAGGATGGAGCTAGGGATAACTCTGGGGTATGGGCCAAGGACGAGCTGTGGGGTCTTTCTTGGTACTTGGGTGCAGCTTGGGTTCAGTGTAGGTCAAGTTCTCAGGCTTTTTTCTTCTGTTTAAAATAGATGGGGTAGGTTTGGCCTCTGAGAGATAGGTCACTAAGACGAGGGTAAGAAGGGCTGTGCAATAACAAAAGGGAAAGCTTATGAGAATTATTAACTGGCCTGTACATGGTACACACACAGCTCTCTTCATTCCTAAAGTGATACCAAGGACAAGAAGCACAACCTGGTAGAGATGAAATATAAAAAGGAAATGCTGGAGATTGCAAGACTTTCCTACCATAAATTCATAGACTAGGCAATTAGCTGTCCTGAAGTCCTGAATTCAGACAATGACTTGAATGTAAAAAGTTACAGTACTCCATCTACCAACGAAGTGTACACAATACTTTCCCTGGGAGCTGGAACATTCACGCAGATGTACCGTATTCTTTTAGCACATTTAGAAGAATATCATGTAAAGAATGTGAATTAGACTAGAAGTCACTAACAGAATGAAGTCCAGAATAATCATCAAATATTTGTTAACATTTCTGTATAATTTAAAGGTCAAAGAAGATACTAAGGGAGAAATTCAAAATAGTGTTAAATAAATGCATATTAATATACAACATCAAATACAATAAAAAATACAACATCAAAATTTTGGGGGCAGCAACTAAAGTATTACTCAATCTCCCAAGTTATTGTGCCTTCCCATTACTAGAAAAGAAAAAGGGTCGATTACTATTGAGTTTCTTCCTTAAGCCACTAGCAAAATAAAAGCAAATTAAAGCAAAGACAACCAAAAAGAAGAAAGCATAAAAACTAGTGTTCAATGAAATGAAAACGAAAAATCCAGAATAAATAAATCAATAGTTTTCCAAGATCAATAAAACTGATAAATCTCCATCTATAGTGATCAAGAATAAAAAATGACAAAATTACTCAAGTTGGTATCAAAGAGATATAGTTACATATTCCATGGATATTAAACGACAAAAGAAATTATTAATATCTTTGTATTAACATATTTGGTAGCTTGAACCATAAAGTACCAAAGCTAACCATAAAAAGTGACTAAGGAAACAATTTAATTCATATTCCAAACCTGTCCCATCAAGATGACACCAGCCCAAAAGGCTTTATTGGTAAACTTAAGTTTATTATTAAACTTTATTAAACTAAAAACAACACCAACACTGTTGGTGTTGATGATGGTAGAGATGAACACTATTTCATCTCTACCAGGTTGTGCTTCTTGTCCTTGGTATCACTTTAGGAATGAAGAGAGCTGTGTGTGTACCATGTACAGGCCAGTTAATAATTCTCATAAGCTTTCCCTTTTGTTATTGCACAGCCCTTCTTACCCTCGTCTTAGTGACCTATCTCTCAGAGGCCAAACCTACCCCATAAATTAAAAACAACACCAACACTGTATACAAACTTTCAGAAAAAAATTCTCCCAACATTGTACCCCAATTCCAAAATCCAATAAAGAAAATAACAGGTGGTTCCAGGGTAACCTTCCTCTTGAACACAGACAGAAAAATCCCTGAGAAAGTTTAAGAAAAATGAAGCTGGCTTCATAATGTAAGTGAAGTCTTTACCAAGAATGTAAAGTTCACTCTGAAGCATATGGGAAAAAACGGACGGGTGAGTGAGGGCCAAGATCCACCCTTCAAAGGCACACCCCCAACAACCTGCTGCCTTCCACAGTTCCACCCCTTCCCAAAAGGCTGCGGCAATTTTGAATCTAGTCTTTGATTAAGTCATTGATTGCATACAGCAGAGCCCTCAAGCCCCAGTCATCTCTGGGAATACTCCCTGGGTATGCCTACCAAGTACCTCACAAGCTAATCAGGTTGGTGATTAAGATTAACTGTGATGGCCAATCAGCAGTGAGCATTACTCATGAACAGCAACAACATAAGAACAAATACTCACATAAGCAAATGGATACATCCTAAAGGCATTGTGCAAAGCAAAATAATCCAGAAATAAATGATAAATTGCATGCCTCCAGTTTTAAAAAAAAAACTATATTATGAAAAAGTAAAATAGATAGAGAGAGAGAGAGAGAGAGAGAGAAAGAAAGAAAGAAAGAAAGAAAGAAAGAAAGAAAGAAAAATCAATGGTATATAGGAATTTTAATCTAGCAACATGGCTACTGTCTGAAATACAGACATGCCTTTAATCCCAGGATAGAAGCAAACAGATCTCAAGGCCAGCCTAGTACAGAGCAAATTCCAGGTTCAGAAAAGCTTAGGTCTAGGTGTGGTGTGGTACATGCTTTTAATTCCAGCACTCAGAAGGGAGTTCTGTTCAGTCAACTGAGTCAGAATTAAGAGAGCAGTGCAGACAGAGACAGGAAGGAGGCAGTTTTACCCAGACAGTTTTTACAGAGACAGGTTGCAGGTGAAGACAGAACAAGACAGAAAACGAAAAGGAACCAGAAGATTAGAACGGATTACCCAGACAATTAGAACTGCAAGAGTTAGGTTAAGGACAAGCCAAGCTATTCAGTCAGAAGCTAAGAGAAGCCAGTGTGCGAATCAGTCAACTTGGAGAGGAGTTTGGGCCAGAAGAGTTGAATTTAACTAGGCAGCCATTTAAAAAACTAGCTAGAAAGGGTAGGGTTATCCATGGACTAACAGAAATATTATTTGCCAGCTTCCATCTGTGCTCAGAGCTGATCCTGTGCCACAGCTCTCCATATCCAAATTCCTCTGGGAGAGAGCTGGTCTCCCAGGAATACTGACACACAGGCTTGTAGGAGGGACAAGCCACAGTCAGAGACAGCAAGACTAGCTACTACCAGAGATAACCAGATGGCAAGAGGCAAGGGCAAAAACATAAGCAACAGAAACAAAGGCTACTTAGCATCATCAGAACCCAGTACTCTCACCACAGTGAGCCCTGGAAACAACAACAAAGCATGACTCTGATTTAAAATCACTTCTCATGATGATGATAGAGGACTTTAAGAAGGTCACAAATAACTCCATTAAAGAAATACAGGAGAACACAGGTAAATAGGTAGAAGCCCTTAAAGAGGAAACACAAAAATCCCTTAAAGAACTGCAGGAAAACACAACCAAACAGGTGAAGGAATTGACAAAACCATTCAGGATCTAAAAATGGAAATGGGAACAATAAAGAAATCATAAAGGGAGACAACTCTGGAGACAGAAAACCTAGGAAAGAGATCAGGAGTCATAGATGTAAGCATCACCAACAGAAAACAAGAGATAGAAGAGAGAATCTCAGGTGCAGAAGATACCATAGAAAACATTGGCACAAAAGTCAAAGAGAATGCAAAATGCAAAAAGCTCCTAACCCCAAAAAATCCAAGAAATCCAGGACACAATGAAAAGACCAAAGCTAAGGATAATAGGTATAGAAGAGAATAAAGATTCCCAACTTAAAGGGCCAGTATATATCTTCAACAAAATTATAGAAGAAAACTTCCCTAAAGAAAGAGATGCCCATAAACATACAAGAGGCCTACAGAACTCAAAATAGATTGCGCCAGAAAAGAAATTCCTCCCCTGAAATAATAGTCAAACCACCAAATGCACAAAACAAAAAGAGAATATTAAAAGCAGTAAGGGAAAAAGGTCAAGTAACATATAAAGGCAGACCTATCCAAATTATACCAAACTTCTCATCAGAGACTATGAAAGCTATATGATCCTGGACAGATGTTATACAGACCCTAAGAGAACAAAAATGCCATCCTGGGCTACTATACCCAGCAAAACTCTCAATTACCATATATGGAAAAACCAAGATATTCCATGACAAAAACAAATTTACACAATATCTTTCCATAAATCCAGCCCTACAAAGAATAATAGATGGAAAACTCCAACACAGAGAGGAAAACTACACCCTAGAAAAAGTAAGAAAGTAATTTTCTTTTAACAACCCCCAAAAAAGATAGCCACACAAACATAAAAATAGCATCAAAAATAACAGAAAGCAGCAATCACTATTCCTTAACATCTCTTAACATCAATGGACTCAGTTCCCCAATAAAAAGACATTGAATAACAGGACCAAGCATGTTGCTGAACACAGGAAATGCACTTCAGTGTCAAAGACAGACACTACCTCAGAGTAAAGGGCAGGAAAACAAATTTTTAAGCAAATGGTCCCAAGAAACAAGCTGGAGTAGCTATTCTAATATCAAATAAAAGCAACTTTCAACCAAAAGTTATCAAAAAGGGCAAGGAAGGATACTTCATCCTCATCAAAGGAAAAATCTTCCAAGAACTCTCAATTCTGAACATCTATGCTCCACATACAAGGGCACCCATATTCATAAAAGAAACTCTACTAAAGCTCAAAGCACACATTACACCTCACACAATAATAATGGGAGACTTCAACACCCCACTCTCCTCAATGGACAGATCAGGGAAGCACAAACTAAACAAAGACACAGTGAAACTAACAGAAATCATGGACCAAATAGATTTAAGATATCTGTAGAACAAAAGAATATACCTTCTTCACAGCACCTCATGGTACCTTCTTCAAAACTGACCAAATAATCGGTCACAAAACAGGCCTCAATAGATACAAAAAGACTGAAATAATCCCATGTGTCCTATCAGATCACCATGGACTAAGGCGGTCTTCAATAGCAACAAAAACAACAGAAAGCCCACATACACATAGAAGATGAACAACACCTACTCAAAGATACCTTGGTCAAGGAAAAAATAAAGAAATAAGAAATTAAAGACTTTTTAGAATTTAATGAAAATGAAGGCACAACATACCCAAACTTATGGGACACAATGAAAGCAGTGCTAAGAGGAAAACTCAGCTCTGAGTGCCTCCAAAAAGAAACTGGAGAGAGCACACACTAGAAGCTTAACAGCACACCTGAAAGCTCTAGAACAAAAAAGAAGCAAATATACCCAAGAGGAATAGATGACAGGAAATAATCAAACTCAGGGCTGAAATAAATCAAGTAGGAACAAAAAGAACTATACAAAGACTCAACAAAACCAGGAGCTGGTTCTTTGAGATAATAAGATACCCTTAGCCAGACTAACCAGAGGGCACAGAAACAGTATCCAAATTAACAAAATCAGAAATGAAAAGGGAGATATAACAACAGAAACTGAGGAAATTCAAAAAATCATCAGATCTTACTACAAAAGCTTATACTCAACAAAACTGGAAAATCTGGATGAAATGGACAATTTTCTAGAGTGATACCAGGTACCAAAGTTAAATCAGGATCAGATAAAACATCTAAACTATCCTATAACCCCTAAATAAACAGAAGCAGTCATTAAAAGTCTCCCAACCAAAACTAGCCCAGGACCAGGTGGTTTTAGCACAGATTTCTATCAGACCTTCAAAGAAGACCCAATACCAATACTCTTCAAACTACTCCACAAAATAGAAACAGAAGGAACAGTACCTAATTCAGTCTATGAAGCCACAGTTATGCTGAGTGTTCTCCCTTAAAGACGGAACAGTTTCTGTCTAATCAGGAACATTTCACAATTTCCTTTCATCGAGGACTTCATAAGAGATTTTTTTTCTACTTCTATCATGTTTAATGTTCCAAATAGATTTTAAAAATCGGTTGAGTGCATATTACTTTTAGCTTCAGAAGATAGTATATATATATATATATATATGTATATATATATATATACACACACACATATATGTATATATGTATATATGTATATATATGTATATATACACATACATATATGTATATATACATATATACGTATATATACATATATATTATAAATTATAAATTATACTATTATAAATTATTTTGATGGCTTAAAAATCTCAATATTGAGTTGTATATTTTAAAAATAAATTTTATTAGTTTAATAAAGAAAGTAAAAAGAAGTATTATTCAAAATATGATGGGCAGCCATGCATAAGAGAAAAACCAGCAACAAATGCTAACTTCAAAAACCATCTCTCTGCCCTCTCCATCTCCCTCCTTCCTTCCCTGCTCCTCACTGCTTGGCTTTGCAGGATAGAAAGGCCAACCTGCCCTCTTTTCCTGGGTGAGCCCTGTGCCCCCTGAGAAGGTAGAAGTAGCTGACACTGAGCTAGAGAAAAGAGTACAGAGGTGTGTGAGTGTAAATGTCCAAGGTCTCTGACACAAGGAGACTTGTGCTCTATTTTGCCCATAAGGAAATGAGACTTGACAGGACCAGGAAAGCCCAGCCTTGGCAATGGGTTTCATCATTGAACGATTCCCCACGCATCGATGTCACAAGGTAGACTTCAAGCCCGAGAGGGAAATATGAATTCCATAGGAAGTTAAGTGGGGTGCTTAGGAGCCCAGCATTGTAAGAGGCCTTGCAGCACACTGAAGGAGCCTCAATAACTGATGTTAAATTCTATGCCATACTGGCAAAAAAAAAGTTTCCAATTAAAAGTTCAAACAACTTAGAGATGGATAGACAGTTCTTCTAAGCAGTATCAGCATAGGATTAATGAATATAATTTTAAAGTAAATATTAATGCACCAAGGACTAGATGAAAGACTTTTATCTCTGTTTTTTCAAATATTAGAAACTCCAGTTTGGATTCAGCCCTGGGGTGGTTACAAAGACTGATGGAACCTGAGATCTATGTTTCTGGTGTTCTGGGACATCCTCTCATATCTCAGGATAATTCTCCAGCCAAATGTGAGCTGGAAGAGACCTGCCTTTCTCGGAGGCAGGAAAACATCAAAATTCTTACTGCTTCATTTTCTAGGAACTTTTGGAAAACATAGATTTTTTTTTTAAAACAAGACTAGGAAGAAAATACTTTTCCTTCTTGGGTTAGGTTTCCTTACTGATATAATAATTTATATTTTGGACTTTGGCACATTGTACTTGACGGTCCTATTCACTGGGTTTCCAGATTGAAGATTTCTATTGGGAAATGCTATCTCGAGTTTCCAGGTGGCAAAGGGCCAGCGCGGTGGCCCTCGCTGTTCACTACAAGTGCTCTCTCGACCTCACCACCACCGGAGCATCCCCACCTGGCGGCAGCGAGCAAGCTCCGTTTGTTTAACGAGGCATCACATGGCAGAGGCGGCTAAACCAACGAGTGGGGTTATTATGAACGAACAGAGCCGTCTGAGGCCACCGGAAGGATGCTGTGCTCTGAGACAGGCCCTTTCTAAGCTCAGCTCGACCGCGCCTCTTCCAAACGGAACACTGGCTTCCATTCTTATGCTTGATGTGCTGGTGTCAGTCCTGGCTTGGCTTGTAAGCAGCGGCTAAGGCATTCTTTGGAGGCATGTATAGCACCACAGAACAGCACCTGGATGTGGTGGAGGGAAGCTGGTACCTTTCAGACACTCACAGAAATCTAGGAATGCAGAGAGAGAGAGAGAGAGAGAGAGAGAGAGAGAGAGAGAGAGAGAGAGAGAGAGAGAGAGAGAGAGAGATACGACAGAGATATGATCCGGTCCTGATAATGAGTCCACGTCCTTCCCAAAGCCTCCCAGGCCTGCTGAATCTGGCCTTTGCCTATCAGTTCAGTAGATTTACTCCTCAGCAGCGCCTGCCCCTCCACCTTAGCTCTCTGGATGGTCTGTTTTCTTAGAATCCATATACAGGCCTTCCGATTCTGTCCATCCTTTGGATTTCAGCACCCTACTGACCTCCAAAATGGGATGCACTTCTCTTCTGAATGCCCCCCCCCTGGAACCTTACATAGTACTTTCTTCACTTAGATGCTACATTGAGACTATATGCCAGGTCCCAGTATATAGTGACAGAGAGGAGAGGGAGTGCCCAGCAAGGCTGTTTCGTAGGCCATTGGAGATGTATGTGCTAAATAGTGTTACAAACATTTTACATAAATCTCAGCAACAAGGCTAGGTGGCCATATGCCTGTTGATCACATTTTATATGAGGACCCGGCAGTCCAGAGATGGAGGCGGGCCTCTGTCCTTAATATGACTGCAGAATCTTTCCTAACTCTAAGCCACACAGTCCCCAGTAATGGAGAGACTTGGCACACCAATATGGCAAGTTTTTTTTTATCCTTAGCATTTTTCTCAGCCATTTAAGTTTCCTTTACTATGAATTTTCTGTTTAGATCTGTATCCTACTTTTTTTAATTTATTCACTTTACATCCCACTCACTGCTCCCTTCCCGGTCAGCCCTCCCATAGTATTTCCCCCCCACACACTTCCCCTTCTCCTCAGAGAGGGTGGGTCCCCCCTGGGAATCCTCCCACCCTGACATATCAAGTCTCTGTGGATACAGGCACATCATCTCCCACCGAGGCCAGACAAGGCAGCCCAGCTAGAACATATCCCACTTAGAGGCAACAGCTTTTGGGATAGCCCCCACTCTAGATGTCTGAGACCCACATGAAGACCAAGCTGCACATCTGCTACATATGTGTGGGGAGGCTCAGGTCCAGCCCGTGTATGTTCTTTGGTTGGTGGTTCAGAATCTGAGTCCCCCAAAGATCCAGGTTATCTGACTCCAGTCTTCCTGTGGAGTTCCCTAGCCCCTTCAGGGCTGCAATCCTTCCTCCAAATCTTCCATAAGAGTCCCCAAGCTCCACCCACACTTTGGCTGTGGGTGTCTGCATCTGTCTGAGTCAGATGCTAGATGGAGCCTTTCAGAGGACAGTCATACTAGACTCCCGTCTATAAGTATAACAGAATCATTACTAGTGTCAGGACTGGTGTGTGTTTGTACATGGGATGGGTTTCAAATCGGGCTGGTTGTTGGTTGGCCATTCCCTCAGTCTCTGCTCCATCCCCCATGCCTGAATTTCTTGTAGACAGGATTAATTTGAGGTCAGAAGTTCAATGGGTAGGCTGGTGTCGCTATCACTCCACTGGGGTTCCTGCCTGGCTACAGGAGGTGGCCTCTTCAGGTTCCACATCCCTAATGCTGTGAGTCTCAGCTACCTAAGGTCATCCCCATTGGTTCTTGGGTGTCCCCCTTATCCCAGGTCTCTGTCACTTCCTGGAGATGGGCATTTAGTATTTTTTAAGAGATATAAAAATGTCTACCTTACAGGATCGCTTTAGAAAGTATACCTTAAATGCTCCTGGCACAAAGAGGTCTTTAATAACCACTGACTGACTCTGAGCTCATAAAAGCAACTTCCAGCCGTAAGCCCTGACAATCAGAAAGCAGGCTGACTCCGGTATACCCTCTAAGTGCCCCAGTGGCAGAAGATGCCCTGAAAACCTATGGCCGTACGGCCGTTTCGATGCATACCTTTAGCTATGCTGTACTGTGACCAGCGAAGGGAATACCAAACTGCTCTTGATTGTGTGTTAAGGAAAAGCTCACTGCAGGGTATAAGTGAATATATTTCTATGCCCTCCACCCACCAGAGGTCAAAAGGCTAAATACTTTCCGTGACAATGCAGTAGGAAGATTCAAAAATGAATGCAAACCAAAAAAAAGAGAGAGAAAAGAAGCATTAGAAAGAGAGAGAGAACGAGAGAGAGAGAGAGAGAGAGAGAGAGAGAGAGAGAGAGAGAGAGAGAATTGTTGAGCGTCCGGGAAACCAACAGGCAAGAAGAGAATAAGGGAGAAGCAGGTGGGGGCGCTGCTGTCTAGGCATCCGGCGAGGAGGAGGAGGATGTACCGATTAGTGCTGTTTCTAAGCAGATTAACCAAATCCCAACTGTTCTACATCAGGTCCTGTCTCTAAGCCTTCCCTCCCTCATATCTGTGCAAAAATAAAATAAAAAATGTAAATACACAAATAAGATAGAAGGAACAAGACACCCACCTAAAATAAAAATGGCGCAGACTGACAGTTCGTTCTTGTATCCTTCCACACTGTGGTAGCAACCGAAAAGAAGAAAAGTGACAAGCCTTAAAAGAAGTAAAAGGAGGAGGCCTGCCTCCGCTGTGGGAGTTTTAAAATGCAGCATCAGGCATCCTCCTCTCCGCAGGAGGTCCACGGGCAGAGGGCCAGCCAATCAGCCTGTGAGGGAGGGAGTAGAGCTGGTCCAGGGAGGGCTGTTCTAGCTGTCCCAGTCCCAGAGAACTTGTAACCTCATTATGACCTCCTTTCTTATCACCTTCACCCTAGCAACCACAGGACCAACCACAGAGGCAAGAAATGGGTGCAAAGATTTTTTTTAAAGTAATAATAAATAATAGAAAGTGTGTGTCAAATGCATTTATATAATAAATATGCAAGAGGTTTAGAACTGTTTCCTGCTAACATTTATCTTTTAATGTTTCTTTTCTAATTTTATTTTTTTGCACTTAACTTTTGAATATAGTGAATTGCTTTCAGGTCTAGGCAGGGAGGGAACCAATGCCTAAGTCCCAGTCCTGCTGATGCCCACACACAAAATTATGTTGAACAGTAATTTAATTAGTTCTGCTTCTGCCACGTGGATTATGCCACAAGATGTAGAATCTGACATATTCACCTTCACAACACTATGCACATCTGCAAAACCTCTGCATCTTAAAAACTCCTTTTGTGGCAAGGCGTTGAATTTCCTTGAATCACATTTCCTTGAAACTCACAAAACTGAATTCAGCTAATGGTTTAAAAGAAATCGCATATTCCCTGTGAGACACCCCCCACCCCATGCTACTAAAACAAACCACTGAAACCTGAGTTAAGCTAGCACAGGAGGGTCAACCTTCCCTCCGGGGTCCACGGGCTCTGAGAACCCAGGTACCATGGTCTGTGGGCTCCCGTTCCAGTTACCCAGCCCTGCCAACTCTGTCTTAGCTGCTAGGGGCAGGGGATGGGGGGATTCCAGACTACTGCAGAGAGCTGGTGTGTGTGGGTGAGGGGGGGTAGATATTTCCTTAGGCATGAAAAAAGAAAAGAAAAAAAAGAAAGGAAAAAGAACTGGAGACACATTAAGGCTGGACAGACAGAACCTTCTATATTGCTGTTATGTAGTTTTTTTTTCCTCAGAAATTTAGCAGCAATATGAGCAGTGATTTAAGAATAAGAACTGTCCAATGCTAGTCACAATGAAAAGGCTCAGTGAGCTAAAATGATTCTCCTAACAATGCGGAAAATGGTGGAACAGGAAGACTTAGTATGTTCCTTTCCTGCAATGTGAATGTCTTCTCTCTTTGTCTCCCCTCCACAGACATTGGCTAGTTGGACCGGAAGAAGTGACAGTCTCAGACATCAGTTACACCTTTCCCTCAGCATGTGCATATCATCAGACACCCTACACCCACTTGGGACACCCTCACAACACTCTAGTGCAATCCTCCCCCAGTTTCAGGCCTCTTCAGAGCAGTCTGAAGTTGGAGAGATTTACCAGACAGCGACCATTGGTTGTAAAAGAGCTTATGCCTAGTTAACAGTCACAAAGCTTCCAATAAAGTATGGACGTGCAATCTGAGAATCCAGAGGATGGACAGATACTTGGGTTAGATACCAGCAGGACAGGAAGGCGCGCTGACACAGTTTTGTTGAGAAGTAGTTCTTGGGGCTACAGATATGGCCCAGGGGCTAAGAACACTTGCCATGCAATAGTGAGAATGGCAGTTCAGATCCCACAAACACCTGTAACACCAGTTCAAGAGCCCCAGTGCCCTCTTCCGGCCTCTGTACATAAGCAGGCAGAAACACCCAAACAAACCCACACATTCACTTACAGGGTCATGTAACACATACACGGAGATTAAAATTAATTCTAATAAAATTTTAATGTAGCTCTCAAGAAGAGGGCCATAAAAATGAGACTGGCCAGAAAACTAAGAAAATCCCAGGATAGTTCTTCTTATGCTCATTCCAAGGTCACCTCCACCTCACCTTAGAGAGAAGACTTCAGTGAGGACTACAGAGGTGATCAGATAACAAGGAAATGACAGACCAGTGATCTTACAGTATTTATAAATAGTCTACACTGTGAGTTATATATGTGAAATAAAATGTGCATGCACATGTATGAATAATATGCATGCTCTGTATATTTTGTTATATATATAAACCAAAATATTTATGTAATACTAATGATAAAAACACCTGAAGGACATTAGCTGGGTCAGATAAGTCACTCAGTTTAAAATTCAGTAGCTGTTCCATTAAAAATAAGCACTTCCAGAACTTTAATTAAGATTTGATAAAAATAGCCTTCTCTAGATGGTCACACGTCAGTATCTAGTGGTAAGTGCCATTAAACAAACTGTATCTGGGCTGGATCTGTAATGAAGAGGTTGAATGTTCTTGGCTTCAGGTGGTTGTGGTGGTTTGAATAGGTATGCTCCTGAAGACTCCGTGTTTGAATATGCCTGGCCCATAGGGAGTGGCACTATTAGAAGGTGTGGCCTTGCTAGAGGAAGTAAGTCACTGTAGGGGTGGGCTTTGAGGTCTCCTATGCTCAAGGTACACCAGTGTGGCAAACAGTCTCCCGCTGCTGCCTGCAGATCAAGATGTAGCTCTCTCGTTCCTCCAGCACCATGCCTGCCTGCACTGCCATGATGATAACGGACTGAACCTCTGAAACTGTAAGCCAACCCCAGTTCAATGTTTTCCTTTATGAGAGCTGCCAAAGTCATGGTGTCTCTTCACAGAGATGGATACCCTAAGACGGGGGCTAGGGGGTAAACAGAAGAAACCACCAACTGGGGCATCATCCACAAGCTTTGGCAGAAGTAAAGGGTGGAATTTAATCACCAATGTAGGGGTGTTTTCAGTGAGTTAGTTTTAAAATAAACTAAACTAAAATGAAATAAATTTAAAGAGCATCCTGTAACCATCCACCTTCTCAACTTTATGGACTGAAATGTTTATAAAGGGCACAGAGTCTATAGACTGTGCAAATTGTACCTTAATCAGAGTTTTCATTGCCAAGATAAATCCAGATCAGGGTACCCTAGGATTAGCATTTCCACCTCTGGGGAGCAGCTATTCACAAGAGGACCAGTTGTCCAAACTCTTCAGAAAAACCAGTCCGCGGCCAGATGGCAGTTCTGCCGCCTCACGCCCATCAACCTCAACATTTTGAAAGTTTCTTTGAGAGTGTTTGTTTTGGATGGCTTAATACATCACCCTTCGGTGTCCTTACAGAACTGATAATGTATTCTTTCAACTTTCATGGAAAAACAAAGACTTACAGTAAACCCTATGTATTAGGTATCATTTTAGTACACATATACTGAGTTTTCAATTCTAAGAGTGTAAAAGGTTAGAGCACATCCTGATATCCTTAATTTTAAAACAACCATTTTTAAAATTAAAAAACCAAGAAGCGACAAGGGAAGAGCTGTTTGTCTGGAGTGCCAGCGCTGTGCCCCCATTTCCATGCTATCAGATTTCCTGCACAAAGGACAGAAACTCAGACGCATGGGAGCAAATCCCAAGAGTGTATTTGTAGGGAAGCTGAAGTCTCTGCTTTGTTCTCTGTCCTGCTGTAAGTTGTGCCGCTACCCATCCGGTTGTTCACCAAACGCTAGATCCCGCAAGTAAAGAAACGGACTCAGAAACTAGTCTAATGACTTCTAGGAAGTACAATTGTTCAAAAGCCTGAGCCTGAATGGGCTGAAACTATATGGGAGAAACTGCAATTGGGGATTATTACCTATACATGTCTTCCTGTCTCATGTCCTCTCTACTTTCTAATATTCTAGGCCAAAGCCCCCAAGAAAACTCAGCAAATACTCCTCGTCCAGGAAACCAAATATTAGCATCAAGGTCTCTGCATGAACTCAAACCAAATACAGGAGCATCAAATCGTATCTGTTCCATGTAAAGTATCTAAGAGTTGTTCAGTTACTGCCGGAGTAGCCAATGTCTGGCAGTCTACTTATATTATACAAAAGCTTCATATAGAGTTTTAAATTAGTGAAGTGTTGAATTAAATAAGTACAAAACCATGACATATCCAAATGTTGTTCTACACCCACAGACAATTAGAGCTGGTAGCACTAAGTCTAAAGGGTGTGAAGATCATATAGTAAGGTCATAAATATTTAAGAAATAGACATTAAAATATGATCATGGCAAAGTATTAATTATCCTAGGTTATATAAATGAAGCCATGCCTACAGCACTGTTTAAGCCCATAATTGGATAAGCTGACATTAGAATTTGTCACTAAATATTAGTAGAAAGTATAACATAACTTACGCCACCAGCCATAAAAGACTAGATGACTTCATTCCACCCCTGCCGGTGCAAATGGTCCTAAAACGGAGGGAAACACACAAAGCAACAGAAGGCAGGAAAGGATGTGGAGTATCACAAAGCAGACAGAAGGCCTGGCCCGGCCTTCTGCCCTGTGCCATGCTCCAGGCCTGGAGGAGGAGGTAGAAATCAGAGCAGGGCACAGCACAACAGGCTGTCTGAGCAAAGATGGCAGTTAAGCCCCAAACGGTATGAATAAGAGTGCGTATAGCCCTAGAGTAAAGGCAACCCTGAGCCTCACCATAACATAACCTAAAACCACCAGGTTCCACATCCTAATGCAACCTAAAACGACCAGGTTTCAAATCAATCAAGTTTATGTTCCAACTAATTATCTTTATGCTTGCATAAAATGTAGCACCCTGACATTTAAATCTGGACTCCCAGAGCTAGTATCAACAGTGTCTGCATTTAATAAAAACTATCAGGCATGAAAGGACAAGCAAATATGACCTAAACTGGGGGTGGTAGGAAATCAATAAATGCTGGCGCAGAGCTGTCAAATATGTTACAGCCAGCAGACAGGAACACCACGGCAGCTGTTTTAAATATGCATAAAGATCTAATGGGGAAAAAGTGGACTTAATGAGTGAAATGATTTTTAGCAGACAGTTGTTCCCATACAAAAGGAAGAAACTAGGAAGTCTAGAAATAAGTATGAATCCAGTAACTAAATTCTCCTGCATAGGCTTGTGGGAAGATTTGACACTTGAGGAAAAAAAAAAAAATCAACGAACTTGAAGATAGAAGCTACTCAGACTGGTGCACAAAAGGGGGGGACAGGAGGAGGAGGAAAGGAAAAGGAGGGAGAGGAGGGAGGGAGGAGGAAAAGAGCAAGAGAAAGGGGGAAGAAGAGGAAGAGGAGATGGGGAGGAGGAGAAGGAAAAGGAGGAGGTGGTGGGGTGGCGGTGGCGGTGGCGGTGGCGGTGGCAGTGGCGGCGGCAGCAGCAGTAGAAGAATAATTCCAGCAGAATCAGCAACAACTGGAGGACAAAAGCAGTGCTCGGGCCTCCCAGCCAATCAGGCCGTATAAATCCTGGACCCGGAGTCACAAACTGGAAAGTGAAAAGGTAACACAATAGAAAACACGTGAAGAAACAATGACCAACTGGCCTAGGATTTCTACTGCTGGGAATTGACACTATGACCACTGCAACTGTTACAAAGGAAAACGTTCAACTAGGGACCGGCTTACAGTTCAGAGGTTTAGTCCAGTGTCACCACGGCAGGAAGCATGGTGGCACACCTGCAGACATGGTACTGAAGGAGAAACTGGGCATTGTCTAGCTGGATCTGAAGGCAGCAGGAAGACAGAGACACTGGGCCCAGCGTGAACATCCGAAACCTCAAAGCCTACTCCACTGACATACTTCCTTCAACAAGGCCACACCTATTCTACCATGGCCACACCTACTCTAACATGGCCACACCTACTCTAACATGGCCACACCTCCTAATAGTGCCACTTATAAGCTTATGGGGGGCCATTTTCTTATTTTTCTTTTTTCTTTTTTTTTTAGTGGATATTTTCTTTATTTACATTTCAAATGTTTTCCCCTTTCCAGGTCTCCCCTCTGGAAACCCCCTATTCAACACCCCCTTCCCCTGTCTGTATAAGGGTGCTCCCCCACGCACTCTAGTCTTCCCGCCCTGGCATTCTCCTACACTGGGGTATCGAACACCCTCAGGCCCAAGGGCCTCTCCTCCCACTGATGTCCAACAAGGCCATCCTCTGCCACATATGCGGCTGGAGTCATGGGTCCCTTTCCTGTGAACTTCCCCAGCGGCTCTGGGGGGTGGGGGAGTGGCCTGTTGACACTGTTGCTCTCTCCACGGGACTGCAATCCCCCGTCAGCTTCTTCAGTCCCTCTCCAACTCCTCCATCGGGGACCCTGCACTCAGTTATGAGGGCCATTTTTACTCAAATTATCACACCAATATATTTAAATGCTTATTTAAACATATTATACAAATATATTTAAAATAATCCACAGAGCAAAGGAGCTCAGCAGAGCCCTAGTGGCATAAACAGGCAATGTCCAGACATATGAAGACCAGTTTGCTAACTCCCATAACAAGAGAGTCTTCAAACGGTGAAACCACAGGAACAGAAAATGAAGAGTTTAGGAAGACCTGAAGCAGGAGGAGGTGATTACAAAGGACTCAAAGGAACCTTGGGGTGGTGCGTTTCTTCCACAGTTTGTGGTAGTTAAACAACTGGTACATGTGGTCAAAGCTAGAACCACACACCCAAGTGCGTGAGTTGTACAATGGAATGTATAAATCATGAATTATTATAAAATGCATGGTGGTGATAAAATCAAGAGAGATTGGCTTGAGTAAAAATTCATGACTTGAGCTCTCTCTCTTTCCATATATGTATGTTATATATATATATATATATATATATATACACACATATACATATATATACTTTACTTATACACACACACACACACTTTTTTTTTCTCCAAAATTAACAACCCAGGTTGAAAGGTCTGGAGTGCAGCCTTACATAGCACATACTGCTGCTGAAAGGGCTATTAGCTGTTTATTGACAGTATCCAGATGCAGTGGCTTTCTGCTTTCCAAATAATTTTCAGTGATTTAGCAAAAGTAGCAAGTTCTTGCATCACGCACTGGGTGACAACCCCTGGCCTTTCTGATTATTAGAATATTCTGGACAAGTAGGTCAAATGACGCTGACATGGTGGGGTGGTACCGTACCGTAGGCTTCTAGAGGAAATCAGGTATGGTAAAGACCATGCCACAGTGACTGTGTATGGTTGACAAGAATGAAGAAGCCCCCTTTGGACAGGCAGATAAATGTATATAGTATGTATACAGTGTTTCTTTAAAGATAAAAAGTCTGTAGCTGGCAACCTGCTGAAACTGGCTCAGTCTGTGTTAGCAGATGCACTCCAGTTGTGGATCAAATGGAGCCAGGAATTTTGTTAGTACTGAAAATAGGGACCCCCCCTAACAGTTGAATCAACACACCATGATCATGATAACCAAGTTAGGTCATCCTCAGCTACACATGAACTACAAGCTTAAAACCAGCCTTTGTTAAATAGGGATATGATCTCCTCTCTAAATAGGTCTTAGGTGGGGTGTCAATTCCTGATGGCTCTATACGGGGAAGCATTAGCCTGTGTAATCGGGAGGGCGTGCAGGTCAGCTGTAGATGCCAAGTGTCTAATCTGATGTTAATTTAGTGCTCACTGGCTCAGAGCCCCTGCGCTGGCTGGGGCTGTTCCAGAGAGATGGACACTGCAACTGCTTGGGAGATTAAATCAAATGAGTAATTCCAGTGGCTTTTAGGGAGACACATTTATTTGAGTTCTGTTTTATCATAGGTTAATTTCCTTTAAGTTTAGTTTATTCCTTTTTAAAATTTGGTTGGGTTTCTATGCATTGGGTTACCGTTTAAACTTTTATGTGGATCTGTAATTAGGGCTTAAGCATCAATCAAGCTATGAAGATACACACCAACCCAAAGTGAAGTTAATGCAGGGTCTGTGGTATAGGTGCACAAAAGTTAATAAGAGCCTTTATCATTTTGTTATACAAACTCTTAGTAAATTTGAATTTCCAATTGAGCATTTGGTGCATTTCCCAAATCGCTAAAGTATATGAGACGCGGCTAATGTAATATTTAAAGGGAATTGTATAGCTCTAAATACTTCTATTAGAAAATTACACAATAAAGCAAATATAATTTTAATGATCATTATAATCAGGAGACACAATTAATGGATGAATGTTTCTTAAAGTGATTCATTAGCAAGAAAGACTACTGACATAAATAAGTCTATTACAAGCTAACTACAATTTCATACTTAATGTTAAGCCTTTAAAGCATAACAGACATAACTGAAGGTATACATATGTCACACAGATGTCTCAATAATACTGTATTATGAGCACACTTGGGCAACAAATACATAGATAGCATGAACTAGAAAAATAAGTTGCCATAATCCAAGGCTCCTGAAGCCCTTCTAGCTACTACCCCCTCCCAACATCCTACTTTTTGAACTTGAACAGAATCACGGTGTATAGCTGGGATTATATTGGCTGCATCTGCTCAAGTTCTGTTGGTAAGGCTTCTCCAAGTATTGAGCATGCGGAAGCTCCCTTCATTTCTATTGCTGTGTACTGTTTCGCTAAGGAACATATCCAACATACTCAGCCACTCTGCTGTCGAGAGGTACTCGGGTTATAAACAGCAACAACTACTTAAAAAAGAAACGTTTAATAATCTTTGTGTTTGTGTATGTTTGTGTTGGATCTCTCAACAGTGGTGTAAACTGTTGCACGACCCAGTGGCCTTTTAGGCTTCTGAGAAAACTCTGAGGCAAAGTAACCCTTTCCTCTTTTGAGGGTTTGAAGAAAAGATCCAAATCCTATAAACCAGTAAGTCCTTGGAAGGGAGGGGTGTATGTCTGTGCTTGGGTGTGAGTGGAGAGTGTGTGTGTGTGTGTGTGTGTATGTGTGTGTGTGTACAAAAACAAAGGTGCTAGTGGTAAAATGTATTGAATGTTAGTATACTAGCAAGTTTCACATCAGCTGGACTCAAGCTAGTTGTCAGAAAGGAGGGAGCCTCAATTGAGAAAATGCCCCATAAGATCCCACGCTGGAGCCTCTCACAGAGCCAGCCCCGATGGTAGGAGCAGGAGAGATGGCCAGCTGGCCCCACCCCTCGCCTGCACAGCACTCAGGAGAGCAGCCACCCAGGTCACCTGGGCAGCACCTTAGAGCCAGACCTGGTGGACTAAGCTCAGGTGAGTGGGCTCCAAGGGCTGGAGAACAGGAAAGATGGCCCTGCCCTAGAGACCAGACGTGGCGGTGCAGGCGCAGGAGTGCTGGCAGGCTGACCAGTTCAGCTACCACCCAGGCCCAGAGCCTGGCTTTGAGTTGACCCACCCTCATGTCTACGAAATCTGTGAGTTGCTGAAGCACATGAAGGGGCTGGTCCTACAAAGCCAAAGCTGTGGGATTTCCGTGATAGAGGACAAAGCCAGGATATCTGAGAGGAGTCCCAGTGCGGATCCAGGGTGGATGGTGGAGCAGAAGCCAGAGATCTTGAACTAGGCCAGTGACTCACTGACAGGAACATTGACAAGTAAAGCTTTTTGGGCAAAAGGGTATAGTGTGTGACACACCATGACACACTGCAGCTTCCACAGCAAGATTTGTTGTTGTTGTTGTTGTTGTTGTTGTGCTGGTGGTGGTGGTGGTGGTGGTGGTGGTGGTGGTGGTGGTGGTTCTTCTCTTCTCCTCCTTCTTTGGGATATTTTGGTTTGGTTTGGTTTTTTAATTTTTGCAAGGACAGAGGGTATATAGCGGGACAGGGAAATAAGGGAGATTGGGGTGAACAATGGGAAATTCACAAAGAATAAAAAGGTTTTGTTTTTAATCCAGCTGTGGGGCATTTTCTTAATTAGTGATTGATGGGGGAGGGCCCAGCCCACTGAGGTTGGTACTACCTGGGGTGGTGGTCCTGGGTTCTATGAGAAAGCAGGCTGAGCCAGCCAGTAAGCCACACCCTCCATGGCCTCTGCAACAGCTCCTGCCTCCATGTTTCTACTCCTGACCTGATTTCCTTTGATGGCGAACTGTGATGGGAACCATAGGCTGAATAAACCCTTTCCTCCCTAAGTTGCTTTGGCCATAGTTTTACACCATAGTAATAGCAACCCTGACTGAGACAAGTTATCAAATATCTTTTTTCTTCTCATACACTTTTTAAGTTCTTTGAGAATTTCATACAGTACATTTAATCATATTCACCTCACACCCCTCTTCTCCCAGATTTACCCACCTCCCTATCCCCAAATTCAAGTCTTCTATCTGCTCCTTTAAATAACCTATTGTGTCCAATTTGCACTGCCCATATATTTCTGTGACAAGGACATTCACATGAGTGTTGTCAACCGGTCAGGGGCCATACCTTTAGTGATGACTTCCTCTCCCTCTCCTACAATTTGTAGCTCCTCACTTAGACATAGAAACTCGGGGACTGTGCCCATTGCGTTCCCCCTTCATGATAGAACATTGACTGTCCTGATCTTGTACGGGTTTTATGCAGCTGTCACAGCTGCTGGGAATTGATAAGTACAGTGCTTAGCTCCGGCCCTCCCCAACCTCTGGTTCTTGAACCATTCTGTCTCTTCTTCCATCATACTCCAGCCTTGCAGGGACCAGGTGAAACAGATGCCCCATGTGTGGCTGAGTCCACTTTGTGCACTTTGGAGATGATCCCTTTCTTGCAACCCAGAGATCTTTGTCATTACAAGTTAGCATTACAAATTCAATGACCGAGCCGGGCTGGTGGCGCACGCCTGTAATCCCAGCACTCTGGGAGGCAGAGGCAGGCGGATTTCTGAGTTCGAGGCCAGCCTGGTCTATAGAGTGAGTTCCAGGACAGCCAGGGCTATACAGAGAAACCCTGTCTCGAAAAAAACCAAATAAAAAACAAAACAAAACAAAACAAAAACTTAGAAACAAAATTAACAAATTCAATGACCATGGATAGTATGTTAGATGAAATAACCAAATCACAGAAGGACCAATACCAAGAGAGCCCCCTCACGTGGATCCTAAGAAGGGGTAGCTAATAGTTGTAGAGAGTTGCTAGACAACTGAGTCAAAAAGAATGATGAGGATGTGTTGGTTAAAGGAAACACTAGCACAGTTAAAAGGAATAAAGAGATGTAGTATGTAACTAAAGTCATTGATGATATGTTGACCTCCTGAAAAAACTGCAGTGGGGCTACCAAGTAGGGATTTTATTGTTGTTGTTGTTGTTGTTTTGTTTTGTTTTGTTTTTTACCAAAAATTATAACTATGAAATTCATTTGTTAATTAGTAGATTTTATCATTCCATGATGTCATATGCACATAAAAGCATGTGTGTATTAGAGTAAAAGGAGAGATTGTATGTGTGTGTGTGTTTGTGTGTGTGAGAGAAAAAGAGTGAGAGAGAGAAAGAGAGAGTGTGTTCAGGGTTCTTGAAAGGAAACAGCACAGTAGAACTCATATAGGAAATGGCTTAGGATGGGTCTCCAGGTCTTTGGGAAGTCTGGAGATCATTGAAAAGAACCTCTAGACACATTTTGAGACACCAGAAATGAGGCTCTCTCAAGCTAACACCTTCTCAGACAACATGGAAATTAGCCAAGGGAAGAGGAGAGAGACCTTAGCACCGAGGTGCCTCTTGGGGAACTGGAAAATAGAGAAGTGCAGAGTGTCACAGTCCAGACTCACAGGTCCTGTCTGCAGCATCTACTTAGGAGATCCACCACGGTTCCAAAGGAAGTGGTAAGAACTTTAAACAGCTAAGTTAGAGGAGTGCTGCGAACTTTAGAGAATATTAAAAATAATAATAATAAAGCAAAGGTGTCCTAGGAAGCTTTATAAAATTACTTACAGGAGAGGAGCTAATCTTTGGTCTCCACTCAAGTTAGGTAGATCAGGTGGCAAAGATCACACAAGACACCAGAGCCGATGGAAAATGTCAACCAGAATGATCTGCTAAATTACCACAATGAAAAGAATGTAGGTTCAATTCTGGGTCTTCAATCCTATTCCATTGATCCACCTCCCTGTCACTGAACCAATACCATGCAGTTTTTAATACTACTGCTCTGTAATATTGCTTGAGGTCCGGGATATTGATTCCCCCAGAAGTTCTTTTGCTGTTGATGATAGTTTTAGCTATCCTGGATTTTTTGTTATTCCAGATGAATTTGAGAATTGCTCTTTCTAACTCTATGAAGAACTGAGTTGAGATTTTGATGGGGATTGCATTGAATCTGTATATTGCTTTGGGCAAGATTGCCATTTTGACTATATTAGTCCTGCCAACCCATGAGCATGGAAGATTTTCCCATTTTCTGATGACTTCTTCAATTTCCCTCTTCAGAGACCTGAAGTTTTTGTCATATAAATCTTTCACATGTTTGGTTAGCGTCACTCCAAGATACTTTATATCATTTGTGGCTATTGTGAAGGGTGTCATTTCCCTAATTTCTTTCTCGGCCTGCTTATCCTTCGCGTATAGGAAGGCTACTGATTTGCTTGAGTTGATTTTATAGCCAGCCACTTTGCTGAAGTTGTTTATCAGTTGCAGGAGTTCTCTGGTGGAGTTTTTTGGGTCACTTAAGTATACTATCATATCATCTGCAAATAGTGATAGTTTGACTTCTTCCTTTCCGATTTGTATCCCTTTGACTTCCCTCTGTTGTCGAATTGCTCTAGCTAGAACCTCAAGTACTATATTGAAGAGATATGGTGAGAGGGAACAGCCTTGTCTAGTCCCTGATTTTAGTGGGATTGCTTCAAGTTTTTCTCCGTTTACCTTCATGTTGGCTACTGGTCTGCTGTATATTGCTTTTACTATGTTTAGATATGGGCCTTGAATTCCTGCTCTTTCTAAGACCTTTAGCATGAAAGGATGCTGAATTTTGTCAAATGCTTTTTCAGTGTCCAATGAGATGACCATGTGAATTGAACCCATACATCTATGGCCAATTGATCTTCGACAAAGGAGCTGAAAACATCCAGTGGAAAAAAGATAGCCTTTTCAACAGATGGTGCTGGCTCAACTGGAGGTCAACATGCAGAAGAATGAGAATTGATCCACTCTTATCTCCTTGCACTAAGCTCAACTCCAAGTGGATCAAGGACCTCCACATAAAACCAGACACACTAACACTAATAGGAAAAAAACTGGGGAAGACCCTTGAGGACATTGGCTCAGGGGAAAAATTCCTGAACAGAACACCAATTGCTTATGCTCTAAGAGCAAGAATAGACAAATGGGACCTCATAAAATTACAAAGTTTCTGTAAGGCAAAAGACACTGTCAAAAGGATAAATCGGCAACCAACAAATTGGGAAAAGATCTTCACCAACCCCACATCCGACAGAGGGCTAATATCCAATGTATACAAAGATCTCAAGAGGTTAGACCCCAGAAAACCAAATAACCCTATCCAAAAATGGGGTACAGAGCTAAACAGAGACTTTTCACCTGAAGAAATTCAGATGGCTGAGAAACACCTTAAAAAATGTTCAACATCATTAGTCATTAGGGAAATGCAAATCAAAACAACCCTGAGATTTCACTTCACACCAGTCAGAATGGCTAAGATTAAAAACTCAGAAGACATCAGGTGTTGGCGAGGATGTGGAGAAAGAGGAACACTCCTCCACTGCTGGTGGGAATGCAAGCTGGTACAACCACTCTGGAAATCAGTATGGCGGTTCCTCAGAAAACTGGGCGTGATACTTCCAGAGGACCCAGCCATACCACTCCTGGGAATATACCCAGAAGATTTACCAGCATGCAATAAGGATACATGCTCCACTATGTTCATAGCAGCCTTATATATAATAGCCAGAAGCTGGAAAGAACCCAGATGTCCCTCAACAGAGGAATGGATACAAAAAATGTGGTATATATACACAATGGAGTACTATTCAGCCATTAGAAACAATGAATTCATGAAACTCTTAGAGAAATGGATGGAGCTGGAGAACGTCATACTAAGTGAGGTGACCCAGTCTCAAAAGAATACCCATGGTATGCAGCCACTGATAAGTGGATATTAGCCTAGAATCTTGGAACACCAAAGACATAAATCACATACCAAGTGATGTCTGACAAGAATAAAGGAGTGGACACTGGTGCTAGAATGGTCCAAAGCATCATTGTGGGGGAGTACAAGAACAGGGAAGTGGGGAGGAGGTAGATGAGGGAGCAGGGGGAGGGAAAAGGGCATGTGGGACCTTTGGGGGCGGGGAACCAGAAAAAGGGAAATGAATTGTAAATATAGAATATATCCAATTTAAAAAAAAAAGTCATCTAAAATAAAAAAAGAAAGAAAGAAAGAAAGAAAGAAAGAAAGAAAGAAAGAAAGAAAGAAAAGAAAAGAATGTAGAACTTTCAGCATAAGCATCCTTTTGCAAAAATACAAAAAGTCTTCACTGGAGCTACTTTGGCCACAGAGGGAAAAAAAAAAATACTGCACTCTGATTTGGCCAGAAGCTTAAAATGTCAAAATGGCAGACAGGTAATTCATACCACTGAAAAGAAATCCAACAAACAGACAAGCACAAAACTATCTACAAACACCACTCAAGAGCAAAGGAAAGTCTCCTGAAACCTAAGCCAACTCTATGGGAATCGAGGAAGCTCTTCCAGGGTATTATATGTGGCCGACATGTTGACATTGAACCCTGGGTCTGAGGGTTTTCTCATCCTTTTTCTTGAAGGCGCTAAGCAGTTTTTCATATGTTGTCTTTCAACATTCTTATGAGTTAAATGGACACTAGTATTAGCTTTTTCATATTGTACACTCGGAAGATAAGATTAAATACTTTATATAAAATAATTCAAGAAATTTGTCAGAGCCAAGACTATAATCCAGGCCACATGCTATTCATTCTTTATCCCCTGTAACACACAGCCCCAAGAGGAAGGCTTAAGCAGAGAGCAGTTAGTCCAAAGTAGGTTAAAAAACAAAACCAAAAAATCCTATGTATACCTTACCTCTGGGAGAAGGGCTGCTTTCAGTCTAACGTGGGAGTAATATCTAAAGGGAATTCACCAATGAAACCATCCACCCTTCAGCCCAAAGCCTAGACTAAATTAGATTCAGCTGGTAAGAGAGACAGATAACTGCTAATGAAAAAACTAGCTCAAAAAACCGGAAATACAAAGATTAGCTATATATTTATTGAGTCAGGAATAGAAAACAGATATGTTCAAGTAGAATAGGTGATGGCCGGTGACCTATATAACACTGATGTGGCTGCTGGTTCTTTTAAAAGCCATGTCAGTCATGCCATCCCTGGACTCTGTGCTGTCTGTTCTGGGGAATCAATAGCCTCAGAGATGCAATCTTATCCAGCCATGAACCTAAGGAGCCTGACCTACCCGAGCATCTCACCCCTGGCGCATGCTTCTAGCGCAATGATTCTCAATCTGTGGGTTAAGTAAGACCCCCCCTTTGGGGTTACATATCAGATATCCTGCATGGCAGATATTTACATTCTAATTCATAACAGTAGCAAAATTACAGTTATGAAGTAGCAACAAAATAAGATTATGGTGGGAAGGGTCACCACAACATCATGAACTGTACTGAAGGGCTGCCACATTAGGAAGGTTGAGAACTACTGCTCTATCTGAATTCTAAAGCAGTACAATCAACTCGTTATAAAACGCCTTAAGTGTGTGACTTCAAAATGCAAAACATCATTCTAGGGACTGCAAGCACTGGCTGCCCCCATGGGGTGCAGCATTATTAAGACATTTATGAGAGCAGCCTAAGGTAACACACTTGACATATTCCACAGTGGATAATCTCTATTATTTTTTCTTATTTGATGAGAAAAATACACACATAAGCAAACTCATCTACTGATATCCCAGCCCATTTTCCCTTCATGCATGAGAAGGCACAAATGAAGTATCTTCTGAAGTTCTTGGGGGAAATTCACACTGCCTATGCTGAATTTTCTCATCAAACTGTGGAGTCACCTAATATCAAAGACCTATAAGTCATCAGACAAACAATGTTGTAAATGACTTACAAACTGCTGAAAGCGAGTGGACTGTAAACCACTCCCATTGCTGTGTGACACTTGGCTACTGGCCCTGCCTTAACTATTTCTCACCAAGATGCACAACCTACACACACACACACACACACACACACACACACACACACGCAAAACAGCAGACACACAAGAATAGATTTATATGCCAATTAGATTTGCACAAGCCAATGGATTTTTCTGTGAAAATAGCAATGCCCTAATACTCATACTGCCCAGATAGTATCTATTGACACACATTCTGGACCTGAACTGTAGTTAGTGTGACTAAGATAATGGAAACTGTATGTATTTTTATTTAAATATCGACATGGGTCCCATTCTAGTTACACAGCTAGATGGATCAACTCTCTCTAGTAGCTTGCTTGCAGGACCTTAGTCATTTTTTACCAGCTCATCTTCTGAGGAACGTAAGCTTTCTTACAAAGCTTAGCAATTATGAACCAAGATCATACAAATATGTGGGCACGTTTTCAGCCCATTTGACTAACCACCAGAAGGTAAGATTGCTGATTCCACAGTAAGATGCATGTCATCTTGGGAAACTGCCAGCCATCATCAGAGCTGCTGGACTGACTACTCTGCATCCCTGTCTGCAGCTGCTGTCACCCCACACTCACGCCAGCATCCGGTGCTCCGTCTGGCGTTACCAGTGTCTTGACACAGGTACACCCTGCAATTCCACGGTCACTTTTATTTGCATTCCTCACATAATATAAGCATGTTTTCATATCTCTATTTTTGACTTCTGTGGAGTTTTGATTTAGATTGGGTTGGTTTGTCAAGACAGGGTTTCTCCAGGAATCCCTGGCTGTCCTGGAGCTCTCTATAAACCAGGCTGGCCTCGGCCTCAGAGATCCGCCTGCCTCTGCCTCCCAAGTGCTGGGATTAAAGGTGTGTGCTACCACTGCCAGGATTTCTGTGTGTTCTTTCACAAAGCGTCTGTCTAATGTCTTTGGTCCATTTTTTCCCACCAGGCTGTTGAGTTTGAGGGGTCCTTTGCATATTTTAGATCATGGCTGCTTACTAGTGGTGCTTTTAAGAAATATTTCCTCCAACTTATGGCCTTTCTCCTTATACTCCTGACAGTTGCAGAGGAGACATTTTTGTTTCTTAATCTCGAGAGTTACAATCCTGAGCCCCAGAACCCAGCAAATGTTCTCCTGCCAAGGCGGACCCTACCCCTGAACATTTGACTTCTAATGATGCCAATCTTAGCAGTTCTGTCATTCACAGACTGTGTCACAGCCAGGTCATCTTGTGTTCCTGTGTCATTCTCAAGGGGTTCCATGGCTTTGTGTTTTAGATTTGTGTCTCTGCCCCATTCTGAGTTAATTTTATTTAGAGGCGTCAGGCCTGTGTCTGCTCAGCCTTGTGCCCGGGGAAGTCCAGCTCCCGGGACCGTCTACTCAACAGCGGACTCTGTCCTCTGTCTCGGAGCCGCCAGCCACATTCAGGCGGGCTTGTCTCTAGGTTCTCTGCTCTGCTCCACTGATGAGCGTACCTTTCGAAAGCACCGTGGTGCTGCCTGTGGCTTCAGAGGGAACCTCAGTGTCAGGCAGCGCACACACACACATACACACACACCAGCTCCGCTGTGCTTCTACGCTCACTACAGTGGCCATTCTCAGTCCTTCGCCTCCCACTGTAAATGTCAGAATGTCGTTCAACAACCATGAAGTAACCTGATAGCAATCAGACTGGGGTTGCACTAAGTGTCTAGGTTGACTTGGGTAAAGACCAACACTGCGGTACCAGACACCCACATACCTACCCAGGGGTGTGGTACCAGACAACCACATACCTACCCAGGGGTGAGGACTACCCCCCATTTACTTCGTTTGTCTTTGGCTTCTTCCATTATGATTCTGTGGTTTCTTCTTTAATCCTGCTTAGGTTCTACTTTAGGGGTAACTACTGCTACTCCATTGCGTTCTTCATGTAACACTGCACTATGTTACATGATGCGTAAGGAAACAATTGGCTTTTATGTATTCTGGAATGTTCCTATACTTGTATGGATTCTTTTAGATTTTTTTTCTATCAAAAATTAAATGTTCTAAGGCTACAATGAATGGGCCCTTGTCTCCTTACCACTCCTTTCAACACTGTAAAAGTGGGGGGTGAACCACACAGGGAAATTAGGACAGTAGATGCATACTGACTGGAAGGCAGGAATAAAACTTCACAGATGACGTAATCACCACTGTCAAATGCTCTGCAGCACCTTGGCTTGTGTTTAGCTCTTTTGGTTTTACAATAGTCTCATAATATAGACCAAACTGATCCAACTCATAGCACAGCTCAAATGACTTTCAACAAGCAATTCTCCCGCCTCAGCTTCCAAAGTACCAGGAAGACAGACAGACAAATCTAACCACACTCAGGTTTCTTTTAGCATCTATGAATATAATCAGTTGATTTTCTTATGTGGTCTACTCATGTGATGGATGATAGTATGAACTGACTTTTAAATTCAGAGTCACTTGTGCATAGGAAAGAGGAACTTCACTTGGTCATGGTATAGAATCCTTTTTATACACTATTGGATTTTTTCATTAATACTATATTTTTACATGTATATTCATGAGAGATATTATTTGCTAGCTTGGTTTTCCTCTATCTTGTCTAGTTTTAGTATTAGGGTAACAATGTCTTCACAAAGCTATGACAACTTTCTAAAGCTTTTATCTTCTGAAAGAGATTGTAGTAATGGCTATAATAAATGCTTTGTAAGTGTTTCCTGAAATGTACTAGTGAATCCATTTGGGCCTGGCACTTTGTTTTGAAAAGTTACTTTGTAAGTCAAGTGTTTGCAGCACACCGCTCTATAGGCACATACTGAGGTGGTGGAGGGGTGAGGCGCCTCTTGGGGGAGGGGTCACAGAGAAGGGTCACAATTGGCCGTGTGGGCCGGAGACCTCAGGAAGCTGACGCTCCTGTCTAAAGGCCTGAGAAAGTGGGAATGATGATGTGAAGTTAGAGGGCAGGAGGTGAGCTGTCCAACCTCGAGCTGTGAGGAGAGGCGATGAGAGGCAGATCCTTCCTCCCCCCCCCTCACTTAGGACCTCAACTGTTGGAGGATGTAGGTTTGAACTGGAGAGAGCCATCTATTACAAGGATGAATTCAAATGGCAACCCTACCTAGAAACGTTCCCACAGATACATGTAGAAAAAAAAACAATATGGGGACTGAAGAGACAGATCAGCAGTTAAGAAGAGTCTTGCTGCTCTTACAGAGGCCCCACATATTGGTTGGCAACTATGATAGTTTGTATATGATCGGCACTATTAAGAGGTGTGACCTTGTTGGAGTAGGTGTGCCGCTGCAGGAGGGAGTGGGCTTTAAGACCCTCTTCCTAGCTTCTGGGAAGCCTTGCAGCCCTCAGATGAAGACATAGAACTCTCAGCTCCTCCTGCACCATGCCTGCCTGGATGCTGCCATGTTCCTGCCTTGATGACTATGGGCTGAACCTCTGAACCTGTAAGCCAGTCCTTATAAGAGTTGCTTTGGTCATGGTGTCTCATTGTAGTAGTAAAACCCTAACTAAGACAGCAATCATCTTTAAGTCTAGTTCCAGAGAACCAGTACCCTCTTTTTCCATCCCCATGGCCATCAGGCATACACATGGAACACATCCACACAAGCAAGCAAAACACTAACACACATAAAATAAATAGAACTAAGTAAGAGTGCTCAAAGCTCATTCAACTAAACATATAGCATCAACCATCATAGCTACTGATATGTGATTCAACTGACTGACATAAATAAATGTATTCATGTTGTCCGTTTGGTTCTTGTGTAAGTTTGGCAGACTGAGGGTTGTTTTTTTTTTTAAAGAAATTCATGTTTCATATTAAGTTATTAGTTTTTATTTTAGTATCAGGTCTTTCCTCATGATGTTTTATCAGACCAAATTTCAGAGACAAGAAGTCCCATTCCAGAGTCTACTCCTGTTCCCAGCTGCAGTGCTCTCTGCTCTGCCTGGCCTGCTCTGTCTCCCTGGTCATCCATCTCACAAGCAGCGCATGCCAAGCACGGTTTTCCCAGTGCAGCTATTGGTCCCCAGATCACCGTGTTCTAAGAAGGGAAAGTTTCTGCTGGGAAACAGCATCCACCTGTCAGCACAAGCCTCAGAGCTTTGTCTACTGGCTATCCCAGCTTGAACAGTGGAATAAACAGAATCCCCTTCCTTCCTTCCCTCCACGAAAGGGCGTTGGTCCCCAAACTTCCATCTTTCCTACTGTCACATGTTTTCAATCTAATGGGAGATACATCAATTACCATTCTGGTCACTGTGATAAAAGCCTTGAAAGGGACAAGTTAAAGGAGAAAGGATTTGTGCTGAGGGATGAGAGGGTGTCGTCCACCGTGGCTGGGCGGCCATGGCGGTGGTAACAGGGCCTTGGGCACACTCCTTACATTACAACAGCAGTTGGGAAGCAGAGAGCCAGCCAGGTTCAGGACCCACCTGTGGTCTGTTTCCCAAACAGCTCTACTAGCCGGGGAACCAGTGCTCAAACACCCAGGCCTACTAAGGGCCATTTCAAATCCAAATTAGAGCAGGAAGCATTAGGAACCTACTTGGTTACAAAGCCAATAGGGGCCTTCCTCCTATGCCTGGGAGTGCCTAAACAGAGATCTCAGAAGACGGGCCACTCCTGGTGCTTATCCTGCAATCACTCACAGACCATCTCTTTTCTTCATGCCTCGGAATCCTCAATACTGCTTCGGTTTTCCCCATGCCATTTCATAGGAGACAGGGAACGCTCCCAACAGGCGCTGAGGGAGAGGTTAAAGTTCACCACGAACCTCGCTGCTAATGAGCATCATTACCGTTCGTTCGTTCGTTTGTGAGGAAACGGGAATGAAATGAGAGCTCACAGACGTGAGGATGGACAGACCGCGCGGTTACAGCCATTGCTGCTCCCACCTGATGGCCCGAGGGCAGCACTCAGGGGCACTCAAGCTTGGCAGGGAGGGGGAGGGGAGCTGCAGGCGGTTTTTATAAAGGTCCTTGAAGGCTGAATTTTCCCTTTCCTCACCGTCTCCCACTGCCCCCAGAAGACTTATGTGCAGACTGTGGCCAGGAATCGCCTCACGGACTTCACCCCCAGCTTCCTCCAGGCGGTGGGACACACCAGAGTGCCCAAATGGCGCATGCCCGCTCACTGCGGTCAGTTCAAACACCTAAACATCCGAGAGCTCACGACCACTGTTTCGGATGCTGGGATGAATTCAAAACTGAGGTCCGCTGGGTTTAACTGCAGTGAGTGAAAGGCTGAGGTGACAGCAAGGTCGGCCTGTAGGATTAATCTGTGTACTTCCTAATAGATGTTCTCCAACGTTCAATTATCACAGAAAGCATTATTACAGTAATAAAATGAGGCAGGCGTGCAAAGAACAGTTACTGAGGGCACATCTTGTCCACAGCTCTGGGTTAAGCAGCACAGGGAACACAAAAGCAGCACAGAAGAGTCTCTTCCAACCAAAGGTGATACAAACTGCCTTTATTTACTTGTATGTGTGCATGTGTGTGCCTATGCACACAGGTGTGTGTGACAGTGCGGGTGCATGTGCCACCATGCACGTGTGACAATCAGGGGATAATTTAAAGGAGCTGGTCCTCCTCTCCACCAGATCTAGCTCAGGTCATCCGCGGTGGGGGCAACTGCCTCTACCTGACGAGCCATCCTGTCATGACGTTGGGTGTCGTGTTAGACACTGAGTTAGAGGTTTTACAGACAAACATAAGAAATGCCAGGGAGCAACCAGAATTCCACATAAGCAAGGTCCGGAAGTCACAAGCACACAGGCCTCTGAGGTCACCGAGCTAGAAACGCTGGTAAGCCAGGACTGTGAAACCCACCCACACGAGCTGGAGAACAGGGAAAGGAGCTGGACAGAGAGAAAGGGAGAGATGGCCGGACAGATAAAGCAAGTAGCTAGAGAAGGGAGAAATACAGAAAAGGGAGAGCCACACGCAAAGTCATAAAAGTGACTGGTTTGCTTAGGCAATTTTCACGAATCCCAAAAGCTAGCCCTTAAAGGGTTTCTCAAGCAGCCTTGGACACTAATGACTGCAGCAATGATGGTCCAGTGCCTCTGCCAGGTCACCCCTCATGGGAGTCCAAATGTGGTTCCTGAACCGCATACATCAGCCTCAAGAGGGATGCCTGTCTCCAAGGACGCCACCACACACCGATGTCAGAATCCAGTGAGGTAAAACTCAAGGGCCACTCCCAGACTTTGCTTCCCCACACACTGAAACCTGAGAGCCAAAGGACTACACAGCCCTCAGCATCTGTCTGTCTGTCCTTCAGGGAACTGTCACTCTGACAATAGGACAGCATGATCCCCTCAGTGTCCCCAGAATGTAGCGATCACTCCATCTGCTCCAAAGGACAGGCAGACATGGCCGTGATTCCTACTGGTTCATTTTGATCATGCACAGCCTCCTGTCTGCTGAGGGCTGAGGGGCCGCAGCTCTGGGAATACTACGCTCACAGGGAAATGCGAGGTTGGGGGGGGGGGCGTGGTGCAATGGGCCGGGTACACTGTGCAAAGGAGACTGAAAGAGAGAGTACCGTAATGGGTGTGTGCTGCTGAGAAGAGGTCTCCTGACCCGGAAGCACTAAGTGACGGTGAGCAGACGCATCCTACGGATACCGTTTCTGCCTTCCTTTTGTCTGGAGTGAACTTTACGTTTGCCTTTGCCTGTATATACTCAAGTGTTGATGCTTTGTATGGAGAGAGTCGATGCTCTTTCTCCTGGGGGAGGCTACAGTTTTAATTTAACTGATATTGACTTTCATTGACTGACGACAGTCATATGATGGTGGAGTCTGCCAAGCTCGACGGGTAATCACCCTATGAACTCAACCGTGTGGAGAAGCCTTCCGTCTGTGCTGGCCTCTGTGGAGGCAATGCTTTTTAACTCTTGAAATACTGAAGCCAAAAGATCCTTAGGACCTCAGCTATTTCAGCCTTCTGTGGGATTCCCTGAAAACATGACAACACCCCACCTTCCACTGTCTACAGGGCCTGCTCATGGGAAAACTGCTTCCCCTCACGTCCTCCGTGACTCATGTGAGGCTTGGGAAGGAGGGCTGTGGCGCGCCACCACACTCCAGGTCTGTAGATGGGTCTTAGATGGAAGGACAAACCCAGCTAAACTGAATAGGTCCTATCTGCATGTGTGGACAAAGCGTAATGTCTCAGGGCTAGCACGCACAGCCTCAGTGACTGCAAGGCTGGGAGGGAGCTGGAGAGCGGCAGGACTGAGGAGAGAGGGAGGGGGCAGGGAGGGAAAACCTTGTCACCAGTGTGTCACAAGCTGAGAAAAGAATAAGAACCCTAGCTTAAGATAAATGTGCACTTGACCACACACACACACACACACACACACACACACTCTCTCTCTCTCTCTCTCTCTCTCTCTCTCTCTCTCTCTCTCTTCTTGAAGAACAGTCAGAGGAAAGACAAGGCATACACCAGAGGAAAGGGAAGGCAGTTTACATTGGCATGTTGGGCGGACCTTAAACATATGGGTGTCACAGTGGTCTACGCAGATCACTTCCTAAAAGGATTTATTTCACTTGAAGAACATCTTGTCCAGCTTTTGTGAATTTGGACAGCATCACTCTAGTGTTTTGAGCTCGTGTACCCTACCAAATCTATCAATACAGTACCAACAGATAGCTCATAGGATGCACTGTAGCCTACCACATCTATCAATACAGTACCAACAGACAGCTCATAGGATTCACTGTACCCTACCAAATCTATCAATACAATACCAATAGATAGCTCATAGGATTAACAGTAGCCTACCAAATCTATCAATACAGTACCAACAGAGAGCTCATAGGATTCACAGTGGTAGCAAATTTCCCCTTGATTTTTTCTAACCAATAAACTAAATTTGTCGTAATTTATCACATTTTACAAGGTTCTGGTGTACAATGCATACATAGGTTGTGCCCTGCCAGAGTTGACACAGTATCAGGGCTAAGCCAGAACCATATCTTACACACAGTCCCTTAAATCGTTTTCCTGCACACATGACAATTTGAAAATCTGATCGGACTCACAGAACAAACATCTTCTCAGAAATATGGGCACATAAGTAGATCCTAAAATAAAACTGTAGGAAATAACAGCTGTCCCTCCTCAGCCCCGCCTAGGAACCTACAAGCTAGATCATTAAAGGGCCACAGTCAAGTCCTATCATGAGCTGCTGCACTAAAGGACACTACAGAGATTTGGTCGGACTCCGTCTGTTAGCTAAGCTAAAAAGCAAAAAGAAATATAAAGAAGAAACCACAAAGGGAGAAGGAAACTCTCTGACCATATAACAAAGAGTCTCGCTTCTCCTGTCTCTACTTCACTATTCTTCAGGCAAATAAATGATTCAAGGTCAGTGACCAATATAATCTTACAAACGGCGAGTTTTTCAAAATGCTGCTCTACAAAAGTGATTACAAGTTTTGAATTAAAAATGGTTCCAGCTTTTCAGATAGCACAAATAACTGTCTTCTATGTGTAACTAACAAATGAAAACCTCACCCACTCTCCAGACATTATCTCTTAGAGGACAGACATGCCGTGCGCATGCTCCCCGAGGGTCAGACATTCAGGCTGGTCTCAATATTCTTCTATTCCTATTTTCCATTTTCTAAAATTCCTACAGAAAATGTTTGGAATTAAAACTGCATCTGCTGGAGCTGGGGCAATGGCTTGGTGGTTAGAGCAGAGCAGAGTTTATGTCCTGGGAAGCTCTGGTGCGGTGGCCTTCCTCTGGCTTCAGAGGGCATCAGGTCGGAGTCGGGGGCTCCTCGATGAAAACTAGACAGCATGCCTGCACACATGGGTAGCCATACTCACATGCAAGAACATGCAAGCACACAAACATGCCCACACCACAAAGGCAGGGAGGCGTCTGTTACGGCGTATTTACTCAAAAGCAACACATCATCTTAGAAACACGGAAGAGGAGGTCTGGGGAGTGGAGCTACTTGCGGTGTTCATAAAAGAACAGACAGAAAGATCAAGGAAAGCTCAGGAGGAACCCACAGAAAGAACAAAACAGAACAGTAAAAACCCGCTGCACAGACAGTGCCACTGTCACAGGAACACAGTGACAACAGGGAAACCAGGCCTAACCACAGGCATGGGGATAGAGCCTCCCTTCCTCCACAGATGCAAAGACAGTAAAAGAAAACCCACGCGAGCCGTGTGCCTGCTTGGTAACTATCCTCTCCACACACCCACCAGCCCACCACAGTCTGCCTGAAGCCATCCGTGTCTCTTGCTCCGATCCCATTTTCCATTTCATAATTCCGGAGGCTTTCGTCCTCCGGCCTGTGTCTGAGCCCGACCCCTACTGTGTCCCATGAGCAGCCGGGGCAACAGTCACCTGACTACGTGTGCTCCAGCTAGGGGCAGGTGCAATCTGCTTTCCTGTCACATCTGGTTGCTTGCCCCAGGATCCTATAACTGCCACTCTGGTCTCTGAATTAAAGCATGAAGCCCCCAAATCACATTAATAATGCTTATCACACAGAATATCAAGTAATATCAGCTGTTAAACTGTAAAACCTTTAAAGACGAGGCTGGAGATATTTTACTCTACCTACTCGTGCATACCACGTGCACTCAATTTACTGAATTAGATCAAGGCCCTGTGTACCTGCGCTGAGCCCTCCCATGTACTGTGACCCTGTGACCTATATAAATACCACTAACACTGTCGGTTCACATATGAGGAAACAGCATGGAAAGGCTTTTTTTTGTTTGTTTAACTGAAGTCACGTGGCCATTTGTGGTGGAGGAGAGGTGTTAGAAGGCCTGACTCTCCCTACAGCACACCTTTCTTGCGAGCCTGAATTACCTGGCTAATTATAACTATACACGGGCTAAAAAGATCAGAATGATGTAAAGTTTTCCAAAAAGCATCTAACCTCTCCGAGTTCTGTTACCAGGCATCTGACAAGGGTTTCCTAGGCAGCAGCGGCTTCCGCCTCCATAGCACATCTCGGCACAGTGGCAGATACAGGGGTTTACATTTTCACGCTGGCACAGAGGTAGCATCATGCAAGCGCACTGACTGGTGATTGACAATGGGAAGTGGTCCCCCTGCCATTTGTGGGACCAGAGTTGGATTGCCTGATGAGGGAGGGGCTGACGGACAAGTCTGTTCTTCTGGGTTGGAGAGGTGGCTCAGTGATTACGAGAATGCATTGCTCTTGCAGAGGACCTGAGTCCAGTTCCCCCAGCTCACAGCTGCCTGTGATTCCAGTTCAGGGGGAATCTGACACCATTTTCTGGCCTCTGCAGGCACCCACATACCTGGGCACACACACCCCACACCCAAAACCACACCACACACACACACACACACACACACACATACACACACACACACACACACACACATTTACACACACAAACACACAGACAGACCACACAGACCATTCATATACACATCACACACCACACACGCACAAACGTACCACACACAAAAAAACATACACACCCACACCCACACATATACACACACACACACACAGAGATCACACATACCATATATGCATACATCACACACCACACACATACAAACATGCCATACACATACACATGCAAAAACCATACACACACAGACATAACATACATGTACACACAGAGACCACACAGACCATAGACATTATACAAGCACATGCAAACATACACACCAAACATGCATACATTCATACACACACATACACATCCCTTATAAAAAGAATGATATATTTGAATAAAAACAACAGAGAGAAAATTAATCAGGCAGATCACATGCTAAGGGTCAGCACAGGCCTTTAATCTCAGCACTGGAGAGAGAAAGACAGGCAGATCTCTAAGAGTTCAAGGCCAGAGGGCTCAACAGACAAATCTCCAAGGCCATCCAGGGCCACAACGTCAGAGACTGTCAGTGAAGACCTGGCCATCTCGCCCAGCTCCTCGGTATAGACCCACTTCACCCTTTCACACGTGGAGTGATGTGCAGCGAGCCGTCAGTCAAGGTCCCCGCCTTGTGTAACCGGTGCTCCCGGGATGTCGCTGGGACACACGGAGCTCTGCCTGCACGGGAGCGGGTAACAACAGTGCCACATTTAGAAGAGACAACGACGCCCACTGGGTGCTGTAATCCTGCCTCGGAGACAGGCTAATAGCGGCGAGGAGGAGCACGGGGTGAGCTGCTTCCCACACTTGCCTTCAGACGCTGGGGAGGGATGCCCAGGCGGAACTACCTCAGATTCCCAGTGAGAACCATCCTACAGGCTCCTGAACATACAGAAACGCTGCAGAGGCCAAACGCCATGGGCCAATACCAAAAACCTCAACTGAAGGGCAGGTGGATACACACACAGTCTTTCATGTCAATACCCACATATTTCCCTCATTACCTAAAGAGAAAAAAAAGAGTTCCCAAAAGTCACAGTTACCAGCAACATCTGTGTTAAGTCTTTCTACAAATTCTCTGTGTATGCTCCATTTAAACACAACTTTGTAAGACTCTCTCACAACCTCACGCAGGTTATGGACGCTCCAGAAAGAGCCAGTTCACTTTCCAGGCTTATTTGCCGAACACGAATCCCCAAAATCACATTTCACAAATTAAAAACAAGCACAGCAACGCTGCCTCTAAGCTCTGCGACTTCACCATCCTCGGACACATGCAGGCTCTGCCCCAGCGCCCGGTGTCAAGGAACCACCCACCTAGCGACGTTTTAGTCTTTATTTGATTCTTAGGTCCCAGTAAATGACTTGACAGACCTCTTCTCCCAGAACCCCCCCCCACCCCCAGCCAGCCACTCTCTCAACGCAGGCTGAGCCTGCCGGTTGGCTACAGTCCAAACAGACAGGTGAAGGAGAGACCTCGGGAGGACTCCAAGCTGTCTCTTCTCTCTTTGTAAGAATGTTTCTGTTTTCTTTCTTTTGTGCACTGGCAAGCGGTGCGGAAGATCCGGCAGAGAGACCCACTGAATATTCTTTCAGCTTCACAAGGACACACTACAATACCCTACTGTTCCGTGGGCCATGGGGGAGTGTGGAATCGAATGTTGTCTCGGGGAAGCTTCTCAACCAGGAAGTGCAAAGGTGCCACAAGTCAGGTTCGCCGGCACCTGAATGGTTCAGGATGCAAATTATTTGTAAAGGGCATATAAGACCTTCAGTATATATGATGTATTATCTACCTTTATATGCATACACACACACACACACACACACATTTCCTAGGCTATTTCTTAAGAGGGCCTCACGACCTACTTCTTCAGAATGGGTTTTGTGTCGGTCTCAGGGGAAAACCAATGAGTGGGAGACATGGTAAAGAAAGAGTAAGAGTCTTGAGACCTCTCAAGTTTCTAGTCCTTCCCTCCTTCCCCTCCTCTGCTGCCTGCCTTCGGCCACCCAGGGAATCAGACCAGCCAGAGAAATAACACAGGGACAGAAGACGGCCCAGCCTCTCCCGAGTCTATGGAGAAGGAAACCGCCCTACCACCGAGTCAATGCTAAGGGCACCATCAGGCAGGAAGTCAGTTCTCCTTTCAGCACATAAATGAAGCACAGAATTCACATCTGTAAGGCATGTCAAGAAGATGCCCTAATATTAGAAGATTTTCACGATCAAAAGGAAAAAAAAATCACACGACACACAGAAATAACTCCTTCATCCCTTCAATCACGGAGGCAGTACTGACTGCAGCTGTCAAACCTGTGACGCTCGGCTTCCAAAAGTCTGTCTCCGCCCGCATGGGCCACAGCATTAAACAGAGTACTTGCCCAGCTACCTATTTTTAAGTGACACTTGAAAAATTAACACCATCAAGTTCCCTAAAAATAGGGCAAATCTGCTTTGTTTTATTTGTTTAGAGACATGCACAGAGCATCCGCCCACTGCCTGCCTCCTGCACTGCAGGAGTCATGGAGATGCAGTTACATAAAGGATGAAACAAAGAAGAAAAATCATCCCATTGCTGTTAACAAATGCCCAAGGTAATCAAGTTTGAAACAGAAAAAGATTTGACTTAACCTTTCAGATTTGAGTTGATAGACCTGCTACTGTGGGCCCATGGAGGAAATGTGTGCAAAACTGCTTGCCTTATCACAGGAAGGAAGGGAGAGGGGGAAGAGGGAGGAACTGAGGGAGAAGGGGAGGAAGGGGGGACTGAGGGACGAGGGGAGGGAGGGAGGGGAGTGTCCTACTCTTTCCTTCACAACAAATGGCAGGAAGTCTCATATAAAGTCTCTCTCTCTTAATGGTTCTCCACCCTCCCAAAAGTAGCCCACTAGAGACCAAGTCTCAGACACACAGGCCTTTGGGGGTCATTCTAGACCTGAGCATCAGCTGCAGGCATATGGTGACAGGACCCGGCTGTGAAGTAGAGCTTCTGATAGGGGAAGAGCGGATACCAGTAGGCAGAACCAGACTGAAGAATCTGCATCCAGGAGTATCCTGTGCAAAGCTTATGGGGAGACGGAGGAACAGCAGCACCAAGGAGTGCCCCTGCAGACATGCAGGGAGGAGCACGCTAACTATGAGAAACACCTGTCTCTGTGGAACTGAACTCAGCATCTGCTTTGAAGCTCCCACTGTAATGATAACAAAATAACCAGGGTCATTTCAGTGCTTTTTCCTTGTTCAAGGTTTGCTTTCAAACTCTACATCTGGGGATAGAGAAGGGGAATGCCTGCACCCTTGGTCTTTATCCTGGGGGCGGGGCGGGGGGAATGCAGTTCTACCAAGTCCACATAGATCCTGCTGTTACCCTGCACCCCTGCAGCGAGCCTTCTGTGAGTCTCAGGGATACAACGTGTGCATGCCATTTAACAATATAGACATCTTTCTGCGCGCCTCCCAGGTTACCCCGCCAGAGGACTCCATAAAGCTGGGCCTGGTCTCCCCAGCTACACAGCATGCCTGCACTGCTCTCCACCCACGCTGGCTGCAGCACATTAGCACTCCAACTTCTACTTTTCTGAGGAAAAGAGGAACTGCTCTAGACCCTGGGGATTCATTCCTTTCACACCTGGAATGACACAGAAAATTTTAAGAGTCATGACATCAACCCTTACAATATGACTCACACTGTATTTACAGTTTCCTGAAGAAAAAAAGGAAAGCCAAGTTGAAATTCCAAACATGATTAAATATAGCTCATGCCAGGGCAGAGCACTGGTGAGATCATCCAGATGTGCCCACCAAGCAGCTGGAAACAGGAACGGAAGCAGAGGACGTCTAGGAGTGAAGATTGAACAGGTAAATTTACAGTCTTCAATGGACTGCTGAAGGGGAAGGACATTAAGTAGGTCCCTTAAAATTAGCAAGACTGTCAGAGAATGGTTATGTTAAGGCTAATGTATTTCCAATATCATTTAGATCTATCCAAGGTGTTCAATTAAAATCACCTGACCTCGCAGTTTCTGTCTGTGCCTGGAGCTGATCCTGTGCCACAGTGATCTTTACCCAAATACTGCCAGGAGAGAGCGGGTCCCCCAGAAGTGCTGACAAGCCTGTGAGCATGAGTAACACCACCACTTCTGCTCAGAGACCTGCCCAGAGCCCTCAGGTCACAGCAACCAAGGAGAAGCCTGGGACAGGATCCTTCTGGTTTCCATCTGTGCCCGGAGCTGATCCTGTGCCATAGCTCTCCATACCCAAATTCCTCTCGGAGAGAGCTGGTCTCCCAAGAATACTGACACACAGGCTTGCAAGAGGGACAAGCCACAAGTCAAAGACAGCAAGACCAGGTAACACCAGAGATAACCAGATGGCGAGAAGCAAGGGCAAGAACATAAGCAACAGAAACCAAGGCTATTTGGCATCATCAGAACTCAGTTCTCCCATCACAGTGACCCCTGGATACCTCAACACACCAGAAAAGCGAGACTCTGATTTAAAATCAAATCTCATGATGACGATAGATAGAGGACTTTAAGAAGGACATAGATAACTCCCTTAAAGAAACACAGGAGACCCTCTGTGCACAGGTCCAGGCAGGAGAGAACTGGTCTCCCAGGAGTGTTCTCACTCCTGAGCTCAGAGATAATGTTGGTGCACTGTCTGGACTCCACCCCCACAGCTACCTGGCAATAGCCAGGTATGCCCCTCCCCACGATTACCTGGCAGCCAGGTAGGTCTGACCCACTATAAAAGGGGCTGCTTGCACCTCCTCTCTCTTATCCTCTTGTTCTCTCTTGCCCTCTTGTGTTCTTCCCTTCCTCCTTCCCCCCTCTCTCCACATGGTCATGGCCAGCCTCTACTTCTATATTCTCTCCTTCTCTCTGCTTTTCTCTGCCTCTACTACCCTCTTAACTCCCCTCCCCATGCCCTAATAAACTCTATTCTATACTACACCATTGTGTGTGTGTGTGTGTGTGTGTGTGTGTGTGTGTGGTCCCTCGAGGGGAAGAGATGCTTCGGCATGGGCCCGCTGAGTTACCCCCTTCCCCCACACGCCCATAGAACATATCTTAATAGCCTCTTTCCCTTTTTATGATCACAACAGGTAAGATCTACACTTTCTCTCCAGTAACTGTCTGAAGTGGGACCAGCCAGGAGCACACAGGGCACAGGAACAGTGGAGCAGCTGGGACAGGATCCTTTCAGTCTCCATCTGCACCTGGGAGCTGGGGCTATTCCATAGCCCTCTGTACACAAGTCCCTTGAGAAGAGACCTGGTCTCCCAGGAGTGCTGACACAGGCTTACAGGCCCACAGGAGGGACAAGCTCCAGCCAGAGACAGCAAGAACAACTAATACCAGAGATAACCAGATGGTGAAAGGCAAGAGTAAGAACCTTACCAATAGAAACCAAGGCTTCTTGTCAACATCAGAACCCAGTTCTCCCACCACAGCAAGTCCCAGATACCCCAACACACTGAAAAAGCAATATCTGGATTTAAAATCACATCTCATGATGCTGAAAGAAGACATTAAGAAGGACATAAATAACTCCCTTAAAGAAATACAGGAGAATACAGGAAAACAGCTTGAATCCCTTAAACAGAAAACACAAAAATCCCTTAAAGAAATATGGGAAAACACAACCAAACAGGTGACAAAATTGAATAAAAACCATCCAGGATCTAAAAATGGATAAAGAAATCACAAAGGGAGACAACCCTAGAAACCTAGGAAACTTAGGAAAGAGATCAGGAGTCATATATGCAAGTATCACCAACAGAATACAAGAGATAGAAGACAGAATCTCAGGTGCAGAAGATACCATAGAAAATACTGACATAGAACAGTCAAAGAAAATGCAAAACACAAAAAGCTCCTAACCCAAAACATTCAGGAAATCCAGGACAAAATGAGAAGACCAAACCTAAGGATTATAGGTACAGAGTACAGAAGAGAATACAGATTCCAGAAGGGGAAGAGATCAAGTAACATATAAAGTCAGACTCTATCAGAATTACACCAGACTTCTCACCAGAGACTATAAAAGTAAGAAGATCCTGGGCAGATTTCATACAGACCCTAACAGAACACAAATGCCAGCCCAGGCTACTCTACCCAGCAAAACTCTCAATCATCATAGATGGAGAAACCAAGATATTCCATGATAAAACCAAATATACACAATATCTTTCCACAAATCCAGCCTGACAAAGGATAATAGATGGAAAATACCAACACAAGAAGGGAAACTACACCCTAGAAAAAGTAAGAAAGAAAAGAAAATCTTCTTTCAACAAACCCAAAAGAAGATAGCCACACAAACATAGAAATAACATCAAAGATAACAGGAAGCAATGATCACTATTCCTTAATATCCCTTAACTCTTGACATCAATGGACTCAATTCTCCAATAAAAAGACATAGAATAACAGACTGGATACATAAACAGGTCCCAGCATTTTGCTGCATACAGGAAATGCACTTCTGTGTCAAAGAAAGACACTACCTCAGAGTAAAGGGCTGAAAACAATTTTCTAAGCAAACAGTCTCAAGAAACAAGCTGGAGTAGACATCCTAAAATAGAATAAAAGCAAAGAAGGACACCTCATACTCATCAAAGGAAAAATCTACCAAGAAGAACCTCAATTGTGAACATGTATGCTCCAAATGCAAGGGCACCCACATTCATATAAGAAACTCTACTAAATCTCAAATCACACATTGCCCCTACTCGCATCAATGGACAGATCATGGAAACACAAACTAAACAGAGACACACTGAAACTAACAGAAGTTATGGCCCAAATGGATTTAACAGATATCTATAGAACATTTCATCCTAAAACAAAAGAATATACCCCTTCTTTGTAGCACCTCATGGTACCTTCTCCAAAATTGACAAAATAATCGGTCACAAAACAGGCCTCAACAGATACAAAGAGACTGAAATAATACCATACATCCATTCTGATCACCATGGGCTAAGGCTGATCTTCAATAACAACAAAACCAACAGAAAGTCCACACACACATGGAAGCTGAATAACACCCTACTCAATGATAACTTGGTCAAGGAAGAAATAAAGAAATTAAAGACTTTTTAGAATTTAATGAAAATGAAGGTACAACATACCCAAATTTATGGGATGCAATGAAAGCAGTGCTAAGAGGAAAATTCAACTCTGAGTGCCTCCAAAAAGAAACTGGAACAAACATACACTAGCAGCTTAACAGCACACCTGGAAGCTCTAGAACAAAAAGAAGCAAATACACCCAAGAGGAGTAGACAACAGGAAATAATCAAACTCAGTACTGAAATCAACCAAATAGAAACAAAAAGAACTATACAAAGACTCAACAAAACCAGGAGCTGGTTCTTTGAGAAAAACAAGATAGTATACCCTGAGCCAGACTAACCAGAGGGCACAGAGACAGTATCCGAATTAACAAAATCAGAAATGAAAGACAAAAAAAATGGAAACTGTGGAAATTCAAAAATTTATCAGATCGTACTACAAAAGCCTATATTCAACAAAACTGGAAAATCTGGATGAAATGGACAATTTTGTAGACAGATACCAAATACCAAAGTTAAATCAGGGTCAGATAAACCATATAAACAGTCCCATAACCCTTAAAGAAATAGAAGCGATCATCAAAAGTCTCCCAACCAAAAAAAAAAAAAAAAAAAAAAAAGCCCAGGACCAGATGGTTTTAGCCCAGATTTCTATCAGACCTTCAAAGAAGACTCAATACCAATACTCTTCAAACTACTCCACAAAATAGAAACAGAAGGAACACTGCCCAAATCATTCTATGAAGCCACAATCACACTGAGTATTCTCTCTTGGAGATAGAACAGTTTCTGTCTACTCAGGAACTTTTCACAATTTCCTTTCATAGAGATTCCCTTAATAAGAGATTTTTTTCTACTTCTGTCAGATTTAATGTTCCAAATAGTTTTTTAAAAACTGCTTGAGTGCATATTACTTTTAGCTTCAGAAGATATCATGTATATTTAAGAGACATTTAACTATTATAAATTATTTTGATGACATAAAAACTGTCAATACTGAGTTGTATATCTTAAAATAAATTTTACCAGTTTAATACAAAAAAAAATCACCTAACCTAGTAATTACACATAGATAAATACCAGGAGACTCTCGAGACCATGGAGTCAAAAGAGAACTCTGGTGTTCTGCTGTGGAGCATGTTCTCAATAAGCCTGGGATCAGGCTTGCTATTTGGAGTTTATTTCTGTGCATCCCACATGGCCAGAAATAAACAGCCAATGATTTTGGTGGCACCTAAATACCAGGATCTAAATATGAGTTCTGCATGTTCCCATGGTCTAAAAGAACACGGCCTCTTCAAATTTTTTATCTGTCAGAATACAAAGCTTAAATTTATCCACTGAAAATATTCAACTACATTTCCTCTCCTTTCAGCCTTTTGGGCGCCCTGTCTCATATTTTCTCAGTTTCTCGGTGTGTTTCCCCCTGCTCAAGTGCTTATCCAGGCACTGTCCACACTTGTGTTCACTCTCTTCCAGCCTTGCTAAAATGTGTTTTTTACGAGAGAAAGAACTGAATCGCTATTTTGTAGTTCAGCCATAGCCAGTGGTGCAGTGGTATACTCAGTTATGCCTGCCCTCAGAGCGATGCCAGCCTCGTGCTTGAGAAACAAGCATAAATGAAAACACTTTCAGAGATGCAGCCCAGAGCCCCACTGGCGTGACAACCATGCGGTGCCCAGTGGCACCTGTAGAGGGAATAAATACAGGCGCTTTTGATAAACAATTGGCGCCTGTCAAAGCACCATCGTTCGATGCGGTTCACGCCATCAATGATCAGGGGTTGGGAGCCATGACCTTCGGGGCGCCTCATACGTGTGAGCATGTACAGTATTAAGAAACACAGCTGCAGGCTGGAGAGACGGCTCAGCGACTTAAGGACACTTGTTGCTCTTTCAGAGAAGCAGGGTTTGGTCCCCGGCACATGTATGGCATCTGACAACCATCTGTAACTCTGGATCCAAAGGATCTGATGCCCTCTTCTGACCTGCCCGTGAGTATTGAACACACAGGATGCACATACACACACACAGGTTTACCCATACACATAAAATAACTAGATCTTTAAAACAAACCAAAAAAAGGACACACATTCAAAGCCATCAATATGGCTCTTGCTCTATGTACTGGCTAGTTTTATGTCAATTTGACACAAGAGTCATTCTGAAAGAAGGAACCTCAATAGAAAAAAAATGATCCTATTGGACTGGCCTATGCACACTGCTGGCACATTTTCCTGACTGATGATTGATGTGGGAGGGGCTAGCCCACTGTGGGCGGGGCCAACCCTGGGCTAGTGGTCCGAAGTGTTGTAAAAACCGAGGCTGAACAGCCCATGAGGAGCGGCCAGTGAGCAGTGCTGCTCTGTGGCTGGCTTCTGCTTCAGTTCCTGCCTCGATTCCCCTGGATGATGGAGATGAAATAAAACCTGTCTTCCCCAGGTTGCTTTTGGTCATGGTGTTATATCACCCCAATCAAACTCCGAGCTAAACTGAGGCTCTGTGCAAGCCTGGAGACTTCTCTGATTCCTAGAAATCATGTAAAGGTAGAAGGAAAGAGACAACTACATATAGTTGTCCCCTGTCCTACACAAGCATGCGTGTGCACGCGCGCGCACATGTACATGCACACGGACACGCGCACAAGCACATGCACACACCCTAATTTCTTTTCAAAGTGAGATGCCTAAAGAGCTGAGTATATAAGCACTGTAATTTGTAAATAAAAGGAAGAAGGAGAGAGTAAGAGAGGGGGGAAAGACATCAGAAGGCACTCCACCTGGCCCTTCCCACTGGCCAGGAGATGGAGTTCAGTTTCCTCTGCTTTTAGCGCATCGTCTTATTTCTGTCGTGGTCGCTCGTTCCCTGCCTCTCATGTTCTCTCTGCTCCTCTCACACTGAGCCATCTCTCTGGGCCCCCCCCCCCCCCCCGCAGGCCACTTGCCCCTCCCGGCAGGGAGCAGAGCTTGTCATATGCAGAGAGAGAGACAGAGACAGAGGCCAGGCCTCTCCTGCCCACCAACATATGCCAACCCCAGCAGTGGCCTGGCACACATAAATGAGTCCTGATCTGAATAGAGCAGGGCATGGCCAGCCCAGAATTAACCGTTCTGTGTATAAGGCCTGGGCACCCACCCAGAAGAGAAAGACATTCAACACTTTCAGGATAATTTCCCACAAAACGAGCAAAAACAAAAAAAAAAAACCAAAAAAAAAAAAACAAAAAAAAAAACAACTGGCTTTCTCTGACAAGGGCCTGAGTCAGGAATTTGTGCCTTGGAATTGGTGACACCACAGCTTTGACAGAAGATGAAACAAAGGGGGTGAAATAAAGACGCCACTCATTTCTTTAACTGACTTGTCTCAGTTCCCAAAAACCTGGTGCCACAGCAACTTGACATTCAAAGGAGAGGCAGGCCATCTTGGCCTCCAGGGCTCCTGTCTCCACGGCCCGGCGCTTCAGTCCCTAGCACTGAGTCTACTGCCAGCAACTCCGCTGCACCCTGACAGCCTGTTAAATAAAGCCGTGAGGGAGGATGAGAGATGGGCGCAATTGCAACTGTGATGCTCAGCTGGACCACAAAAGATAGGGCCCGCTGAGAACCAAGGGCAGCGTGGAGGAGGCGGGGCCAAGGGCCTGTGTAGAGCGGCAGGACTAGACGGGGCACATGTGAAAGACAGGGGTCACCAGATTAGCTGGACAGAGGTCTCATTCCCGTAGGAGATAAAGTGTGCTGGTCCCCTGCCAGGTCTTCTCAATGTAGAGTGAAAGCCTGGCACTGGGGACAAAATGATCCTTCAGTGAGAGCGTGTGAATGACAGACAGACAGACACAAGCAGAGAGGAGCTCCTCCCAAGTGCATTTGAAGGCCAAGGGAGACTGACCTGGGGACAAACGGCACGGCGGCTCAGTGCCCACAATGAGGATGGCCACTTATATACTGGTGACAGGATGAAGAAGAGCGAGGTCAGAGGAGGGAAGAACTGTCGATCCTCATGGTAAGCCCCTCCCAGGATGTGGGCTGCTGCTTGTATCTCGGGAGACCTTGGAGTGGTTTTGTGGACTAGCCTGAGGACCCCAGAGTGCTTGCACACATGGTGTTTCAGGACCCGTCTGTCCCCTCCCCTCTTCACTGTGCAAACCACACAGCTGCCTTCCCCAGGGAGCTCCGCACACCTCCAATTTTGCCATTTCCTTTGATTTCTCCTTTTGCTGCTTTTCTTTCTAATCTGGGAGGGGTCTAATCTGAAACCAGGTTGGCACCATGTGCGAACGGTGCCCCACTACTACCACCTTCTTTCTCTTTCCCTCGCCAGCTGTTTTTCTCTACATCCTTCAGAGTCAAGCTCACTGAAATGCATTTTCCAAAACATAGCGTTACTGTCATGATAAAAAAAAAGATTAGCATTATATAACGAACACAATTACCTTTCCTTTCTGGGCTTACACGCTTTTCTCCGTTTCTCTCAGTTTACCTCAAAGATTAGGCCATTAATCTCCAGTGTCTCAAAGCAAGCCTTGAAATAGCTCAGTCCCCTTTCCAAGACCAATGTATGGCACAAGCCTCATCCTAATTACTCTAATTACGTGAAGAACATAATGAGATCCAGCAGCAGATGGCTACAGATTAAGTTCCACAGAGAAGACAGCCCCCGTGGCCTCTTATTGAAGGAACTCCGCCTTGGAAGATCAAAATTAAGTCATTTGTCCACAACGCCAAATATAACTCTAAATATTATCCTGCCTTTCTACTTCCTTCAATAGTATCTCTCCTTAAAAGTGAATTTACTGGGTTACGTTACAAATGAAAACAGCTCTGTTTAACAATAGGAAACAAAAGCTAACTGCTCACAGGGAAGTTTTCAGTTTATACTACAACGCACAGATTACCACAAGCCTGCCCTGGCATCTCAGAAATGGGTCCTACCTATGACATGTGGAATTCTGGAAGGAACTTGAGTGTAACAACAAAACATAACTAAAACCCTGCTAATCCCTGCCTTACACACACACAAAACGAGAGCCAAATCTCAATTCACCGTTGTATTAACCACCGCTTCAATCTCCCAAAGGAATTCGATATTTTTTCCCTTAGACATGAGCTTATCTGGGGCGGGAGAGATGGCTCAGCAGTTAAGAGAAAGTACTTGTTGCTCTTCCAGGGGGACTGGGTTCAGTACCCAGTACCCAAGGTGGCTCACCACTATCCCTACCTGCAGTTCTCGCCTCTACTGGTGTTACGTGTACACAGCACAAAAACAAACATGCAGGCACAACCCCCATAAAATAAAACATATAAGATAAAACCATACGATAAAGAGAAAAAAAATAAGTCTTTTTAAAAATTATTTTGTGGGGCTGGAGAGATGGCTCAGCGGTTAAGAGTTATGGGCTGCTCTTCCAGAGATCCTGAGTTCAATTCCCAGCAACCACATGGTGGCTCATAGTCATCTGTGATGGGATCTGATGCCCTCTTCTGGCACACAGGTGGACATGCAGATAGAGCACTCACATACATAAAATAAATAAATAAATCTTCAAAAAAAAATCGTTTGCTAGTCGGGCATGGTAATGCACCCCCAAAATTCTAGCTCTTAGGAGGCTGAAGCAGAAGGGTCAGGAGTTCAAGGCCAGCCAGTCTTGGCTCTGTAGAGAAATCCAGACTAAAAAAAAAAAGTTTCTTTCCTAATTTTTTTTTTGTGTGTGTGTGTGTTGATGGCAACTGGCTTAAATCTTGAAACTATCTTTTCTGACTGTTTTAATATTAGTGTGTCCATTCTTTCTGATAAAATAACAAAAGCATGACCCCAGATTATCATTGCAAGCCCAGGACCCCTTCGCCTGTCTTCTGTCCCAGAAGAGGCAAGCACCAGGCTGCCCTGACCTGCAGCTTGGATGGATGCCTATGTCACATGTCACTGCAGAAGGTGCAGGTGACATGGAGCGGCTGGACTCATGCCACCAAGGAGACCAGAGATGGAAATCAACTCTTCATACTAGTGCGAGGTCAGTGGAAAGCGTGAGGACCGGTGATAGGTGATTATAGGTAACCCTTCTTCCCCAAAGCTCTCAATGTAATCTCCAACTAGGCTGTCCCTGTGCCTAGGTACAGCAGACAGGAGATGTGACCACTCCCTGGAGGCTCTCCTCTTCCTCCCGACCCCTCCTCCCCACCCAAGGCAGCGCTCCAAGTTCAGTATCAGAGAATACCTGTCATAATCAACTCAAAATTAAGCTCTAAGAGGCAGGCTTCCTGTGAGTTGTTATGTTCTCTCTTTTTTTTTTCTTTATTTTCTATATTCTTTGTTTACATTCCAAAGGTGTTATGTTCTCTTTTTTTGACATATTTCCCTGAATTTATACATGAACCTGGCCTGGCTTAGATCGCTAAGTCAGCTGCCTTAACACTTGGCTTGTATTTTTCTTAGACTTCATTTTTTTTTAATTTTTAAGATTATTTATGTTTATTTTATGTGTTGTGGTGTTTTTGCCTGCATGTATGTCTGTGTGAAGGTGTCAGGTCCCCTGGAACTAGAGCTACACACAGTTGTGAGTTGTCGCATGGGTGCTGGGAGTTTAACCCGGGGCCTCTGGGAGAGCAGCCAGGGCTAACCACTGAGCCGACTCTTCGGCCTGGTATTTCCTTATTCAGGGTCATAGCGTGTCAACCTGAGAAGTGTGTGAATAAAAACAAAAATTAAAAAGAGAAAAATGACACTGAGAACATATTCAGAAGTCAGACTTTCCTGTCATGTGCTTAGCAAATACGTGAGAATTTGTATTCCAAGAATAGAAAGCACTCACTGATTCACATGTGTCTGTCAAGGAAAGGCGGGGACTCTGGGACAGTGACAGCATTTTCTCACTTGTGAGGGATGGTCCTCAAGGATCATCTGACTGTGGAGGATCATGGAGGAGCCAGGAACTGCCTTCCTCCTCCTCCGCTGTACTGAAGTCCTTTTGGCACCTATCTAAAATATGTCAAAATTCCCATACCAAAAGCAAGTCCAGTTCTCTGGTCCTCCTGGCTGCCCCCATCATTAATCTAGACGTCCGCCTTACACACCTTCCTCCCAGCACTGCCAGAGACAACCACATGATGTGGCCCGTGACCGCAACATCCACACAGTTCCTTAGGAATCCAGTCCACCATTGTCCTGTGAATCTACATTTCAGTATGTGTTCTCCACAACAAGCCATCAGGGCTCTGCCCATAAATTACACCCTCCTCCCCTTGACTCCACTTACAGTCCCAGACAGGCCAGGTGCACGGCCCTGGTAGTAACTGCAAGGAAACCAGGAAAACATGACGGCCTTATGGCCGTAAAACAAAAACAAGTCTGCAAGAATATATGGCATTCTCTCTGACCCACCCAGGTGCTTGACGCCTTGTGCGCACAGCAAGCCTTAGAAGCATTAACATCCTTACAGCAGCCACTCTGTACAGTAGGTATTATTGCTGTCTTCATTTTACAAATAAGGAAATGAAGGCCCAAGGAGCTAAGCAACCCTCCTAAGTAATTAAGTGGCCTAGCTGAGAGTCAGTTCAAGCAGCATGCTTCAGGACAGATGATGCCTGCTGCTTCCCCAGAACGGAGGGAACAAAGGCTCACACTGTTAAGGAAACAAATACCAAAAGGGGTTGTCCTATCAAAGAAAGATTTAGGTAAATCTTGAGTCTTGAGACCACAAAATAAAAAAAATGAGTCAGAAGAATCTAAGGGAAGGAAAGTATTTTTAGCGAGCTCAGCTCTGGTAGATATTACTACTCTCGATATATAAATCAAAAGGCAGACTCACAGGGAAGAAATAACTCCACACAGCTGGGATTTAAACCTAAGACTCTCTGGCCTCGGACTCTCAGCAGCTATCAACTGTAGCTTACTTACTGATGCTCCAGCTAAATAGAACAGACACAAACCCAAGTCCCCAAGTCACCTACTCAAGGATAACTTCGTTACACTCATTCATTTGTTTTGCGACTGGGCTTAATTTGGGTTGTAAGGCTTCCGTACTTAGCCGAGATCCAGAAACTATCTGTTCTTTTAACAATCAAAGCTGCAGGAAATTAAGCTGTAACTCAGAGAGGAAGGCTGATTGCAAGGCAAGGAAAATATACAGACGTAACTGGGTTGGGGGGGGGGAGGAGTAATTAGACCCAAACTACTTAGCAGACACAAGAAATAAAAAAAAAAGAGGACTCGGCAGGTAAAGGCATTTGCCACCACGCTTGACAACCTAATTCTGAACCCCTGCGCCAACATGGTTAAAGATAAGAACCATTCTCGTATATTATCCTTTGATTTCTATACACACACACACACACACACACACACACACACACTTTTTTCAAACCAACTAAAAAAGAAAGGAGGACAAGGGGAAGAAGAAAGCAAAGGAAGAGAGGAAGGGTGAGGGGGATGGGCGGGATGAAGGCGTGACAGGTGAAGCCATGGCTTCAACGGAGCCAGGTCAGGTGGGCTGGTTTCTCCATCTTTACACAAGCAGAGAACGTTAGGAAGGGAACCGCTGCTACAAACCGTGGTGCTGCCGGGTGTTAAGGTTTGGTTGGTGCTGTGCACTGGAAGGTAAGCTCTGTACGCGAAGGTCTAGTTGCCTACGGGTGAATTCTCACGTTTACCAGTTTCTGTTGTGCAAGCCTTGCTCCTTAATTTAAGACCATTGCTCAAATGAAAAAATGGCTATTGCCAATTTCTTGAGGGATTAGAGGTGGGTGGGTTTTGAGTTACCTGGTTGGGGGTTGCAGGAAGAGAGGGAGAAGAAAGGCCACTATGAGAGGAGATGGACTATGAACACATAGGCAGGAGAAAGAGCAAGTATTTGGGGGTACACCACTGGGGAGGCCAGCAGAGAGAAAAGTAGCTTAGGGGTGACCCCCCCCAGTAATTGTCAAAGCCAAATAAAATAACCATAGTCTGAGTCTCATTAAGTCATAATCTAGACAGGGATAAGTATAAATTAGTTCAACTACAGATAAGAATATTTTTTTAGTTCATATGTAGACTACAAAGCATTAGAATATGAGCATCAAAAATATGAACTGCTAAGGTCCCCTGGAATATAGAAATGATGCAGGAGATGAAGGTGTGGAAGATAATCTAACAGCTAAGGGCCACACGGATGCCAAGTGACTGGAAGCTGTCACTCAGAGCCTCGGGGACAGCACTAGTGAGAAGCCAAGGACACACGGTCTGGGCGCTTACAGTTGCCCCCACCTCGAGAAGGCCTCCTCCCTTAGCTAATAATTTCCCCCAAATCTTTGTCTAGGAAGTAATGATAGAACTGACAATAATAATAACTGCTTGGAAGGACTCCCGGAGTCACTGGAAGATGCTGAGGCGCATTGAAATGCAGCTTCGAGTTACGTAAAGCGTCCCGTTAAAATGGAGCACCCTTCAAAACTCTGTCTTACTTTGATTCTAAACTGTATGTCAAGCAGAAACGCACAATGGTAATTTACAGAGGAATGGGAGGCGGCGATATGCCATCGCCACGGAAGAAAGAACTTGGCTGGGGGGCGGGGGAGAGCGCCACTGGACAATTTTCAACAAAGCGTCATCTGTGAGATAGTATACATTTATCACTCTGTCGCGGCACAGAGACAAAAGTTTCTCTCGCTTGTTTCAAACATTATTATCAATCAAGATTAAAGCAAAGGCTGAATTTCTGGCCCTGACCTCCTTTGCGCCTCCAGCCAGTGTATCAAGCTCGCCTGCTGCTGTTCATTCCCATCTTGGTTTTCTTCTTTCCCCTGTTGCGCTGATAAAATGCCCAGGCAAAAGAAACTTCAGGAATGAAGGGTTCATTCGAGCCCAAAGTTCAAGGTACAGTATGTTGGCATTCTGTCCAAGCTCCACCCCACAGTTACCTGGCAATAGCCAGGTATGCCCCGCCCCATATGCCTGGCCCCCTATAAGAGGGGCTGCTTGCCCCTCCTCGCCTTCTTTCCTCTCTCATCCTCTTACCTCTCTGCACTCTCACCTCTCTGCCCCTCTTGGGCTCCCCTCCCCCCTCTCTGGTTATGGCCGGCCTCCACTCTCTCTCTATTCTCTCTCTCTCTCTCTCTCTCTCTCTCTCTCTCTCTCTCTCTCTCTCCTATACCATTGACTCTCATCCTCTTCCCTAAATAAACGCTATTCTATACCATGTTGGTGTGTATGTGGTCCTTCAGGGGAAAGGGATGCCTGGGCCTGGGCCCGCTTAGGTACCCCCCCACGCCGCCATGCCACACTTCCTAATACCCTTTCTCTCTTTTATATCCCATCATATGGTGCCGAAACCCGGGAACAACAACACTAGGCAACAACACTAAACCATCACAGTATCTCATCCCAGTGAAGTCAAGGCAGCAGCGGGGGCCTAAAAAAGCAAGCAAGGCCTTCTGTGGCTCCGTTACTTTTCTCTATTCACCCAGGATCCTGCGCAGGGAATGGCACCACCCACAGTGGGCAGTCTTCCCATCGCAATGGTTGGAACAAATATAAGGCCCCACAGGCAGAGCCAGAGGCTCATCTCTCAGGTGGTTCTAGAAGTTGTCACGTGAGTTTAACTCTGACAACACCACTGGAATCACATCTGAGTGAGTTCCTCATCTTTCCCCAACCCATCCCCTCTTTTACCATTCCTACTAGCAACAGCCAAAGCAAGACCCTAAGAGACGCATCCCTGGGGCTCTGCTCCCTTTCAAGGGCACTGTCACGTCATGAAGATTATCTAAACACCAGGAAGCCTCCTCCTCATCCCTCCATCACCATCCTCACCTCTGCATAAGCTTAACCAGGCTTTCCCCCAGAGCACCTCCCTCCCAGACACCCAGTGCCCAGCACCAGAGTAAGTCTTATAAAATGCAAATGAGACCCTGTCACAAGGCAGTACAGGGCCTTCCAGTGAATAGCCTCCATTCTCCAGAGGATGTAAACCAAGTTTCTTAGCAAGACAAAGAGGCCTTCCTTGGCCTAGCAAGGCTGTCATTAACAGCTCTGCCCTCACCTCTTGCTGCCCCACTCCCTACCTAAAAGCCAGTGAACTCACAGCAGCACTTCTGCGCTGCTTCTCTGTGCTGGGATGTGCTCCCTCTTCAGCAAGCCCCTCCAGGACTCTTCCCTGACCCTCACCCCCACCCACTCAGCTCTTCTGCAGGTGTTCTCCCTCCCACAGTCATCGCAAGGCAAGGCCGCCATGCCTCCTCAGCCCCCAGTCATCCCACACAGACACCTACCCGCTAATCTGCATTATTCCTAAGATCACTACCTGGGCAAGCGATGACATGACGTTACTTTCTCTGTCGACAGTGCCTGGTGTGCAATGAATGTGCACCGGACCGGGCTGAGCTGTGTTCATTAAACTGCCTCAGATTCCACTTGATGTGATTTGGAACATTAACTCTTGTTTTTCTATAAAGGTACAGCTGAGAGGCTTTAATATTTTGGGAAAACAAAAGGGGGGCCTTTACCTAGCTCTCTCCAAACCAGCAGAGCGCTGTGACGCATGCTCACTTCCACCATTCTACTTAGTAAGTAGCTAAAGTAACCACTGAGTTAAGTCACGGCTGCATCCTAGAGAGGGACCTACAGCACTATAGCATGGGGGGGGGGGGGCGGTGAACTCTTTTGGGGTGACAGAGCTGGAAAATGAATGGATAGGCATTGAAACATAAGTCTTACATAAGTTCATACAACTTCCACTTAGGAAAGAGAGGAATATTCAGAACGCACGGGAAGAAGGCAACTCGAAGAATAAGACAATTGTTTTGAGGTTTTTCCCTACCCTTGGTTTTCTCTTCTCCACATTCATCAGCAAAATAGCTAACTCCGGGTAATGGGGCCACCTGAGACCACAGCTGTTGCCAGAACACGGTCTAAAGGTGCGTTGAGGTTAGTAGGGAAAGAAGAGAAGCATTAATTAGCTTCGGTCCTTCAGAAGACCATGGACCAAACTCTACGAAGCATCTCCCAAACAGGAGCCAGCAAATGTGACAGAGCTCAGTTTAAATGCCTTACCACCGTCCTTGCAAGCAACTGAGCTGCTCTCCCTCTCCCTCTTACTCTCTCCCTCTCTCCCTCTCTCCCTTTCTCCATCTCTTCCTCTCCCCCTCTCCCCTCTCCCCCTCTCCCCCTCTCCCCCTCTCCCTCTCTCCCCCTCTCTCCCTCTCTCTTCCTCCTTCCCTCTCTCTCCTCTCTCTCCTCTCTCTCCTCTCTCCTCTCTCTCCTTCCCTCCCTCCCTCTCCCTCCTTCTCTCTCTCTCCCTCCCTCCCTCCCTTCTTCCCTCTCCCTCTCCTTCCTCCTTCCCTCTCTCTCCTCTCTCTCTCCTTCCCTCCCTCTCCCTCTCCCTCCTTCTCTCTCTCTCTTTCTTCTTCTTCTTCTTCTTCTTCTTCTTCTTCTTCTTCTTCTTCTTCTTCTTCTTCTTCTTCTTCTTCTTCTCTCTCTCTCTCTCTCTCTCTCTCTCTCTCTCCTCTCTCTCTCTCTCTCTCTCTCTCTCTCTGGGTTTGAAACACCATGGGGCAAATATGAGTACTGATGACCATGAGTTAAAAGTCACACGTTTGGACACAAGACCTTAACCTAGAAGATCTGCCTGGTACGTCAGAGCCATCCAGAGCGTGCCTGCCTTCCTTAGTGAAGGTACTTCAGACCCCAGAAAGACCGCTCAGGTTCTTAAACAATGCTTGGAACTCATCACTCAAAGAACTAAAAGGGCTATAACTCAGGGACACCAGGCAGAAAGGCCAACAACAGGAGCCTTGAGGAATACAGAGGAAGAAAGAGGGTGCAGCCTCGACTCAGCGGGCATGTGACTCTTGGCAGTCAGCCGTGCAGGGTGGACAGTCTAGGGGCAGAATTCACAGCTTTTTCTCTGCTGCCAAAGGCCAAGAAGGCACAGACAGAGAAATACCAACTATCCTCCATCAGGCTAATAATTAATGAGACCTTTCTGACAATGACTGGGCAGCACAATGCCCTTCTGTGTTGCACGGGCATATGACTAGTTACAGCCCCCTAACTGGGCTTGAGAACTTTGACAAGCGTAAACTGCTCGGTAATGCATTAACCGGGAATCATGTGCACGACCCATGGCGGTTTCTCACCTGACAGAGGCAGACTGCTAAGCCAAACTTTGAGGCAAAAGCCTAGGACAGTTCAGTTGAACAAACTGGCCAACATTAATGGAACGGGGATTGAGACACAGTGGGAAACACAGAAGAGATGGAAGTAAGTACTGGGAGACAAGAGCAAAGATAAGGTCCGAACTGTGCATTGAAGGCGGCACACAATATACATGGGAGAATATGAAGATCAGAGTTATGTGACTAGAGAAAGGCGAGACAAGTAACACCACCCCCATCCCACTCCCCCCACCCCCCTACCCCCGTGGATCCCAGGAACAAAGGAGACATTTCAAACAATAGAATTGATTTAATCTAAATTTCAAATAAGAGTATGAGAGAGCTAGAGCAAAACCCTGGGCTAACCTCAGTTAGTTTCCCATTGCTTCCCACCACAGCAAAACACAGTTCCCAAGTCACAGGAAAGAGCACAAAGGGCAGGCTCCTGGGCAGGCTCCTGGGCAGGCTCTTGGGCAGGCTCCTGGGCAGGCTCCTGGGCAGGCTCCTGGGCCAACTGCAGCTGGAGAAAGAGCCAGGCGGTGATGAGCCTGGCTGCTCTTGCACAGGCACAGGGTGCCAGCAGCACGCACGGCCCACGGCCCACGACTGCTCTAACTCCAGCCCCAGGGGGTCTGATGCCCTTTTCTGGCCTCAGCTTATACACAGCACACATGAGGTGCACATACACACAAGCACATAGGTAGAAATAAGTGAAAAAATAACATTTGAACCAGTGTTGGGGGGGGGGCGCAGCAGGGGTCTGGCTATCCCCAGGGTAAAAAAAACAGAAGGTTTTGTAGCAACTATTTTTAGTTTGTTGGTGAAACCTGAAAACTATAAAGCATTTCATGTGTGACTGTCAGGAGACCTTTTTTCTTAAGCAACTATCTGCTCCAGGGCTGCTTCAAAGAGGCTCTGGTTCTAACTGTCTCTCCTATGGCAAACAAGCGTCACTGTGGTATCACCTGCCTGTATTCCAACTGCTAGAGGACACTGAAGCTAAAACATTTTTAAACAAAATTGCCTGGACTGCAGAATGACTTAGGAAGCCCTCTCCTTAGCAACAGGAAGTTTGAAGCAATAGTCACAGAAACTAAAGTTCCATCCAAGACACCCTACAACTAACACGGAAGCCAACTGGGACCGACTCAGTCAAGCACCATTTCCAGACTCGCTGTGCAGGGCACTTACCTGAAGACCCAACTTTTTGTGGAGAATAAACAAAAGGTGGGAAGACAGATAACACAGATGAAGACATAGCCCCTGCCCAGTGAATAATAGTAAATTAGAGGAAAACTGCTTGCTCAGCATTAACCAGCAGTGCTGGGCCAGGCCTGGCCTGTGAATTGTTCCCGGCCTACAAGCAAATGGCTAAGTAGAAAGACTGACCTTAAGCATGCCAAAAACTTATATGACAATCTACCCTATCAGTACGCCTGTTTCTTTTGTGTCTGTTTCACGTTTCACTTTGCTATCATCTAATTTTTATTGCATTTTACAAAACCACCGGGACTGAACACCAATAAATGATGTAACAGAGGTGTGTTTGCTGAGATTTCTCCACAACACCAGCCGACAAGGAAAGAAATTGCCTGAGGGGCTGAGAGAGGCTCAGAGGAAGATATGAACTTCCAGGGGCAGAGGAAGGGTTGGGGGGGGGAAGGGGGAGGAGTGCTTTCCAGGACAGCTCAGATGACAGAAGGTGAAAAATCTGACATCTGGGGTCAGACAAGTGGAGGGTAAATTTACAGATCATCCTTGGAGGTGCAGAGATAAGCAGCCAAAAGGGCACAAAGCTAAGTCCCAGAGACTCTGCCAGAACACAGCTCAGGCTCTGAGCTCTCCCAGAACACAAGGGGAAACCAGTGGGTGGTTTTCCAAGCAGAAGGGGTGTGTGTGTGTGTGTGTGTGTGTGTGTGTGTGTGTGTGTGTTTTATTGAAGTAGCTGGGGCAGCAGTGTGGCAGGTCTGAAAGGAGAAGAGGCACCGGTCAGTCAAAGCCGCACCGGAATAGTCAAGGTATGAAGAGTCCTGTGTTGTGTCAGGGAAAACAGACCAGGGAGGGTGACCAGAGGAAATGGTTCACGTGTTAGGCATCTCCCACCTTCTTACCGAATAGGAGCAGGGTCTGCAAATGAACAACTGCTCACTGAATTCAGCGTGTGGCCTGACCACATGTGCTCAGGGGTGACGAGGTTAAGAGTTTGTCAAGCATATGCCTGATACAGCAGAAGGGAGATATGACTATAGGTGGGATTGCACATTCTGAACGAAAAGGTCAAAGTTCAGTAAATGTGAGAGTTTCTGAGAGAACGGTTGAAGCGTGAGCGGAAAGATGCTAATTCTGAAATCATCTCGGGCTTTAATTGCCTCAAAGTGGTAAACAGAAATAGAACGGGAAAAGAGTTCACAGCTAGCGTGCTTACTTCGCACATCCTCGGTAGGGACCGCCACCTGAACCACATGCCAGGTTTGGGGCACTAAGAGGAGCCTCTTCTGCTGCTCTCTTCCATCCCCTTCCAGTCAGCTGTGGACCTAACCAGATTTGGTGAGCGCTGGAGTTTGTGGCAAATCAAGACTCTCTGTCAACCCAGAAGCAGCCTATGGGCTCTGATAATCTCTCCAGGTTGGGGTGGGGAGTGGGAAGGAAGGGTTCCTCTGAAGGGGGGGTGACTGTTTCCCCTGAAATGCCCCCCCCAGCCAACACAATTCCCACAAACAAAACCAACGACTCCAGAACACCTGTACTGGATGGTTTTGTGTGTCAATTTGACACAAGCTGGAGTTATAGCAGAGAAAGGAGCCTCCCTTGAGGAAAGGCCTCCATGAGATCCAGCTGTGGGGTATTTTCTCAATTAGTGATCAAGGCTGGGAGGGCCCATTGTGGGTGGTGTTTTCCCTGGGCTGGTAGTCCTGGGTTTTATAAGAGAGCAGACTGAGCAAGCCAGGGGAAACAAACCAGCCAGCAAGCAGCATCCCTCCATGGCCTCTGCATCAGCTCCTGCTTCCTGGACTGCTTGAGTTCCAGTCCTGACTTCCTTTAGTGATGAACAGCAGTGTGGAAGTGTAAGCTGAATAAACCCTTTCCTCCCCAACTTGCTTCTTGGTCACGATGACCGTGCAGGAATACAAACCCTGACTAAGACACCTCCCTATCCCAAGCCTACTACAAGTTTGGCAGAGATCCCGAGAGCTGTGTCTTCTGGAAATGGAGGCCAGTGGCCTAGAGGGTCCCTGGAACAGGGGCTTGGGAAGAAAGGGTCTAGGGAACGTAGGGTGAGCAGGTTCCCATTTTGCATGGAATCGTTTCTTAAATGAAAAAGACAGTTAGAAGGAAAAGAATCTTTTGTTCTATCAGTACTGTGCCATCACTGACACAAGTGTCCCCTTACCCACAGCAAACACAGGGATTGGCACTGTCACGTGGCTGGGCACTGTCGTGTGGCTGGGCACAGTCGTGTGGCTGGGCACTGTCTCGTGGCTGGGCACAGTTGCTACCTTGTAGCTGTCATAAAGCCCTCAGAGAAAGTGGCTGCCGTATTTCGGGGCACATGACTTTTACAAAGGCCTACTTTGGTAACTTCTACAGCATTCTAGTCGGGAACTAGAATCAGCCCCTTTTGTATCTACAATTCTCTCTGTGAAAGCAAAATTTGGCGATTAGCCTGTGAGTTAACGAAATGTGCAAAATTAAATATTGAAAATAATTTGCGTAAAAGCTCATAAGCTCTTAATCTAAGATTATCAAGGGGCCACTTCATTTTATTTTATAAAACCATAACATTGCCTACATCTTTATAAAATGGCACTGTGATATAAATATTCACATATGAAAGAGCACAACAAAATTATCTCCCAACGGCACGAATTGCCCTCTATTTTTTTTTTTTTTTTTAGAAAATGCACAAATTCTCAATCAGTGCCCAGTATCCACAAAACACTATTGGGAATCAAGAGAAAACAAAAGATCTAATTATCCATAACATCTAGAAAAGACATAGAACTCAGTCACTTAACACCAGGGGGGTGTGGAGGAGGTGGGGGAGGGGAGGCCTGCATTCTAAGTCTCCCAGCTCCTCTGCAAGGCCCATCCGATGCACCAGGGCAGAAAAGTGGTGAATAAGCTTCATTGATAATAGCAGCCGCGTCACGGCTGGCTGAACACTCAGTCCACAAACAGAAGGCTTCTGTGTTTGCTCCAATCAGCCAGAGGAAAGTTTTGGTAAAAAGACTGTTGTATTCAAATGGAAATCAGTACTTTCCAGCAAGAATGGACAATTAGCAACTCCTTACACTGGCACTAAGAGGGGCAGCAGAAATGTGCTCCAAACATCTCATATTCCAAAACGTGAAATAAAGATTACTGATTGCCTTTTGAAACTCTGACCCCCCTCATAGGCTGGGTGTTAGAGATGCCTCAACCACTGAGCGACACACCCTAAAGTTTCATGCCCGTCTTCTGGAGATCTCGAAAACATGCAATATGTTAGTCTAAGGCTCCAAGCACTAGTTAAGTTGCATGGTGTTCCTTGAATATTAGCTAAACTGTACAAAGTCTGCAAGGTCTTCATTTGACAGAGAGAGGCTAAGTCTTTATTAACAGATCCTTGCAAACCAAGACTGGGAGGGCATACAGTCATGACCACCCTCCCCTCACCTCCACGTACTCATCTAGCAATGGCCCATCTGACAGACGCGCCACGCTGGCCCTGCACACGAGTGGTGGCAGTGATGTCATGGCTAGTTGAAATTTGAAAAGAGAAGGTTCCAGGAAAGAATTCCGCATGAAAAGGTTTTGCTGGAACTGAGCAATGGTTTCTCAGCTGTGACGCCAAGGACAAGAGGCTTAGAAAAAAATGATAAATTTCACCCATCTTTAATAAAGAAAAAGAAAAATATATTTACCAAAGAAGATAAAAGACAACAAGAGAAGGCAAGAGGAGACCCACGAGGCCCACATGTGGTGGGGGCTTGGAGTAAATCTATTGTTTATTTTGGTTCAGCTTCGGTGGCCTGTTCCAAGGATGGATGGATCTGCTGCTTTGGGCATGGTGACCACACTGGATGGAGATGGTAGGAAAAAAAAAACAAACTGGTTACCTCATAGACAGTAATTAAAGGAGGGAGAGGAAGAGATCAAGCCCCACAACTCCCTTAAAGGGTACATCTCCAAGGGACCCAGGAACCTATCACTAAATAGGATCCCTTCAAGGTTCCAGTACCTCCCAATACCACTTTTAACACATGAACCTTTAAGGGACACTTATCCAAAACCACAACAATGGGCTTAGGGAATTAACCTCAGGTTGTAGGTAAGGTGCAAAATTTAAACCTTATCCTGAAATAAAGAGTGGGTCATTGCAGGGTATCTGAAGGGTGAATAAATGGATCTTATTTCCCACCCCCATTAATTTATTTATTCAATTAACCTCCTGCCCTCTCTCCTCCCACCCCACCCCCACCACATAGCCCCTCCCCCACCCCTTTCCTGTCTCCTCTGATAAGTGGGGAGGCCCTGCCCTGCATACCAACCTACCCTGGCACATCAAGTTTCTTTTAGGAAAATCATAGCAATTGTTTGCACAGTGAAGATTCACTAGGGTCAAAGATTCTCCAGCCTTTACCTCAACTATGTACATATTTTTATGATCCTGCCAAGGGGAAAACACAAAAAGCTCTTCTGGTTGCAGCATAGGTGGAAGTGTTAAGAGCCCCTTCTAGGCAAAGCCACTGTCTCAGCGACCACTGCAGAAGATGCTGGGGGAAACCCTGGTGTAAAGAGTTATTCTTAATAATAATGGACTAGAGGTTAAGAAGCTGATGCAATGGGCCAACAGGAAAACGGCCAGTGCCCTGAAGCAAGCATAAAGGATGGAGAAAGGAGAAAAGAATCTAGAAAGTTCTAAAGAGGTACCAAGTTCACATGATTTTACCAATTACCACATGTAAGAAGTGAGAAAAAGAAAAAACGAGGCTGATTTCTGGGTTAGATGCAGGAAGATGGCTGTTGGTATAAATGAAACGTGGTAGGGAGTATCTTAAACTGATTAACTTATAAAGTTAAACGTCTACCTCTCCTCCAAACATGCTTCCATTGTGCACCAAGTCCTCACCTCAGTTCTCTGCGCTGGGCTCCGGCTGGCACTTGAGCGAGATGCCAACGGATCGTCTTTAACACCTGCACCTCCTACACTGCGCCCATCGCCAAGTACCCCACCCCATTAGGACGTCGAAACATTTATCCAACACTTCTCCCGCCGGCTGCTGTTACCAGGCTAGTTCTTGTCACTCATTTCTGCATCAGCCCCTCCATCATTCTCTCTACCATCAGCCTTGCCTCGTTCTGACTCACTCTGCACGGAGAATACGCTTTTAAACGGTAAAGCCTTTCAATGGACTCCCTGATTTAAACTCTAAATGTCAAGGAGATATCCCGTACTACGCACTTTGGATGCCCACTGCCAAATACTATGTAGACGACAAATGGTTTTTAAAGAATGGGCGAGAAGGAATCAGGTCTGAGCAAGAGGACAAATACTGTCTTTCCACCTGGAGTGGGATGTCTATGGACATTCAAGTAGGTTCCTACTGGCAACTAGCAGTATTGACATGGACCTCACTGGCGGTTGGCTTTGCGGTGTCAGGGCTGCCGTGAGCGGTGCTATGGAAGGACAATGGGATTAAGTTTATTTCTGGTAATCATGAACTAAGTCAATGTGCTGGAAGCAAGCTCAACATCTTGAAAAAGATTACACTGCCTAATCTGCAAGCCTGCAGCTCTGGTGGAGGCTTGGGTCAGTATTTAAAGGGCAACAGAAGCTTCAAATCCAGTGTTGCTCCTACGTGGGGTCTTCACCAGGAATAACTCGGTGGCAGAGCCTGTTGTTAGGCCATTTTCTTCCAACTGTTTTTCAGTACTTCTGCCTGGCTGACCCCTGATTCCCTCACCTGTGAATCCCTTATTAGCTACAAGCCTTACATGATTCTCACAGGGTGCATCTGCAAGCTGGTATTCTGACAAATACAGTGGGGAGTTTCTCAGTACTGTTAAATTTAATGCCAAAAAATTACCTTTACTCTTCCATTGACTCTTCCCCCGAGTTGTCTTAGGACATGGATACCATAAGGATTTTCAAACAAGAATAAAACTGTGGCCTCCTGAGTACTGTGCAAAAGATTTACTATAAAGTATTGTGACAAATGTCCAGTGCTCTCTGGGTATTTCTAATAAGCAAATGTTACTTTTTAAAAGACAGATATGAGACATAGATTTTAATATTCAACACCATACCTTTTTTCCTCCTTAACTTTTCCCAGGATTGGGATTTATTAACTACTCTAACTGAATTCTTCAATTTCCATACACTTGTGATGGCATGTATATCTGCCTTGGTTTTTTAATTCAGTATATGACAATTATATAAATATTTTCTTTTAAAGCAGCACTAAGAACCTCTACCCACAGTGTGGAGAATGCATGACAATTTTAGAACATAAGATGAGTCACTTTACAACCTAGACTCTTGGATTATTATTCTAGTAATCAGAAACAACAGCCTGAGTGGTAACTTTGGCAATTCCAACATGTTAACAAGATTTATCATTTATAACTCGTAAGGACCATTGGTTAAACCCAACATGCATTGTTGACCAATATATAATAATAATAAATAATATAAGCAATTATACTACTTCCAGAAGGCATTGATTATTGAGCCATGCACAGGTTACCTCTTACAAGATACTGGTCAGGGCAGCCCTAGAAGCCTCTGAAAAGCACAGGCTTTTGCCACTGCTCTTGGTTGCCACCATAACTAGTGGCAACACCCTACTGCTGAAGATGGCACATATTTTTGTTGTAGTACATAAAGAAATTCATCTTGAACTCGCTAGAAAATTCTCTACCTACTGGCTGTCTAGCTTTCATAATACTGGAAAGTTCTAGAGAGGTGTCTGGAAACAAAAGACATCAATATTGTTAGCCAGCATTGAACTCTGCATGCTTTAATACCACCCTATCATGAATGTGTATGTGTGTGTGTGTGTGTGTGTGTGTGTGTGTGTGTACTCACTGATTCAATAGTGACAAAACAGTTTACCGGAGTAGTAACCAACTACTCTCTGAATTAGATCTGAAGCATGCTCTAGTTCTACAAGGACTTCATACCCAGTTCTGAATCTTAGGATTACTACTGCTCTGATGAAACATCATACCCAGGAGCGACCTGAGTGGAAAGGGTTTGTTTGGCTTACATACCCTGAGTCACAGTCTAAAGCCAAGGCAGGAACTCAAACCAGGTGGAAATATCTAGAGGCAGGAGCTGAGGCAGAGGCCGTGGAGGAGTGCCGATTACTGGCCTGCTCCCCATGGCTTGCTCAGTCTGCTTTCTTACAGAACCCAGAACCCCTGGGGTGTACCACTCACAATGGGCTGGGCCCTCCAACATCAATCATAAATTAGGAAGATGTCCCACAGGCTTGTCTACAGCCTGTTCTTATGGAGGCATTGTCCCAGTTGAGGCTCCCTCCTCTCTATAACTTATGCTTGCATCAAGTTGACATAAAACAGGACAGAACAGCACTAAACACACCCCAAACCCTAGGCTGGGGAAGTCACGGGTCCAAGGGAAGAACTTACTGATGTGGGTCTGCTGAATGGTCCTATTGCCAAATCGCCTTCTAAATGCTTATTTGTATTCATAGATCTGTGCTGCCCCCAACCTTGGTCAAAAATGCTGCTCATTGCCATGGGAAGTGATTAGTGCAGTGCGGACTCCTACTGTTCCAGTGCTGATCCTGAGCAACTGTCCGTGCTGAAACACAGAGAGGCCCTCTAACCACCCTTTTTTTTTTCTTTTCTATATTCTTTGTTTACATTCCAAATGATTTTCCCTTTCCTGGTTTCCCCCTCCCAATAAGTCCCATAAGCCCTCTTCCCTCTATCAACCCCTTCCCCTTTCTCTGTCCTGGTAATCCCCTACATCAAGGCTGCATCAAGCCTTTCCAGGACCAGGGCCCTCTCCTTCCTTCCTTCTTGGGAATCATTTGATATGTTAATTGTGTCTTGGGTAATTCAGAGCTTCTGGGCTAATATCCACTCATCAGTGACTGCATTCCATGTGTGGTCTTATGTGAATGGGTTACCTTAGGATGATATTTTCCAGTTCCAACCATTTACCTAAGAATTTCATGAATTCATTATTTTTCATTGCTGAGTAGTATTCCATTGTGTAAATATACCACATTTTCTGTATCCATTCCTCCACTGAGGGACATCTGGGTTCTTTCCAGCAGGTATTGGCAAGGATGTAGAGAAAGAGGAGCACTCCTCCACTGCTACAAGTTGGTACAACCACTCTGGAAATCAGTCTGGCAGTTCCTCAGAAAACTGGGAATGACACGTCTGGAGGACCCTGCTATACCACTGGCAAATACCCAGAGGATTCCCCGGCATGCAATAAAGACACATGTTCCACTATGTTCAGAGAAGCCTTATTTATAATAGCCAGAAGCTGGAAAGAACCCGTCTAACCACCCTTGCTGCCAGGGTTCAAAGACTGTCCCAGCAGGGCCTGCAGGATGTATGAGCCGGAGGATGAGGAGGCGTGCTGTAAAATGTTGTCCTTTGGACATGGCATGGCTGTTGCACACATGAGCTCACCGGAGCTGTGGTCACTTGTATAAGACCTGTACCAGATCGAGCCAGTAACAATTACAGGGGGGAGGGAGAGGAGATTCTGAAATCGCACTTCTGAGTGTATGTTGGCAACCGACATACTGGCGCCTGGGAGAAGTGAGTCGTTTTTCTTGAAGGATAGATACTGGGAAACTGCCTGTTCCCTAGTGGATTCACCAATGGACATTTGGGAGCATGAACTAGACTCAGTGGACTACATGAGGAGAGAGAAGCTGGAAAGGGGGTGCACTGGAAGAGAGTGGGGGAGGGGAGATGGAGGGCAGGAGTTGGTGCCCAGTGTAACCAAGATACATTGCATTCATATGTAAAATTTTCAAATAATAAAGAAAAGGGAAAATGAAAAAAATATAAACATTACATTTTGCAACTTCAGCTGGAGATTTTTAACCTATCTCAGTGGATCACATTATCTGGTCAAAGCCCTTAAACCTTGAAACAGAGTATCTCTAATACTTCAAAATCCAAAGGAGGAGAAGAAAAATACGTAACAGTAAACTGATCTTTTATTGGCAATAAATAATGCCTTCTACTCGATTATTATGCTTTCTCTACCAAGGTGGCAAAAATCTAAAACTCATACCCATTGCCAGTGCCTCCTTTCACAAGCAAAGCACACTCGATTTCTTAAACCCTCTAAGCAAAGTATCATCGTCGAGGTTACCCCCCATCCTTCCTAATTGTTGGATGAAGAGGAACCTTCCTGCTTTCCTATTCTACCTACATTATGAACAAGAGTCTGAGAACCAGAGAAGTGAACTCAGCCCTGTAAAAGCTGAATCAGGGTAGGCTGAAACCCCACTGACCATCCTTCTATGGGGATAGGCACACTTCTTGGTTTAAAAAAAAAATAGGCAAATAAACTTCGAGATTATTTCAGGATCTCAGGTATCCCACAAAGAAGAGAGGAATGCCACCACACTAGTTAGTAATCTGCAATGGAGGAGGTCAAAATAAATGTGACAAGAGCTTGCCCAAGGCCCACTGCAGCTGGCTTTGGAATGTGGCCTTGTGCTCCCAAATGCTCAAACCTCTGATAAAAGTTCAACTGTGAAGGCTTTCCTGGAAAATGTTTGCTCTTTTTTTTTTTTTTTCTCTCCTCCTCTCTCTGCCATGGGCTACAGCACAAGGACTAGATCCAAGATCTTGCAGGGAAAGCTGTGGTTAAAGGGGACTCCTGGGGGGTGGGGGAACCAGGAAGAAAAGCGAGTCTAGGATACACATTCAACCTCTCCCCTGAAGACATCAGTGATGTTTTGAGGTTTTGTTTATTTTTTTTTAGCATCTCATGTCTATCTTTTAAGAGTGCTCGAGTTAAGGCTTAAAAGCATGCTTGCTTGTGAGTGTCCGTCTTAAATGCCACTTCTACAGACTATAAGGAAGGCTCACAGGTATGGTCCATCACCATTCTGGATGGTTCTATGAAGGTGCTTTGGAATGAGATTAACATTTAAAGTAGCTGAGCGAGGGGAGGGAATTGCCTTTCACATGGGGGCAGGCCTCCTACCATCAGGTGGCCGAGCCAGAGCAAACCCTGCCAGACGCCGAGTTGGGTATCAGCTCTTTTTGGCTCCACAGAGGCTTCCCCGTGGATCTAACCTGGCATGTCAGCTCTGCGGGGTTTGCCGCCACTCCATCACAGGGGCCAGTTCCTAATGACGAACTTCTCTGAATACATGAGCACGTGCGTGCGTGGACTTGCTCCTCTGGGGAGCCCCAGTATGCCACCTGAGGATACACTCTGTAAGCTATTTAATCTACTTGCTCCAGTGTGCAGCCTTCAAGACCATAAATTCCAGAGGCCAACCAATAATCTCAAAGCAAATCCTCCAAAATGCAACTATCAAGCTTTCTCTTCTCCTTTTGCAAAACCCATATTACTAAAAAGGAGAAGAGGCAAGTATTAATAGGATTCCAAATCCCTTTGCTTTTCCTCCAAGTCATCCTAGACGGAGGCTTCCGCTTCACCCATCACCAGGTTACCATGCTGTTTGTCATTCCCACACAGAGAAACTTACGGCCTTCAAAGGACCAAATTTCTACCTTTAATTAGGTGATAATGCAGATTACAAATTAAGCATGAAGAGTGAAGTCATGTTAAGGAGCGTAATACTTTGATGTGTATCTGGTGTGTATATGGTGTGTATTTGGTGTGTATATGGTGTGTATCTGGTGTGTATCTGGTGTGTATCTGGTGTGTATTTGGTGTGTATCTGGTGTGTATTTGGTGTGTATCTGGTGTGTATCTGGTGTGTATTTGGTGTGTATCTGGTGTGTATCTGGTTTGTATATTGTGTGTATATGGTGTGTATATGGTGTATATTTGGTCAAATTAAGCCAAACAAGAAGAGGGGTAACAATAAGCAAATGAAGGAAGAGAAGACAGGGATGGACAATATTCAAACCCTTGGAGAGAGGCTGGCGGAGAAGAGTCATGGGGTCTGAGCCGCCATCCGCTTCCAGCTGTCTGAGCCAGTGAAGTGGCTTCCTTACTGAGCGGGTAATAATAATCAGCATGTCGTCGGCCCAGGTAACAGAAACCAGACTCCATTAAACACACTCGATATGATGATGACATTGATTTCAAATTTCACCTCATTTTCAAAAAGGCTAAGTAGATGCTCATTTTAAAAGAAAAAGACAATTGACGGGTGCTATAATAGACAGCCTCTATCTCTCTCTAGCTTTCTCGTGCAACTCTCTGCTCATCCTCTCTCCCTCCTCTCCTCTCTCCATCCTCTCCTCTCGACACCCCCTCCTCTCTCCTCCCCTCCCCCCATACCTGCAAACACTTCTATAGACAGATTTATAACAAGATACTGCTGTGCCATCTATGACTCTTGGAGGCATGGACGCCACACTGGCACGCAGCTAGGAGCTGGGGAGGGGAAGCCTGGGTAGTGACCTCTGATGGCGGAAAGAATGTGATTCCTGCCCAGATCTGAAGACCTGAGAACCAGAGGCACAGAGGCCCTTCACTGCTCTGCTCTCCTCAAGCCCTCGACATTATGGCGTTCGCCCACGTGGACCAGGCCCTTCCACAGGTGACTAGCTTAACCACTAATCTCGTTGAGAACCACCTCCCAGGCACAACCAGAGCGACCTATCCTTAACTAGCTTCTCAGGCATTCCACAGCCCAGCAACTAACACACTAAATTAGCCTTCACAGATGCCGATCTCAAGATGAGTCCGATACTGGAATTTTCAGACACGGATTTAAATTATCTGTTGCGATTTTTCTCAACAAAGAAAAATGGGCATTTACAATAAATGAAAAGACGGGAAGTCTTAGTTTAAAAAAAAAACAGGAGCTATAATAAGAAAGAAAATGAGAGGTTGGAAATTTTAAATGTCTGCAATTTAAAATTCATTGGATAAGCTTAAATGCAGAATGGAAAACAAAGGACAGAAAATCAATTTCAAGGCAGAATAATAGAAATGGGGAACTTCTCAAAGTTAAGAACATTTACTCAATAGTAAGAAAACAAAGACACTTTAAAAAATAAAAAATAAAAAAACAAATAAAAAGCCAAGCAAGATATTTGGATGAGCAATTCACCAAAGAAAATGGAGCAATTAGTTTGAAAAACAAGTTTGAGCGTTTCCAAGAACTGGAAAAAGCCAACCATTTCACTAATAAACATTTAGTTACCCGTCGCCAAAATCAAAGAATGAAATGTGTCCATAGCAGTTTCTTAATGGTAATCTCCAAGCCAGAAGCAACTCAAATGCTTCCCAAGCACACACTGAAGGAAAGACCATCCCGAGGCTGCCCCACCTGGGGATCCATCCCATATACTGTCACCAAACCCAGACACTACTGTGGATTCCCACAAGCTCTTGCTAACAGGAGCCTGATGTACCCGTCTCCTGAGAGGCTCTGCCAGTACAATGGGTACTCTCAGCCAACCATTGGAATAAGCACAAGGTCCCCAACGGAGGAGCTAGAGAAAGAACCCAAGGAGCTGAAGGAGACTGCAGCCCCATAGGAGGAACAACCAGTATCCCCAGAGCTCCCAGGGACTAAACTACCAACCAGAGAGTGCACATGGAGGGACCCATGGCTCCAGCTGAATATGTAGCAGAGGATGGCCTTGTTGGACATCAAAGGGAGGAGAGGCCCTTGGTCCTGAGAAGGCTCGATGCCCCAGTATAGGGGAATACCAGGACAGGGAATCGGGACTGGGTGGGTTGGTGAGTAGGGGGAGGGGAGTATGGGATAGGATGTTTTTGGAGGGGAAACCAGGAAAAGGGATAACTTTGAAATGTAAATAAAGAAAATATCCATTTAAAAAATGCTCCCCAGCAGAAGGATGGGAAAACAAAGTGTAGCCAAAACAAGTTTTCTCCAACAACAACAACAACAACAACAAAAAAAATTCAAAGTATTGATGCATTCAGATGAGTTTCAAAGCCAATATGACAAGGCTGGAGAAATGCTCAACGGTTAAGAGCTCATGTGGCCCTTACAGAGGACCCAGGTTCGGTTCCCGGCACCACACGATGAGTCACAACCATCCACAGTTCCAGTTTCAGGGGATTCAATGACTTCCTCTGACCTTGTGGGTACCAGGCATACGTGCAGTACATATACATACATGGAAGCCAAACAGTCCTACACATAAGTCTTTAAAAAAGAAAAAAAAAGAAGTTAATAGCAACTATTTTAAAAAAAAAATCATTGTGGCAAGTGCAAGATGCCACCTTAAAAATATATGTATTATAGGATTCTATGAAACCAAATACATAATTTCAACAGACAGCACCTTCTTAAGCCGAGGTGATCACAGTGCATGAATAAAAATGTTCTGTATCTTTACTGAAATAGGGACTTGTTGGGCATATCCAGCTATCACAAAAACTGTTCTCTTTACACAGCTGAAAATGTTTCAGCTCAAACTGAACCTCAATGAAGTTAATTAGGAAAAAAGAAAACCTGTGTCCGTGACCACTTCTGGGCCCTGTCTCTGAGGCAGGGTGAGTGACTTTACAAGCCAACCCACCTGGGTCCTCATCCGAGTCCCCACACCCCTGACAGCAAGGAGTAGCTTAGTCACATCACTGCACCCCTCTCTTACTTCTAAGATTAGGATAATTGCTTGTCTTACATTGTAGTTGACGAGAAGAAAAGTTGTGCCTGACAGAACCTCCGTGTTCTGCAGACAGCAGCGCTGATCGTCACCATGCTCGGGGATGCAGGAACATGAATTTGTCAAACTTCTAAACCAAGCACACGGCACTTAGGAAATCTGAGTTGGCCGGGGGTGGGGGTGGGGGGATGGGGAGTGGGGGGTCAGGGGACAGGGATGCAGCCTCTGGTGTCTGCTTGGGAAGCAGGGACACCCAGTGGGATAACAGGGGAGGCACAGAAACACACAGTATAATTTGCCTGCTAGGGACTTAGGTCCAGTACATCAATTAGCTTGGTTAAACTTCTCACAAAGGCATCAAGTGTAGAATCATTTATAATCACCGTGTTACTTAAACCTGTCATCGTAGAGACAACAGCTATTACTTATGGATCAGAACTTAAGACAGAACGTTTTATTCCTACACTAAATGAGTAAGTGAGATGGACAAGAAGATTCAGTAGTTAATAAGTGGTGCTATGCTTCACATGTGACTATTAGGGAGGGGAGAAAGGAGGAAAGGGAGAAGAGGGGCCGGAGCAAAGGGCCTCCCCTCTTCCCAGGCCAGTGGGACGGGCGTCTGTCCATTCCCAGAAGTATAAGATAGACAGATGCCACCCACGCCAGCTCAGAGGGTGGGGGAGGGAAAGCCCTGAGGTGAAGGGATGGTCAGAGGGTCTAACAAATAGAAAAACTGGCAGACCCATCCTGACAAACCTGGGAAGAGGAAGACTGCTGGAGTCTTTTCTTCTCAAAATTAAGCTCCGTATTTCCCACGCCTTTCACAAGATTCCAAACTATGAGTTTTACAGATATCATTCAATATATTTATGTTTTAATTGGTTATTTTACTTATATTTCAAATGTTGTCCCCTTCCCGGTTTCCCCTCTGCAACCCCCCCCATACCACACCCCCTCCCCTTTGCCTCTATGAGGGTGCTCCTCTACCCACCTACCCACTCCTGCCCTGCCCCTCTACCATTCCCCTACGCTGGGCATCAAGCCTCCGCAGGACCAAGGGCCTCCCCTCACACTGATGCCAGATAGGGCCATCCTCTGCTACATAGGCAGCTGGAGCCATGGATCCCTCCACATATACTCTTTGGTTGGTGGTTTAGTCCCTGGGAGCTCTGGAGGGTCTGGTTGTTTGGTATTCTTGTTCTTTCCATGGGGTTGCAATCCCCTAATTCACATCCTGTTGTCCCCATGAAAAGACATCGCCATTCAGTTTCTGCTCGGGTGGGCGCTATCTAATCGGGGTGAATAACCAGCCTGGGTTTCTGAGGTCTGCTCAGTCATTAACGAGACAATGTCCACTAAAGGCCGGATATGACACCCCAGGAACAAACATACCTAGGTTTGTACATTCCTCCCCAACTAACTGAAACTCCACCCAATTCTACATCTCTTCCCTTCTCGGGCTCCCCCATTACAAGCCTTTTTTGTAAATGGCATTTCATTTAGTCAATAAAAAGGAGGGAAGTTAAACCACTTTCATTCATTTTCTCCCCCAAGATCTCAGAACTCTCCTTATTTAAAAAGTAAACAAAAGAAAAGGAAACCCACGCTGAGAAACACATTTGTACAAAGCCCACACAGTACCCCACCCATCACAGAACTGAACTGGTGTTATAACAGGAATGAAACCCAACGACAGGCTGGCCAGACTTTTACAAATAGCTACACCTGCAGCTTTCAAACTGGAAAGCGATCACGTTAGCGGCGACAAAGGACCACAGTATAAACCAGAATGCCAGAGTCCTGGACTCCAGCGGGAATGGCGAGCATTCTGAAGGGGTGAGTTTCCTTCAGAAGAGAATGGAGGGATGTGGGGGAAACCCAGGCACTGTCGAAAGGCACTGGGGTCTGTAACCTCCACGAGGCACATGCTCATCTCCATCGCCAAGTCTACCCCAAGGCGCATGCTTATTTCCATTGCCTGCCTTGCCCACCCCAAGGCGCATGCTCAGGTCCATTGCCTGCCGTGCCCACCCCAAGGCGCATGCTCAGGTCCATTGCCTGCCGTGTCCACCCCAAGGCGCATGCTCAGGTCCATTGTCTGCCGTGCCCACCCCAAGGCGCATGCTCACTTCCATTGCCTGCCGTGCCCACCCCAAGGCGCATGCTTAGGTCCATTGTCTGCCGTGCCCACCCCAAGGCACATGCTCACTTCCATTGCCTGCCATGTCCAAGGCGCATGCTCACTTCCATTGCCTGCCGTGTCCACCCCAAGAGTCTAGAGCTCGAACACAAAAAAGGAACAAGGTTTCCTTAGCTCTAATAACTCAGGTCTCTGATGGTGACTTGAGTTAGTGGCAAATGAGAGCAAATCTCAACTGTGGATTTTTGCATTCTGACGTTAAGGGGGAAAGTTCTAAAACACACATTGAAAAAAGATATCCAAAGGGTGTGCTACCTTGCATTCTCAGTAATGAAACTGGTCATGGAATGAAGCCCAGGCAAAAACACCCACTTGCTACTCACGGAAAGACAGAGGGAAGGAAGGCCAGGCTGGCAAAAGCAAGAGCCATCAAATCGCTTATCAGTGGAGGTGGATACCAGCTCAAATCAAGGCATTTTTGTGACCCTTCCTCTGGATGCTACCCCCACGGTGTGAGCACCCCCCAACCACTGAAGCACAACACTCTAGCCAAGTGAGGTCCTTGTGCTCTCAAGCGCCTTCCCGAGCCCCCGGAGAAGGTAGTGTGGGAGGCTGCTGGCCACGCCCGCATTTCCACTTCCCTTCTGAACCTCAATGCAGCTTTGAGAAACTCCACTCAGCGGGCTACCGCGAGAGGAAGTTTAGAGACTTGCGGCCCTATCCACCACCACCAAGTTTCACGAGATCAAACATTTAGCATGGTCTGGTTGCCCATTTTAAAGACTTTTGTTCTTCCTTTCTTATAGGAGGAAGGCTTTTAAAAACACATACGAGGCTAGATTTGGAGTAGTGAGGGCAGAGGATGTGGGGAGAATCTGCTGGGACTCCTAAAGGTGTCTAGCCAGGGCCTTAGACTCATTTACCTTCCCTGGCTCGTTCGGGACCCTATGGCAAGCCTCCAAAATTCCAACCTTTAAAGCCCACACTGCCCTTCTGAAAACAAACTACCTATTCCAACCCAGTGAATCTAATACACAGAAAGCCAGGATGGTGGGGAGGGAAGGAGTGGGCGTTTCCTAAGGTTTGTGCTCTCCTCTCCCATATGCTAGGGACGGTGGCATGTTCTTCTAGGCAGAATGGAGACCTTCACTGTCCTCACTAGGGAATAAAGGCAACAGGGTCCCTCCTCCATCCCCAGCTCCCCTCATCTGGGTGCATTTAAGTGTGCTGGAAAGTCTCAGGAACTTAACCAGTGGCATCACTCCTAACTCTGGAGACCAGAGATAAGGTTATTATCGTGCCTCGGTGGTTCTAACCAGGGGTCACATATCAAACATTTACATTATGATTCATAACAGGAGCAAACTGTAGTTATGAAGAAGCAAAGACATAATCTTATGGTGGGAGGGTCATCACCACAACATGAGAGGCTGTGTTAAGAGTCAAAAAACATTAAGAAGGTTGAGGACCACAGCTTAAGGCGTGGCCCTCTGTGACTTTGCTCCTTCTGCCCATACCATTTTTTTGTTTGTTTGTTTCTATTACCTGAGGATGCTCTCCTTAAAAACAACCAAGCCAGGGAAAGAAAGTATAGTAAATATATAGGGTTATCCACTGAAACATAAGACAAAGAAAGAGGGAGATAAAATGCTAATGTCAACAGGATCTGCAGACCAACCGCCAATACCTACCACATGGGAACAGGGGAGAGAGCCATGGGCTGTTTTCCAAATAACCAGGTTACGCTAATCTCCACAGGCTTCTTCCCAACAAATATCAGCTAAGGAAGGACCTGACACCAGAAGTATCGGGGAGTGGGGAGGCATGGGGCTTGTGCTTGGGTCCGTGAGAAGAAAAATCCTGAGTGAGAACCAAGGCAGCAGAGTCTCACCACGCCCACTTCAGCTTGTGGTGTGTGTGTGTGTGTGTGTGTGTGTGTGTGTGTAGTCTCCTGTATCTTCCAGGCTACGTAGTGGCCAAAGCTTGTGGACCTGGAGCAGGAGGTGGAGGGACGCCATTTCCTAGTGGAAGCAGCGGCTGCTATAGCGACGGAGGAGAAGGAATACAGGCTGGTTGGTGCTGTGAGGGGGGCTGGGGAGCCTGGGAGTCTAAGATGTGTTGTGGGAATTGGAGGCATCCCAGGAGGGGCAGGGCCACTCCCAGGAAGGTGGGTGTGAGGCATCAGAGAACTGGGACCCGCTATCTGACCTGGCTGGAGGACATGGGGTGGCAGCATCTGATGGTGCATCAGAGCGCTGGGAGGGGGCTGCTGAGATAGCATCATGCCAGGTTGCCCCGCCGCTCCAGGCGGGTCCTCCTGAGTGCCGGTGGGCTTGCTGAGGGTGCTGGCGGCCGGGAGCAACGGCTGCCTCCTGTCCCCGCTGTTCCAGAGCCTCTTCCTCGGCGTGCATAATGGTTTCTGGCCCTTCCACACCTTCCGGTTTGGTCTTCAGTTCCTTCACTGTGTTTCAACCAGGAGAGCTACCGGGATCGCATCCTCCACAGTAGCCAGGTGCTTGCCTTTGATGGCAGCTGAGGCTCACGCAGCTGCTGCGGCCGTGGGAGTTTTCCTTCTGCCATCTCCTGTTCCGCTTTCTTCTTCCTACCACATTATCTTTCTTCATCATCTGTGTCACGGACGTCCTTGCCCACTGCATTCTCCTTTTCTGGCTTAACATCCTCAATAACTTTTGCTACCCTGCGCCTTCTCACTGATTAAAGAGTGATTAAAGCCTATGTAACGGCTGATGGGTGTGCACGCCTTCCTTGCACAGGCCCCAAGCCAGGCGGACCTTCTCTGTATCCCCAGTTTAGTCGATGTGCTGCGGAAGCACACACTCTCTTTACAATTCTTTCGCGTGCACTTTTACTTTGGCTTTGAAACAGTAATAATTCCAAGGATTTGAGAGATTCTTGAGAATCTCTCAGACTTGATTTTTTTTATTTTATGTCTGTTAGGAATCTCACTCGGTTCTGAAGTATCCCAGCAGATTCTCCACGGTCTCCTAGCAAGCTAAGCTGCCGATCAATCCTCCACACTGCGGCTAAAATCAAATGGGCAAAGCAAGCTTGATCAAGTTACCATGTGTAGGACTTTAGAAGTCTTTGGCCTGCACACCGGATGAGAGCAAAGCATCTCCTCTGTTCGCCTGTGGCCTGGTCTCTAGCTTCAACTCCCCGGGTCGTTCCCACCTCCCTTCACAGGGAGAAGGCTCACACCCCACAGGTTAGTCTCTGCTTCCTTGACTGCTGGTGACTGTGCTGAGATTGGCTAGCACCGCCATGTTCCCTCTCTTCCTCCCCAGCTTGCTTCCTGAACGTCCTTTCTTTCCATTCTCCCTCCAGGATAAACCTTCTGGGTTTATCTCTCCTCAGTTCATCTCCTTTGATGATAGACTCACAGATTGTTTCTGGTGGAACTTTAGAGTAAGAGTGGTCCTATAAACATGCATTTCATATAAAATCTGATTCCTAGTCAGACATGGTGGCACATATCTATAACCCCAACAATTGGGGCTGAAGCGGGAGGATCAAAAGCTAAAATTCAGTCTGGACAGTATCAGCCTTGGCCACATGGCAAGACCCCGTCTCACATGAATGGATGGATGGGTGGGTGGATGGATGGATGGATGGATGGATGGATGAATGAAATTCTTCTCCCATATAATTTACATGCTAGTGGAGGGTGATACGGACTTTTAATCTCATTTGTTTGTTCATGCCTTCCAGGTCTCTGGACCATTGTTTGGCCCCTTCAACAATTAGAGGAAACAGAAAAGACCTAGTTTGGTATATTCTAATAGAAAACAATGTGGTCATTAAACATTTTGCTTCTAAATTGTTTTCTCAATGAGTTTTCCTAAGGAGAAACATAAGATATATGGTGTACTTTTGACAATATTTAAACATCTACTCCACACTGAGCATTGTGCTATATTCTAGGAACATGATAATATTCAACATAACTTGCAAATGAACTTGGTAGTGAAAGGTTCATAGTGAAAAAGGTTCACAGTGGAAGGCTCATTGCATACTACCTAATCCCATCCACCTACACAACAGAGAAATACACTGTCGTGTCTAAACCTACCCAGGGAGTTTGTGGCAAAAGTAAGACAAAAGAAAGCTCTTATCTGATGCCTTCCTTCCTCGGCCTAGTCCAGTAGCTTGAAAGCTTTATGGGTTCTTCAAAAGATTGATCACACATTACTTTAGTTGAAGATGATGTTTAAGTTTAGTTTAAGATACAGGCGGGTTGTGACAGCACACACCCATCATCATCCCAGCTCTTGGGAGGGAGAAGACCAAAAGTTTAAGGCTATCCTTGACTACAGTGAAGTTAGTGACCAATCTGGTCTACAACCCTGCCTCAAAATTATTAATTATTAATTAATTTTTAAAAATCTATACACAGACATCTGAACATCTTTAACAGTGAACAGGTAAGCAGAGACTTAGGGCACAGCTTCATGGAGAAGAGCAATGATAAAATGAGACGAACCTGAAGGAGACAGAACAGTGCTGAGCCGTGGACGCAGAGCAGGGGAGACAGCAGATGACATCCATTTGCGCTCGTTAGCACAGCCCGGCATGTGCTACGCCACCCCCTCGGGTAATTTACATTTTTTTTTAAAAGCATGTATTTCTAAATTTAGGAAGTCGGGATAATCAGGGTGGAAAAGCCCATCTGCCTGACGCTCTCTCCAGCTGCTGCAGATCCTGAAGTGAAACTGGAGTCTCTCCTCTGTGGCATCTTAGCCAGTCTGGACCACGCGGATATGACAGAAGCCGAGGAGCAGCTGAGGGGCAGGGGCTCCGATGTGGAATATGTTTGGTATGTGATGCGGCACCCCAACTGTGTTTAAATAACCCTGCTGCTATGCTGAATCACAGGGTGTGTGCCCACGCTTTTCTGTAAGTCATTGTGGGGAACAACTATAGACACGGAAAGACCCTGGCAAATATGATGCTTGGCTCTTCCAGAGGTTAAAATAATAAAGGGACAGGAAACATTGCTCAGCTGCATTTTTTTTTTCTTGTAGAAAGCATTTACCTGAACTCTGGTCCAAACGTTCCTTCTTACATGCTGTGTCATTTTGGAAAAGGCCACTTTACCTCCCCAGGATTTTTATTGCATGACATGAAAGAACTAAAGGCAGAGGACGAGACCAGGGCTGAGCAGAGGAGACACACAGATGCCGAACAATGTGCTTTTCGGCATTTACAACCCTGGTGCTCCGGAGACCTGTGCCAACCATCACAAAGCAGCACCCACACCTAGACTCTTCCCCATCTGCTGGGAAACTATCGACATTAAAATCAGAGGCAAATCTATACATATCTATTCATATACCTTTTTTAAAAAGTCTCTTGAAAAGGTGTCAGTCATGTATTGTGTAAGTTTAGGTGTATTTAGTAAATACTGGACATTGAAAATGTTTCTAAAGGGACTACAGCCTGATCCACGTTATCAGAAGCCCTCCCCGGGGCTGTGTGTAAAAGCGTTCTCTGAGAAGCATGCACTTCCTGGGCCCACAGGCCTCTCCTGCATGGTTTCCCTGTGCCAGACACTATAAAGCAAGTGACAAGGAGGAGCAGCAAAACCCTCCCCGGAAGAATCCTGTTAGTGATCTGAGCAGTGAGGGGGGTATTGAACCAGAAACAACAGCAACCACCTGGATAAAATCCAGCTTATTCAACATCGATAGCAAAGGCTCATGACACAGACCCTGAGACCAACGTGACCAGTCACTCTACCAAGGAATCCACAATGTACCTGAAAGATATGAGCAAGCACCCCACAGAGGTAAAAGTGGTTTGAAACATGGCTACTTTAAGGGCATTTGCAGATATAACTTTTTCTGCCGTACGATTTTTAACTTATTTATATTTGTAGTGAATGCGTGTTTTGTTTTTGTTTTTTGTTTTTGTTTTTTGTTTGTTTTCTGTTTGTTTTTTCGAGACAGGGTTTCTCTGTGTGGTCCTGGCTGTCCTGGAACTCACTCTGTAGACCAGGCTGGCCTCGAACTCAGAAATCTGCCTGCCTCTGCCTCCCAAGTGCTGGGATTACAGGCGTGCGCCACCACACCCGGCTTGAATGCGTATTTTAAGAAGTGATTTGCGATGGATGTTTTAGTGTTATCTTGCTCTTTTAGTGCCTTAAATGTTCTTTTTTTCCCCTTCTTTTTGTGTTGTCTATTTGCCTCCAGTGTATGTCTCCAATACCTAGAACAAAGTCAAACATAAAACAGACGCAAAGATAATATTAAGTAAGGGGTATTGTGAGGCACGAGCAGGGGCTGGGGAGATGGTTCAGTGGTCCAGACTACATGCTCCGCCCACAGAGAACCTGTGCTCAGGTCCAGACAGCCATTTAGGATGGCTCGCAAGCACTAACTTCAGCTTCTGAGATTTAACAACCTCTTCTGCCTTACACAAGCACTTGTCTCCACATGCACATACCCACACACAGACACACAACAATATATAGGATTAAACCTTTTAAATAGTTCTTTCAAAAGAAAAGGAGTCTTTTCCAATACTGGCACTGTGGAGACAGTGGGAAATTCGCTGTGTACCAGGAGCTGCAGGTCCATTTCTTCATCTAACCTAGTCACTTGGCAGACAGGGCTGTATCTGTCCCACTTTCCATAATGGAGAGATCCAAGAGTTAAACAACGCCCTGACCACAGGAGACAAGATGATGTACAACCATCTGGTCTACCTCAGAGAACTGAGGTACAGGCTCAAAACTTCTCCAAAAAAGGGGAGAAGGGCAAAACCAATCAAGAGGCCAAACAAGGCAGTGAGATTGACTAGGAAGCTGGCAGCAGAGTCAGGAGCAACCCAGGGAAAGAAGAGGTGCACACACAGAGGTGGGACTGGGTAGACCAGGTCCAGACAGGGGCGCCAAATCCATAGAGGGAAGGGAAGCGTGTGAGCCTTGGGGTGAGAGCATTAGGGCCCCAGAGCTGCGAAGTTCAGCATCCAAGCCTGAGTACCCAGGGTTGGGAGGTCCTCAAAATGAGCACTGACTATAAAGATGGCCACACAAGCAAAACATGGCACAGAAACTACTGACAAAGATGGTGGGCACCTTCCATAATTTATCAGCCAGTCTGTCATTCTAGAGTCTTTATAAAATTCTCCTTTCAAGTCTAATAGGGAAAGCCAATTTTCAACAGAAGGAAGGGAACACTGTAAAGGAGAATTATTGAATAAGCAGAAAAATGTTTAGAACGCTGATAGCAAATAGTTCAATGTGTACAGACCACAGCATAATGGAGCTTCAACTGAGTTACCATAGCTACCAAAAGATAATTAATTTTGAGGAACCAAAATCAAAGAGATAGCATTAGGGGTACTTTTGAAAGAGCTGAATAATAAACATGACATCCAAATGTAACTAACATTTCTTCCCAGTAGGAACAAGCAAGGCTGCTTCCCACATGGCCGTGTCTGACACCAGCTCCCACTCTCTTCTGCCTACTCTGGTGTACTCTGGTTCCTCTGAACTGACATAAGTTTCACTCAGACCCTGAAAGGCTCTACTGGCTCCCACATGCTCAGAATCTAAGCACATCGAAATCATCCATACAACTAAGCCATCTATATAATTATACACTGTACAACTATCACTTACTGCTCTGGACTGAGCATTATTAAGGATGGGCTAAGAAAGGAGTGGGTACACGAACTGTGAAGTGTGTAAGTAACAGCAAACTGGCCAGGGCTATGGTACTGACACAATACGTAGACAGAAAGTCCAGGGAGATTGCTTTAGGGATGATGTGACATCCCAGTGGGGCACTGAGACATCAGCATTGCCTTCAAGTCCAAGGAATAAAGAGGAGGAAGAGGAGGAGGAAGATGGAAAAGAAGAGGAGGAAGAAGAAGAGGAGAAAGAAGAGGAAGAAGAGAAAGAGGAGGAAGAGGAAGAAAGGGGATATGCTGAAACTAATTAAATAATGCATATGGAAGGCCTAAAATCTATTATACACTCTCAATCACTCCCCTCTTCTGTAAAGTTATAAACTCAGTGAAGACAGATAAATAAGCTCTATGCTTCTTTCCTGTTATTGACCCCAAAACATATATAGTAATTTTTAACAATGCCTCTTTGAATCTAACAAGGGTCTTCTAGCATTCCTATTTGATAACGATTTCTCAGAAGGAACTCTCTTGGTGCTGGAGCTGAATTTCACGATCAGCAAATCCAAACCACTTCACAAGGATCCGTAATGTGGGGACAAGGTGAGGGAGAGCGTAGTCTCTTGTGGGCAAAGTGCAGCACCATGTAGGACTGTGGAGAGGATATACCTTGTGTATTGTACGGATGCAGTGCCTGTCAATTAAATGGCCTATGGCCTATGACTTCGGCAGGAAACAGGTAGGACATCTGGAAGGAGAAAGAATTCTGGGAATGAGAAGAAGGCAGGAGGGTCACAAGACAGGCGACAAGATGGACACATGGTGCTGAGCACAGGTAACCAGCCTTGTGGCAGAATGTAGGTTAAAATAATCGGGTCCTTTTAGTTACGATCTAGTCTCAATAAAGCCTAGCTATGTGGCCAAAGTATTTGTAAGTATATTTTGAGTTAGAGTCTTATTTCTGGGAGCATGAGGCTAGGGGGAAGAACCAAGTTTAACTACAACAAAGGAACCTCCCTTACTGGATACTTTAGTGTTTCAAGTCTCCCTGCACATAAAGTTTAATGCTTCTAGGGACAGTCACAACTCTTAGAAATATTTCCCATATTCTTCAACAGCCAGGCCCTGGAATTAGAGGTGAAACTGCCACAAAGGGCGGAGCTAAAAAGGTAAAACCTAATCCACTTACTGACACCTGAGCCCGGCTCGTCCCATGTTATCTTATAGACTCTCTCAGGCACTAAACTCCAGGAACTGAAATTCACCCTGCTCTGTGAGCGTGTACACCAGTTCATTCTCCACCAGGAGATAGGTGATGGGGTGTCTCAGGGGCTTATCTTCAGAACCAATGAATAAACATATAAAAGTGTGCGGTGGTGCATGGAATAGAGGAGGTACCAATATCTGACATCAGACCAGAAACTTCGAGACTGAAAACAGAGAATGTGTGTGACCCAGATTAGTGACAGTGACAGCAGAGCTGGGACCTCTCGGAGCTGGCACTGGATGGAGGACGACGGGGCTGGCCACCCTCAGGCACATGCACCCAGAGCCCACTCAGCTGCCGTGCTCCAAGCTGTTTCCCCGCATTCAGTTCATGATGGGCACCTTGGTATCAGAGAAAGCCTGCCAAATCCAAGTATTAAAGGACAACACTCCAAGTGATCAAGAAAATAAAGAGGCTTTTCTTGAGAGAGAGAGAGAGAAAATCGTCTCCTGAGATCTGGCAAAGCTGTGCAGTGTAGCCTGGCATGCAGCTGCTACATGTTGGTTGCCATCTTGGAATATCAGCTTAGGCTGAAAACTAGGACAGAGGTCAAGATTTGGTGCATCTGGCCAGTGAAGATGCATGATTCCTCGGGACTGGCTGTGTATCCAATAAACCATATCAAGGGGAGAGTAATATACCAGTGTTTCATTCCTTTGTTAACAGATACACATAATGGAAAGCAAAGACTTTTTTTTCTCTCCAACAGACCTGATCTTCCTGCCATTTCTCATGCTGGCCTCTGTATTAGTCAGGGATCTCTAGAGTAATGTGGAACTTATAGAATACAGATAAAGTTATATGACGTAGCTATATAGATATAGATGATGCAGATATTCAGAGAGATATATACATATACATACATTATCTATATATATATCTCCTCAGGCTGACCCAACAGGAACAGCCTCTGTGAGCAAACATGTGTACCTTGCTCTTGGACAGATCAGAAAAATACTCAGTCTTGAGGATTTCTTCCTCCTGCCCTGCTTTACTCAAGAAAAAAATAGTTTAATGAGTGAAGGAAGGAGACACTCAAGCTACTCCAGGCTAGGGGAGGAAAGGGTCAGCTCTCCTAGCCATGTGAAGGTCGTTGGCTCACCATTTGCCTCTGCTACAGGATCCTGACGAGTCGCTCCTTCACAGAGGGATGATGGTGAGTACGTCCTGTCCTGTGCGGGGCTCTTTTTGCCTCTGCTGCTGTTGCTGCTGCCTAATTCAGAGTGTGAAGGACACAGGCAGGTTCCAAGCCTTGTTCTACGGTCCTAGGCCTTCATCGATGATGGTTACAGACTAAATGTCCACACCCCTCAAAAGCCAAATGTTGAAACGTAATTCCCAAGGTGGTGGTAGTACAGAAGTAGGATGGATCCTACAGAAGTAGGATCTTCAGACATGATTAGATCATTAATGGACCCATCCTGACAAGACAAGTTTCTCCCATAACCTAGGGACACAGAAAGCATGTCAGAAAGCATAGACTCCTCCAACACGAAGATCTCAGACCCCTTGGCCTCTCCGTGAGAAACAGACTGCTGCTGTCTGGAAGCCCACCGTGTCAATGGTAGCACACTATTCCTTCCGCTTTTAAGTCCACACCCATGTCAGTCCCGCACTAAATCCTTTGTGTGCTTGGGTAGGTCCTAAGGACTGCAGCACTGCCTGGTGCCCCGCCTGTTAATGGCCACGACCCTCTTGTCATTATGCATGCTGAAGTGGACAGCTTAGCTCGTAGAACATGAGAGCCAGCCAACTCCCCACCCTGTGGATGGAATGAGATCAGAATGAGGATGAGTACTGAACTCACTCCATTCAGACCACTAACGCTGTGAGTTCCATCAGAATGAGCTGGACCACTTCCACTTGGAAGACTAAACCCTATAACTACACTTTTATGTATCTTTCTAGCCCCCAGGAGCCTAGAACATAAGAAACTCTATGGACAGGGGAGGTTGTTGTTAATTCCAGAATCTGATGATGACAAAAGACATAAGACTATAATAAAAACCACACAGGTAGCAAACAGGGCTGACTGTCCAGTTTTATCTTCTTACACCTGACATTTTAGCCATGACGGATCCGCACTTCGGTTTCCTTACCTGATCCTAACAGCAAGTGTTCTACAAGCACTTCTTTTCTGAGTCATACAAGTCTGCAAATTATAACAGTTCCAGTTCTAACTATAGTGACACGTATGTTAAGTACCTAAAACCCACATTAACTCGTGCTGTCCAAACCACAGCAGCAGATGTAGAGTGGGCTCCCCACTGTGTTGGAAAACTGAAGAACAAACTTTAGAAGTGGTAAGAGAGACAGTTCTCTTAGAAAAAGAAAACTGTAAAAGCAATCTAACACTAACTTGGCCGTAAATTTTCTATGAACTCCCTGAAAGCTATCTTTTGACTCACAAATTAAAATTCCCTATATAAAACAAACACCAGAGGCATTAAAATGCAAAGGGCTTGATGTGTAAGATGCTATTTACAACTAAACCGATCTCCTGAAGAGAAAATGCTATGCAGTGAGAAAATAAGATCATTAGCTAGGAAACCTCAGCCCCAAGCAAGGAAGATATTCATGGAGAAGATGGCTATGATAAGATGCTGGTAGAACAGGTTAGCCCACCAGACTCCAGGGGATAGCTCTAAACCCACGGTCACACAGACAGCTCTGGTTAAGACCAAGTGAGCCATAAAATAAAACAGAGACACAAGAATGTTGGAGACTCCCAGGAAAGGGTGTGGGCTGGCAGAGGTGGAGGGGGAAGAATGATCAGAGTATAAATGTGTATGAAACTGTCAAGAAATAAGTTTAATTTAAAAATATGGTAGTAGAAGCAGACAGGGAGGTAAAAAGAAAAGAAAAGAAAAGAAAAGAAAAGAAAAGAAAAGAAAAGAAAAGAAAAGAAAAGAAGAGAAGAGAAGAGAAGAGAAGAGAAGAGAAGAGAAGAGAAGAGAAAAGAAAAGAAAAGAAAAGAAAAGAAAAGAAAAGAAAAGAAAAGAGAAGAAAGGAAAAGAGAAAAGAAAGGAAAAGAAAAGAAAAGAAAAGGATAAACAATTGATACCTAAGAGCAAAGTCTGCCTACTGTCCTACCTGAGCCTCTAGCTGCTCTTTAGTGCGTTTTCAGACCATTACTATTAATAAGAATTTATTAATCTGTCACCATGGAGTACCCAATACACATGTGCTCATATCCACACAAATATTTTTAAAAATTAAGTAATTTTTTTTTTAAAAAAAAATTGAGATGGGGAGGTAACACCACCATTTCTCATCAGAAAACGAAACAATAACTATACACATGCACACGGGCTCAGTAAATAGATCATATCCCATCGGAACAGGTGAAGCTGAGGTGCCCGAGGCCAACAGTACCTAGCAATCACAGGCTGGATGCAGAGAGTCTAGAGCGCCCACAGTAGAAGCAAACACCGTGCAGCCACTTTGGAGGACCAGCAGTACCTACTAACAGGGAACATGACCTGTCTCTGCAGGGTATAACCTGCTAAACAGTGCATGCCGGAGTGTGTGTAGCAGGGCAGATAAAGCCCAGGGAGTGGAAGGTGTGTGGAGAGGTGAGGGAGTCAGACTCGGGGAAAGCTGAGTGGGCCAGCATCCAGGACCGCATAACCATGACAACCCCAAATGGGCTGCCAGAGGCTCTTGGCCACTCGCTGAAAACTGGAACTCCAGCCAGAGAGAGCCACTGGGCTGTTCTGTGGAGGGAGCGAGTGCCCAGACCCCAGGCTGCGTGCTGCACACTGATATCCAATACAAATACTGACGAAGGGCTGCGGCTGCCTTGCTGCCCAATGGCAGGTTAATTTTATCTCTAGAAAGGGCGTAGAGAAACTGCACCTCCATATTGCTGATTTCAGCACTGTGGCGGGAAAGAAAGAACCCTTAGCTTCCCCTCTGGTCTAGATTCTGAAAGGTGACAACTTGGTGGTTCTCGGTTAGAAGCCACTAAAATGTGGCTTTGGTATGGCACTGTGCTGTACTGAAGAAACGGTGCTCCTTGGATCAGTCACTTTCGTCACTGTGGCACCCATCTTTGAAAAACACTTAACGGGAAAGAAAGGTTTGAGCCCAGGGCTCCCGAGGTCTCAATCTGGTCACAGCTGGTCACAGCTGGTTCCACTGCACTGTGCCTCGGCTGAGACTGAACACTGGCAGCAATCGACCGACCGACAGACCTCGTGAGACGGCCGCTCACCTTCTGGTGGTCAGGAAGTAAAGCATGCGGGGCAGGGACAGAGAGAGGACACTCCTGCTCCCAGGCTTCCTCCCCCCACCACACCCAACTCTCCCAAATGACCTATGACCTATTGGACAGTGTTGTCCCGGTCATGTTGGGTTCTCCTCCCTTTATTGGTTCTCCCCAGAAATAGCCTCAGACATAACCTGAGGTAAGCTCTGCTGGTCTCCTAGGTATTCCTCCATCCAAGGAAGTGGACAAAGATCAGCCATCAAGCCTTGGGAACGTGATTCTCTCCATAAACTGCTTGGGATGCAAGTTCAAAGGCTTGAGTTCAGAGCCCCGGAACCAAGGCCAGGCCTGAGGCTGGAGAGATGGCTCAGCAGTCACGAGCACCAGCTGCTCTTCCAGAGGACCTTGGTTTTGATTTCCAGCACCAGCCTGGCAGCTCCGAACTGCCTCCAACTCCAGTTCCAGGAAATACAATGCCTCCTTCTGGCCCTCATGGGCATGAAGCAAACACATGGCACACAGACATACATGCAAACAAAGACACCCCTACATATAAAATAAACCTTAAGTTAAAAGGGGAGTGCTTTCTGGCTTAAAGATGCACACTTGTAATCCTTGTGGAGAAAAGGGGATGTCTGTGGCCTGCTAGCCAGTCAGTCAAGCTGAGTTGACAAGCTCTAGAATCAGTGAGAGCCTCTCTCTAACAAGGTACAAAGAGAAGAACACCCAGCATCCACTTCTGACCACACACAGACAGACAGACAGATCATCTTCACACACTGAGACAGACAGGAACACGGACGGAGGGAGGGGAGAGACTGAGATTGGTTGATTGATGATTAATCACCAAGGCCAACTGCAGTGATGCATTCCTGTAAAGCCAGCACTTGAGAGCGGAAGCATGAGGGTCAGCAGCTCAAGGCCAGCCTTGTCTACACCGAGAGTCTGAGGTCACCCTGACTGCATGATCGTCTGCTTCAACACAAACAGAAACTAAGCCAGTTACTGTAAGTTGTCCTCTGACCTCCACACATGCACTGTGGCGTACACACACACACACACACACACACACAATAATTCCATGCTTTTGTAAAAATCTTGCTGTAGAAAATAAAAGTCAGTGGGAATGAGCTGCAGGTTAAACAAACACGGAATTATCTTAAACGTGCATTAAGTGAAACTGTCCTCAGCAGACTGGAGTACAGAGGTTTAGGGCAGGAAGGAGTTCAATGGGTGAAACATGAGGAGTCTTGAGAGGACAGAAACTAGACTTTGGAAGACTGGAATTTAGGACACACCACACCTTGTATTTTGAGAACTCTAATGTACAAAACTAATAGAAAATTAGTTAAAGTGTCAGGGTAAAAATCTAACCACTCAGTAAATGAAGGACGTAACTTTTCTGAAGAAGATGGTAGGAAAATTGCTGCCATACTGTAGAAATGGGCGCAGTCTATCGACCTAAAGGCCAAGGACTAGTCAGAAGAACACACTCTAGTTGGTAACGTGTTCATTTTCACAGGGGTGTGAATTAAAATTTTTAATACTGCCACAAAATGTATCTGGAAGTTGAAAATTGAGCACATGGATGTCAAGGAGTCAGATGAAGATTGTTTGTTTTTGGACTGGTGATGGACAGATCAGCAAGGGGGGAAGGGAGAGAGATCCGTCAGAGGCCGGGTTTGAGTGGAAGACTTCATTAAGAACCGCAGTTCACTTGTAGAGACGCAGCTGCTCACACGCAGAAGCATCCACAGATCAATGCATATACAGAGGTTAGTGCACCCGCCTTCCTCCCATTGCTCTGCCCGCTGTCAGACCTGAAAGCAAAGGGATCTCGCCAGCAAGTGTGTCTTTCTGGCGGCAGACCCCTCTCTGACAGTTAGGTTTCCACAGCAATTCAGGCACGATCCAAGGATTTCTGAATGAAAGGAACAGTCCTGTTGGGCAGAAAATTCCAAAAGTTGTAGAATCGTCCAATGTGGAACCTGGGACTAAATCCGAATATATTTATTATGCAATAGGCGCACAGAATAGAACTGGTAGACAAACCTTAAAATATTTATATTAACTAGAGTCCTAATACTCAGAAGAAAGGTAAATGCACAGGAGATAGAAAAACAATCAAATTGCATCCGATGAAATCTATATCATCTTAGATGAATGGCTGTAAGGAGCCCCGGCTGGGTCAGTTCAGTGCTTCAAAGGAAAACTTGAAAGGAGACATAGATAAGGGTGGACAGGTGCGAGCCTGTGCGGTGAGCCAGCGTAATGGGGAATGGTCCTGGGCTACTTGGTGAACCTCTACGTCAAAGCACAAATCCAAAAGGAAGTGCACCACAGTGGTTCTCAGATACAGAGAGAAGATATGCATCACTGAAGAGAGAGATCAGTACAAGAGACGTCTGTGGGCATCCTCAGACAATACCATCCAGGACTGCACCAGGAAGGACACCTCAAACCACCAGACTGCGAAATGCTGCCAAGCAGAAGCAGTGAGCGCCACATCTGTGCCCCTCCCCAGCCCCACATCTGTGCCCCTCCCCAGCCCCACATCTGTGCCCCTCCCCAGCCCCGCATCTGTGCCCCCTCCCCAGCCCCACATCTGTACCCCCTCCCCAGCCCCGCATCTGTGCTCCCCCCCAGCTTCATGGCCCCAATGTCAACCACAGTGTTTCTGCAGGTGTCTCCTTATCCTCAGTTTACTGGAAGTGTTTATAGGGTTCTTAAATTTTTGTCAGTTTTTGGGAATCTATTAAGATTTCAATTTTAAAACTTTTCATCTGTTAAGTGGTGAATTACAAACAGATGTGTGTGTACTCTAGAGACAAAGCTAAAGAGAGAGAGAGACTTACTTGACTTGAGTGTTAATTAGGAAAGTGTACAGAGCCATAAGGGACATCAAATGACACTCAAGCATCGGAACACACACACACACACGTGTGTGTGTGTGTGTGTGTGTGTGTGTGTCTGTGTGTGTGTCTGTGTCTGTGTGTGTGTCTGTGTGTGTGTGTCAGTGTGTCTGTGTGTGTATGTGTGTGTCTGTGTGTCTGTGTGTCTGTGTGTGTCTCTGTGTGCCTGTGTGTGTCTGTGTGTGTGTCTGTATGTGTTTCTGTGTGTGTGTCTGTATCTGTGTGTGTCCCACACGCACACTGTGTGTGTCTGTATGTGTGTGTCTATGTGTGTCTGTGTGTGTCTCTGTGTGCCTGTGTGTGTCTATGTGTCTGTGTGTGTCTATATGTGTTTCTGTGTGTGTGTGTGTATCTGTGTCTGTGTCCCACACGCACACTGTGTGTGTCTGTATGTGTGTGTCTATGTGTGTCTCTGTGTGTGTGTGTCTCTGTGTACCTGTGTGTGCCTGTGTGTCTCTGTGTGTGTGTGTCTGTGTGTGCCTATGTGTGTCTGTGTGTATCTCTGTGTGTGTGTCTGTGTGTGTGTCCCACGCGCACACTGTGTGTACATGCGGTGGCCAGAAGACAACCTTGAATGCCATCTCTTTTGCATCACCACCCTTCTCTCTCTCTTTCTCTCTGTCTCGGAAACGGGGTCTCCCACTGGAATTCACCAAGGAGGCTAGACTAAGCAGCAAGCCCAGAGCCCTGCCTGCTTCTGCCTCCCCGGAATGGAGATTACAAGCACGTGTCCCTGACCCAGCCTTGCACGCCAGCAAGCACGGCTTTTATCACACGGGTTCTGGGGGCTGCTCCTTATGGAAGTCAAGCACTCTGCCCACTGAGCTATATCCCCCTACCCCCCCCAACACTCACCCTGTGGGGCTCTGTGGGGCACACAGAGACACACACACAGACACACAGACACACACATACAGACACACACAGTGTGCGTGTGGGACACACACATAGACACACACACACACACACACACATAGTTTAGTTCAGGCATATTTAAGCACAGTACAATTTGGTGAAATTTTTCCCTGTGATAATTAACTCGATCTCATGTGCACAATAAAGCTTAAAACATGACTACCTCAAAGCTCTTTGTAAAGGCATCTTCCATAAAGACAAGTTCTATAGATTGACAAGCTCACAATGGGGGAGGGGTGGGGCAGTATCCAGTGTGTTTTCAGCCACACAAATAGCACAAAGGTCACGGGGCTATTAACCACATCTGCTGCCAGCCCTCTGGATGGATAACAGGTCGATGCATTCCCCCTTTGAAGGAGCGAGCCTGTGTGCTCAACATTCCAGGACTCCTTGTGCTTATCTGTGAGCACCAGGACCTCGGCGCCTCCCGTGTTATCCTTTAAGGCCCCTGGGGTTTGCCACTGTGATCGATAGGAGGGGAAGGTAAAGAAAGCAACATCTGCCAGGACACCAGCCTGGCAGAGGGTAGAGGATGGCTCAAAGTGAAGACAGTTTTCAGCCAGAAAACTGAAATGGTATAAAGGCATAAAATGATGCAGATGGAGCTTGGGAAGGGGGTGTCTGACAGACAGCAAGGAGATCACGGGGAAGAAGGAGTTGAGAGAGCCACTGGTTTTTAGCTGCCTGTCATGAGAAGAAATCCATGATCTTTGCCAAGCAGCGGTCCGTGTGATCTCACGAGGGCCAGTACAGAGAGAGTACAAGGCAGCCACAGTCCACAGTCCTTACAGTCTGGGCCAAGCAGAGTCAGTCCACCTGGTATTTAAATACACACACCCGCAGCATGTATGGAAAATGGTGCGTGTACAATGTGACTTACTTTCTTAATGTGTTTGAAGTAGGATGAGAAGTAAAGGGTTAGTTGGTCTCGGACATGTGACGGACTAGTTCACGTGCCGTGGTTGGGAAAGGAAAGGAAGGGCTGGGGAAAGCCACCATTACCCTCCATTCTACATCGGAGAATGCGGGTCTGCCTGCTTCCACTGCAGAAGAGGATCTGGGCGGAGAAGTCGGGAGGAAGTGCTGAGGAGTGCAAATTATTTTTGTGTTCACGCTCTTCATTACCATCAGTTTATAGAATATTTGTTAGACACTGAGGAGTAAGCAGATTTGATTTATTTTAATGCAGGCAGATGGCCTGGTCGTGGAAATTGTGAAGAGATTTACCAAGCCACTCCGTCAGATCAAGGACATTACGGAATTAAAGGGCTCAAAGAGACCCTGCTGGTCTACCACTCACGTTATCTTTTCTCCTAAAGGACAGAGACAATCTGACCTCCTGACTCCAAACAGCCATGGGGGATGTGGGGTAAGAACATGAGTGACTTATTCAAAGGAGTGTACATCACAGGAATGCACCAGGCATTATACACTGGCCAACAGGTAACTCAACATGCCATGTTCTGGGGCCACTAAAATTGCTCAGAACAATTCAAAGTCACAATTCCAGGAAGTATTTTCGGGGAGAATGACTCATGTAAGTTTTTATAGCTAGCGATCTTGGCATGTAAAACTTAACCGTTTCTTATGGGTACGACTTAGATTCAGTCTTACCACCTGTAAGAAAGGTTTTATTAACATGATAATGTATTAGATAACGGCTTTTTGAATGGAAAAGTTATTTTGATCCTATCAGTCTGACTGATTCTGCCCATCTTAGAGACCATCTGGCTTTGTATGCAAACATCATCTTTCATGAAAATGCAAAAGAACAGCCTGGAAACACTACCCGTGGCACAACGCCATCAGGAACACAACTGGCTTTAGGCTGTGGACCACCCAGACCCCTCCACACACACAGAGCTTTCAGTTTAAGAGTCACATCATCGTGTAGATAACTATAGCTTAAAGTCTTCTTAAAGGTCACGGGCTTCTCCTTTCTAATCAATAGATGAGACAGCGTACAGTTTGCCCATCACACAGGGGAAAACTCAGACATCTGTCTGTCTTAAACACAAACACCTTCAGTGTGCAGCGAAAGGATCAGACGCAGCGACTGTGATAAAATCACGCCCACCTACTTAGACCCTGCTCTGAGTGAGATAGAACGGATCCAAGAGCCTGGAGGCACAAACTCGTGCCGCGAGGTGAGCAGGCACAGACATTGCAGGACTACAGCTTACCTGCCTGTGATCTTTACAACACGTGCAGGCGCTCTCACTCCCTTGACCCCGCCAGGGCATCTCACAATACAGAGAGGACGGGGACAGAAAGGTCAGGCGATGGCTCTCAAGGAAACGATGTTACAAACCACTCATGGGCTAATCTTGCTCCCAATGACCTTACCACTGGGAACCAAAAGAAGAGAGATTCCCTAATCTAATTCCTTCGTCCTGCAGGTGACCGCAAGCCTGGAGAGCGGGCGGCATGCCCAGCCCATGGCCCCGGGCCCTCTGCATAGACAACTCATCCTCCTGATCTAAATAAGGCCGGTTAATCCTTACACCTGGCCCTGTGTGTTTTCTGTGTGCCCGGTACTAAGCTTGGCCCCTTTAATGTTGGGTGTTGTTTAGTTTTCAACATAAGGAAAAAAAAAATCCCTCTCCTTCACAAATTAAACTCAAGCCTGGGCATTACATAACATTCGTTAAGGTCACAGGAAAAATAAATAACAGGCCACTAAGTTTAAACTGTTGATCGGACTAGAAAGGAGTATGAGCTTTGGCACAGTGCTCTTCCCCCACAAAATGTTAGCTGTGTATACCCAAGGATTCCTACTTTGGGTAAACTGGACTACATTAATGCCTACAAAGAGATGTACAGGCCGCTGTCTACAAACAGGCGCAAGACAACAACGCTGAGAGCCAAGACTTAGAGACAACCTAAAGGTCAGGCCGTGAGAAAATGAACCATGGCGTCTACGTGCTGTGCCGTAATGCCGCCACCAAAGAGAATGAGGGGAAGGTGCGGCACCAGTGGGGAGGGCTCCGACGCGGACTTGCTGAGCTTCCAAAGTCAATTACAGAACACTAGGTCATGGGCTAATTTTAAGAAGACACTGGTGTGCGTGTGGGTTTGTTTTACGCTTAAAAAAAAAAAAATCCTAAACCCATGCACAGAAAACCTGAGTATCCAGTGGGTGGAAGTCAGGCCTGGGCCACTGCTTACATATAATCTACATTCAATGAGTTTTTTACACTGACAGCATTGCCCTAGAGATTAAACATTATATAGCATGCATTAATTGCATGCTGTGTCCAAAAAAGAAAAAAGAAAAAAAGAAAAGAATCTAACGCTCCATTCCCATCACACTAGCACCCCAAGCGCAGCCATGAGCCGCAAACCCTTTCAGAACGTCCGTGGATGAAGACAGACATTCTTAGTATCAGTGAAGTGCTACTTCCTTCCGCCCTGTGCTGGTGTCTGCACTGGTGGCACCAGGCTGTGGTGGGCGAGATGGCTGGGGCCTTATCACTTGGGCCAAGGCCTTGGAACTCAGCTGCACTGGCAGGCCCTGGCATTCTCCCCACTGTGTGCTCAGAGTGTGAGAGAAACGCAATCTAGTCCCATCAGCATCCTTGATGAAGACGGAACTGTAACTGTAACGGTTCCTGACCTTCTGCAGTGTTCTGTGACACCGCGTTTGTAATGTCAAACATGGATCACGTACAAGGAGAGCAAGCAGCTGTCCCGAGGGACAACACGCCACCACCACGGGTGCTCAGAACTCGGGGAACACACCGTGTCATTAGCTCAACGTGCTGATGTGGAAGAACAGCATACAGACAGGAGCCGATGACGGAGAGCCGGAGGCCTGGCAGGTATTTTCTGCGTACTGAGAAACGATCCTTCCGAGTTGTCTGCTGCCGATGACATCAAACTGGGGCAAGGATTTGAGTGTCCTAAAGTTCGTGTGTGACATCGTGAATCTCACAGCTTCACGCCACTCTGGGAGACTGTTCCGATGCAGTCAGTAACAATAGTTGGCAACTGGTTTATTTATCTAGATGTTCTATAACGTGACATATATCAGCAGCTAAGCCAAATGAATCAATATTTTCCAGTAGTCCAGGTGTAATGTTACAAAAAAAGATATATGTGTGAATGAACTACTCAAAGCACAACCATAGGTTTTATATATATATACTAAGTGTGAAATATTTAATCACATGCTGTCCAATTCCACAGTGCAACAAACATATCACATTTTGGAAGAGTGTTGAAACTATCCAAAATTATATCACATTCTGGAATAATTTAAGAATATCCAAAATTATATGAGAAGGCCATTAAAACGCTGTCTGGGCTAGGCCAAACAAGCTCCACACATTTTAACAAAACCAAGACACTGGATTCTAATGCACAGGTTGCCAAAGCAGGTGTATGCTAATGAGCCAGACCTTTAAAAGATTTCCAAAAATGTCAAACAGAAACACTCATGTTATTTGGTTTGGGTGGTAATAATTACTTGTCAGGAAAATATGTTGTTTCTTTTAATAGCTCATAGATTTCTTAGTGAGTCTCCGAATCGTTTCTTTTTCATTCCTAGCACAGTGAATATAGACACATTCTACGTACACAAGGCACTGTGACCTTTGACAATCTTTAAGGCCTGAAGTGTCTTTGCAATTGGGTAACCCGTTTCCTCACACAATCTACATGCTGTCTTAAGTCTTGGCCAGCAAGAGCTGGTACAGCAGCCTGTGTTTACCCATGGGCGATACTGTAAGTCAGCTCTACTACACTGCAAATTGTTGAACCAACAAAAACCATCTTTACACACTAGCCCTGTGTGAGGATGCTGGCACCACAGGCATGATCTGTAGTATACTACAGCTTCTGTTTCCACTGTGTATTGCGTTCTGACAGATGAGCTTGACCCAGCGGCCTGATGGAGTCGCCTAACACTGATGCTCCTGGTCCATAGAAAGAGCAGCACAGTGATGGGTGCTTGATACTGGCTGACAGGTAAGCTATCTCAAGCACATGGCTGGGGATTGGGTAATGAGCAGGAAAGAGCTTCTGGCTTTTTTGAGAAGGCACAGAAGATGTTAGAGTATGAATCACAGCTGAAAGAGAAGACGTTAGAGTCACAGATGATGGAGAAGACGTTAGAGTCACAGCTGAAGGAGAAGACATTAGAGTCACAGATGATAGAGAAGACGTTAGAAATACTGCTAGCATAAATTCTGAATGAAGAGAAAGAAACAGGAGGGAACAATACATACTTCCAGTTCCCAGGTGGTGAGGGACACAGTCTCCTCTAACTTATGATTAATGCGCATGTTTCTAAAATGCATCTCCAGAGTCTCAGGCACAGTAAACGTGACGGGGAGGGGCAGAGGAAGCTGTGACGTTGTTCTAAGTAAATGTCTCTATTCTTGGAAAACGAGTTCTCCCATACAGAGACCAAAGGGTTTGACAGTGTACCAGGCATGGGAGTAGGAAGCCTCAGGCTACGATAAAAAAGCTGAAAGCTGAGATTATTTAACTCTAAAGAAAATAACCTTCAGAATTACACAAGGAAAAACATATTTCAAAAAACAAACAAAATCACAGATAAGCTAAGAATCAGTTTTTGTTTTTTGTTTTTGTTTTTGTTTTTTTGTTTTTTGGGTTTTTTTTTTTTTTTTTTTTTTTTTTTTTTTTGGTTTTTCGAGACAGGGTTTCTCTGTGTAGTCCTGGCTGTCCTGGAACTTACTCTGTAGACCAGGCTGGCCTCAAACTCAGAAATCCACCTGCCTCTGCCTCCCAAGTGCTGGGATTACAGGCGTGCGCCACCACGCCCGGCTTAAGAATCAGTTTTTAAAAGCTACAAGGACTTTCTTTTAATGTCCAAACAATTCACAGAATATTTTTGAAACCATGAAAACAAATCTCTATCACCTCTTCTACAAAATATGCCAAATCGTAGTATAATGTATATGTTACATATATAATTTATAGACTGACATGAGGCACCCCAATTCCTAAAGGAAACGAAAAGAAGAAGTCTACATTTCTTTTAAAAAAGGAAAACTATTCTTCTCATGTATCTCAAGAGCACACACAGAGGGGACCCTCACAGAACAAGGAGCAGATACCCCACATAAAACGTCAGTATTCCCTCCGATGCCCACCTGCTGGGACGATTCAGCATCTGTTTGGTCAGTGTCAACTTTCGTTTTTTTTTTTTTTTTTTTTTTTTTTTTTTTTCAGTAATTCAGCTAAGCAGGATGAATAACAGGAAGCAGCCAGGAGAGAGAGTTTGGTTACTGTAGAGAGAGTTTGGTGCCACCAGCAGCAAACTGTGACCTCCTCCAAAGCAGGTGAGGAGATGGCAGAGAGGGAGAGGAAAAGGTCTGTAAGAAGGCAGCAGGCAACTTCTACATAAGCAGCACTGCCATGCTGTGAAACTCTGAGCAGGGGTTGGGGGAGGGCCTCAGTTTGTTTCCAGTAGTGGGATTTCTAACAGACTGTCTTGCTTTCAGATTTTTAAAGTATTAAACTAATGAGTCTTAGGACTAGCCAAGTCGTGTCATGTTCTCGCCCTGTGTACCTAGGCCCCTCCATGAAAACATGGCGGCCATATTCCCATCCCACAAACACACGGTACTTCGACCCTAAATCCTGACCTACCGTCAGCCAAAGCCAACATTAATCCAATTCTCTGATAATTCTGCTAAAATATATATATATATATATATATATATATATATATATATATGGTACACATATTTCCTGAGCTCAGTGCTTCCAGAATCTAAACTTCCTTATACTTCTCGAGAAAGCCTTCCTGATAAGATCCATCACAGGAAGACACACAGAGTCTTGGGCCCGTGGGGAGTGGGAGCTTACCCTGACCCTTGCCTGCCACTAGATCCCCTTCCCCTAGCTGGGCTGCCCTGTTGGGCCTCAGTTGGAGAGGATGTGCCTAGTCCTGCTGCAACTGGATGTCCCAAGGTGGGGTGGGACCCAGGGAGGGCTTCCCCATCTCTGAGGAGGAGGAGAGGGGTAGTGGGAGAAGAGTTTTGTGAGAGTGGGGGCTGGGAGGAGAGGGGAGAGAAAGGGCCGCAAGCGGGACGTACAGTGAAATAAATCATGGAGGATAAAATGACCCAAAAGCTTAGTGACGCCAAACCAGTCCATTTTTTTTCAAAAGACACGTCATGCTGGCTTCGATCATACTTGCAGATTTGTATTGGTTTGACCCTAACCTAATCACACAGATCGGGTGGTGTTTAGCACCATCTGCTTCTTCCTATAGTAAGTGTGTGGAGCCACACAACTTAACACCTGCACGGTCCACGACGGCGGCCACGGTGAGCTGGAAAAGACTCATCTGCAGATTAGAGAACGTGTTCCTCCCTCTGACTTCACATTTCTCCAACAAGTGCAAACAGCTGCCTCAGCCGGTCTTACACATGGGAATCGTGCGCAGCAAGAGTTACAGTTACCCAGACTCACACAGAAAGAAAAACATCATCGCGGTTTTAAGACGTTAAACCATGGCATAAATTAACTGGCTTCCCACTCTTATGACGTAATTCAAATCGATGGGTTTCCGAAGCCCACCCAGGAGCCGACAGCCAGCCTGTCCTAAGGAGATCACAGGCGCGTGAGCAGGAGAGGCCTTGACATCCTCCAGATGGTGGGGAGGGGTGCTGCTCCTGGCTGTGCCTGCGGGCTGAGACCTGTTGGTACCAGTCAGTCCCCATCCAAAGGGTGTGTGGGGGGGGGAGTCCCAGGTACTGTGCTCACAGCAGGATCCAAAGCTAGGGACCCTACTTCAAATCGCCGAGCACATCTGTAACAATAGGTCTAGAGCCCTTATTTTAAAAATAAACTGATCCCGGAGGAGTTTGGCGAATGGCCTAGGTTCAACCATAGAACTCTTTAGGTAGTACAACAGGGCCTCAAACTTGCAATCTTCCTGTCTCTGCACCCAGATGTACCAAATGACACAGTACCCCCCACCCCCCCACATCCCCCACCCCCGCAAAAGCAGGCTTAGAGATAGTCTGAATGAGAGAGCAACAATTCCCAACTCCCTACCAGCCCAGAAGATACAGCCAGTCCCTCCCTCGCCTCCTGCCCCTCCCCCCCCATACTGTGTCTAGACTCTTGAGGCCCAAGCTCAGCACCTCCTTCGCCACTGAGTCACATGGCTTAAGTACGAAGATTCAAATGAGGAGATTTGTTATAGGTGTTTCCACTACCGAAGTGTGAAGACACGTTTGAAGATGCACCGCTTACTGTTACCAGGGGGTAAACGCCCGACCAAGAGTCTCCAGCCTCGCACATTAGGCCTGATAACAGTTCTCAGTATAAGATTATAAAACCTCTTGATGTCTAAACAGCGTATCATGCTGGATACACTGAACCCCTCTGAGCTCTTCACAGGGTACCTGTCGACTTTCTCAAGATGGTCAAGCCACAGATTTTGACTAAAAAAGGTGAGATCTTCAAAAAAAAAAAAAAAAAAAAAAAAAAAACAGCTGAAAACTGAGAAACTGAAAGTTACAATCAGCTTCTCAAAATGGCCACGGTAAAAGATTCCGTGACTTTTTCTTTTGGATATCGATCGCCTTTTTGCTTTTTTTTTTTACACACTTCCTCAAATTCTGTAAAAATGATCTGCTCTTTCAAAGAATGGCAAGTCAAAGACATATTCCAGATACTTTTCTGTTTATTTGTTGAGAGCGTCTCATTATGTAGCCCTAGCTGGCCTGGAACTCACTCTGTAGACCAGGTTAGCCTTCAGCTCACTGAGATTCACCTGCCTCCACCCCCTGGGCCCTGAGATTAAAGCTAAGGCTGCCACACCTGGCTCATTTAGACTATTCTAAGCCACTGATGGAATTGCACAGAAGCAAACTTTTCGATGCAAATTCCCTGCGCGCTTATTTCACAGAAACGTAACAAAAATAACAGCAATACCACGGTACTTGCTTTCTTTTATTGAAGAGACGTTTATATCTCTGGTGTGTTGTTCCTCCATTCCTGCTGCTGGCCCCGCACACAGAACCCAACCTCTCCCACTTTGGAACAGAGCCAATTTCAGAGCCGTTCTAAAGACACACCACAACTCAGTCAAACCGACACTGCCGCTGCCTAGTTCAAGAATTCAACCAGGAGGCAACTTTCTCCTGGACAGTGGAAAATAGAACCACCCCACATTCTCTCAGCATGTCCTCCTTCCCTGGGCCTGTTAGGCCCTGCGGCCTTTCCCAAGACAAAGCCCTAACTCAGCGCTCAGATTGCTCCCCCCCCCAGCATCCCCCAGCCCCCCCCCAGGCCCTTTCTCTGCTTCCCCAGTTATAAGTCTGCCCTCTCCTTAGAACACCCCCGCCCATGCTCTCTCTCCATTCAGACAGCTCACTCCCACTGCTCCTAGAGCTAGGAAGGCCCAACCGCCCTCGATTTAGATAATCTAAATTCTATTCGAAGTCCAGATCGAAAAGTGAACTTCGCCGTGAAATAAATATTCCTTGATGCCGCTGGCAAATGTGACTCAGTGTTTGTTTGTTGTGGCATCGAGTATTTGTGCACGCAGACAGTGTGTTTTAAGAAAATCCCCTAAGGGCTGCAAACAAACTCCACGTCCTCCCGCCGGCTCCCTGTCCCACGCACCCACCTGATGCCCAACTGCACCCAGTGACGGAAGCAAGGAATAACTATTCAACAGAGCAACGTGGTGTTAGAGAGTTAAAAGTGGCTCTACAGAACAGCCCAGCCCCAAGACTGGAACTACCTCGCAAGTCCTCAGAATCCTTCTAGTATTGAGTAGAAAGAGTTCCACCCAAAGCAAAGGCAGTACCAGATGACTGCCTACAGCTGTTTCTAGAAACAAAAATCGCCCATTTAAAAAGTACCTGCCTAATAAATTCAAAATGCAAACTCTATCGGCCAACGAAGTCTCACAACAGATTTTCCAACTTAGTTTAACGATAGATTTTTTTTTTCTATCAAAAACCTTTGAGCTGTTCTTATAGCAACATTTACAGTGTTTCGGCTGTGTTCACGGATTGTAAGAAACATCTATGAATTCACTTGATTTGCCTTCGACAGAAGAACAGGGAGACCTAGCCCTGCTGAAAGAAGTAAATGACAAATTTAGTTTGGAAGCTCAAGGGCATAAATGCACACATTAGTGTTGGTTATTAGCATATCGTCACTGTGGAATATGTCTACTGAACTTCGAGTTAGAACACACCGTCCCTGGCACCTTCGAAGGCCAGTTTGCTGTTTCTTCCTATGCTAGGTGAACAGTCTAAAACTGGGTTACTTCAAGATTAAAACATTGTTTATTCAAATAAAGCCATAAAAAATATGACTGGACACTTACAACGATATCTAGAGAGAAATACAATCAACCACGGCACCCTCCTAGCTTCATAAATGAAAGCCTTCTGAACAAATTTCAGTAAACCTCAGCAACCAGTTACTGAGACAGAAAACTTGATTCTACAGAGCAATGCACACACAAGGGCGGGAATGTATACATACGACGGCTATAGGGGAAAATAAAATGCAAGGAAAAACTTAAGAAATTAAATTTGAATAAGCAAGTGCTTTCAAACGCTTCCTCCCATTCTATTGCTACATTCTATGTGTTTTTTATACGGCAACTTAGACCCTCTGGTTACGAAACTAAGTGTAAATAAACTTTGCTTTCGTATGTAATCGAGCTTATTTTTTTTAATAAAGCGAAATTTTACCCCTGCGTATGCTTGAAAGGTTATAATGAAGTTACAACATAAAATCTGCAAAAGTATTTTTCAATCCATTTAAATCTTTTAAAATCGCAACCTCCTTCAAAGCTGAGGTGACGCTACAAAGTTTTCCCGGCAGGCGACTCTAAACACTATTTCGAAGTGGGACTGGTAGCGGGAGTTCGTTCCGGGAAGCGGCGACGGCCGGGAGCCGCGCAGGGGTTACCGCGCTCGGGGACACCTGGGCGACGCGGGCCTCCGCCACCGCCCCGGGGCAGCCGGTTCCCAGCCCCTGCGGGCGCCAGCGGACTCGGTCCCCCGGCGCGGCCGGACAAGCTGGCTTACTCACCGAGCAGCGACACGAGCAGCCAGGACGCCAGAGCGGAGCGCCGCCGAGTCATGCCGGGGCCGCCGCGGGAGCCGCCGTCCGCCGGGCTCCTGGGCGGCGGGGTGCAGCGGGGACCGAGCGGGACACGGGAGCGCCGAAGCCACTCCGCTCCGCCGAGGCTCGGGGCAGGCTCGGGCGTCCCGGGCTCGCCGGCCGCCGCGGCCACCACCAGCCGCCGCAGCCACTCCCCCCGGCTCCCGCCAGCTCTTCCCCAGCTGGGGGCTCTCCGCACCGCCTGCCCACTCGCCGAGCGGTCTCCAGGGCAACCGCGGCTCCAGCGCGACGCCTGGCGGCCGCCGGCAAAACACACACAACACAGGACTGGCGCGGCCAGCCCACCTGCTCGGGTCCCGATGAGCTCTGCAAGGACAGATTGGCCCTAAAACCCAAAGCAGCTTCCCGCAGATCCAACTTGTCTTTCTCAGCTGCAGTTTTCAAACAGTCCCTACTCTGACCATTTTAGCCTCTCCTGAAACCCATTTAATCTATCCGAAAGAACCTTAGGCGACTCTTAGGAGGCACGGAGACTTTTAGGAGAGTTAGCCTCTCCAAGGGGATGAGTCCCCTTATTGGTGGTGGTCCAATGCAGAGTCGGCAGCCCTGAAACTACATACAAAACAAACAAACAACAACAACAACAAAAACCAGGATTGAGCGGGTTGTATCTCCATGGATGGATGGATGGAATAGATCTGCATACACAGGCATATGTAATAAAGAGGTTAAGGACTTAGTGGGAAGGGACAGTGAGAGGGGTTTTAAGACAGGGTAAGGCTGGGAAGAGATGGGGGAAGAGACCAAAGGAAAGGTGAAAGTGAGGTACTGCTATTTCAGTTAAAACCAGGATGATCTTAAATGCCCGGTCTTTCCATCTAAGCCTACCAAACCCTGGAATTACAGGCCTGCAACCATGCTTGTCATCTTCATGTTCTAAGTGGTTTCCTTACAAAGCTCACATTCTCTTAGATGGCTTTTTAATACTGAGTACAGTCTTGCGTGACTGTGGCACCCTGTATTTTAGATGGATTTTTTTTACCTTTTGCTTGTTTGCTGCGGTTACGTCGAAGAGACCTTTATAACGTTTGAAATTCTTTTACTTATTTGAACTGCATGGCTGCCCTTCCTGTCCATTTTTGGTTCCTGTTTCCTTTCGCACACCAAAGTCATTTTCTGTTCACACCCACACGGAGCCTTGGAGATCTGAGGACCCACCTGGCCAAGAACTTCCCAGCCATGAGATCAGATTCTGAACGGCCTAGATTAGAACTCCCGCAGCCCTTCAGAATTCTGAGCCCCACACCTCACAGAACTAATTTTGCCAGGACAACTCAGAAACAACAGTCTGCTCAGAAGCAAGGCGGATGTAGAAAACAATCTTTTAAAAAAGAAATATATTTGCACAAAGATTTAAGGCTGTGTAGCAAAAACAAAAATATCAAGAAGGTAGAATTATAAAACTTTTAAATATTGAAATGTTGTATTTTGAAGAAGAAAAAAAGGAAGAAGTTTAAAAATGCCAATCACTGGGGCCCTGAGAGGGCTTGGGGTTAAGAGCACTTGATTTTGCAGAAGACCTGAGTTCTGTTCCCAGTACTCACATGGTGGCTTACAACCATCTGTGATCCAGTGCCCTCTTCTGACCTCTGAAGGATCCAAACTCACATGTGATGTATAACAAGTGCTGGTCCAGCATGGCCTTGGTGGGGACAAAATGACATGGTTCCTGCCCCCGGGACAGGGCCAGCGAGTGTGGGCCTCCGCCAGTGTCAATGGCTGCTATGGGCCTAGGGCTTGTTTGTATAATAATGTACATATTTTACATCCCTCCTTTAAGGAACGTCCTCCCTGCTAACAGTAATGACTCCATGATGATCAGTGATAGCATGAGTCCGGGAGTCAAAGGTATGGCTAATGGTAAACTCTGGGTTCTTCAGGACAGCCCTTAAGGCTATTGAAAAGGAACTCTAAGAGCCTGGGTTAGAAAATATATAACTTCTCAACTATGCAAAAATATAATGATGCACTATGAATCGTATAAGGGACTTCACAGATCTAAAGGGACAGAGGCAGCTACAGAATGAGCCAGCTTGTCAGAAAGATACTAAGACAGACAGAAATGCAGGCAGATTCCTGAGTCAGGGTCAGCCTGGGACAAAGCAAAATTAGGTCCAAGTGTGCTAGAAATGGTAACTTCAGGACAGGGTCCCACCTAGCTGGCTTATCAGTATGTGCTGAACAGAGGCAGGCAGATCTCTGATTTCTTTCGCAATGTTAAAATAAAATGTGTGTTTGCTAAGAATTAAGGGGCTGAGGTCACCAGCAGCTGAGTCATGGGATAATCAAAAGGGAACCTGGAGTCATTGACTGGATTGTCGTGTAAGATAAGACTCCTGATCTGCAGGAGATAAGCTATCCAGAAAAAGTTTTTAGGATACTAACAAAGAACTGCCTGGAGAACTGTCTCAATCAGAACACAGAGAGAGAGAGAGAGAGCTGTCTAGAGATCTTGAGAGAAAGCAGATCAGAGAGAAAGACCGCAGAACAGAAGAAAAGAGGCTGGAACACTGTCTCCAGCAGAACATGGGCTGCTCGCTTGGACCCACGATTTGACTTCAAGTGTTATGTAGGCACCCCTCCCAGACATCCCTTCTTCAGAACCCATATCCAAGCCGAGGCTGGTCCTTAACATACAAGCATAAGACACAACACTCAGCCGGGCGTGGTGGCGCACGCCTGTAATCCCAGCACTTGGGAGGCAGAGGCAGGCGGATTTCTGAGTTCGAGGCCAGCCTGCTCAACAGAGTGAGTTCCAGGACAGCCAGGACTACACAGAGAAACCCTGTCTCAATAAACCAAAAAAAAAAAAAAAACCACAACACTCATTGGCATGAAATAAAATATTTTCAAATGATGCCAATCATTTTAACAGGAGTCTTATGAGGAAGAAAATCTAGTCTCAGGAGTTGGGAATGCCTAGACTGTGCTCATACTTATTTCTTTCATATCAGTAATAATTTCAATTTTCAATGTTAGTGTTATCTGTAGCTTATTCTCATCCATTTACCCTCCAGAGCAAATTCTAGACTTTGTTTTCTCCGTCTCTCTATAGTCTTTTTAGAGTCTCTCTAGTCTCTCTGTTTCTGTCAGTTTCTCTCTCTCTCTCTCTCTCTCTCTCTCTCTCTAATCTGACCCTGTCCTCCACAAGGCACAAAAACAACATAGGTGGAAAAGAAGCCATGGAGTGATTGGTACAACTCAGGAACATCCTCTTTGCCTTGTCATAACCCAGATCTTAAGTGACAGATAATATTTTTTTCCGGTTAAGTAGATAATCTAGTTGCCTGTACTTAAAAGTCCTGATGCGCACGTCACTGGCTACACTCAGGCAGCAAATATTAACACAGCAGAAATGCTGTGTCAAGGCACCGGGTTGAAGGTTAAACAGAAACCACGCGGAGTAATCCCTGACCCCAGACCAATGCCACTTGTATCTGGACTATATCTGTACTGTCACAACTCATCAATGAGCAGGCTCTTTGTCATCACAGCAAGTTACTGCCCCCGGATAGGAGCCAGTGAGTCACTAGGACACAATGCTAACGGTTTGGTGGAGGAGCCCTCGTAAAAGAACAGGCTGTGTGACTTCAGCAGAGGAGGAGGGGCTGCCAGTGTCTGGGAGACACAGCAGCACAGAGGTCAGCTGGTGATCTCGGAGCCAAGGAACAGGCAGGAGCATTAGGAGGTCACAAGCTGGACCCAAAGGCTCTCAGCTGCTCACTCCTCCAGGAACAGGCAAGGTGTGATCTTTAATTCACAGAAATACCAGCGCCGTCATGGGCTCTGGATACTTTTTTTTTTTTTACTGAGGATAAATTTCGCCATGCTCTTTTATCCTAATCTGCCTATAACCACCCGTAGGATTTCTTTAAATCCCTTAAGTATTCCGAGTGAGAAAGCAACAGACACCATCAGACATTTGTACAGTGCTTTATGTTTCAAAGTGACTCTGCATATGCTATCTGGGGTGATCATCAAGGCAACTCGGGTCGGGGGCGGGGGGGGGGACACCGAGGAGGTGGGGAGATAGGTCTTCACGGCAACACAGGGGAGTGGGGGGGGAGGGGACGGGTAGGGAAGGTACTTAGTACAACCCCTCTTTCCTACAGGGGGATACGGAGGACACAGGGTCTCAAGAGAATCAAAGCTGCTTCGGGGACTGCAAAAACCAGGTAGAATGAGAACCAAGACTTTTAGCATGTGCCCTATAGCTGTCCCAACTACGTGAGTAAGTCATTTAAAGACACCATGGAATCTTAAAACTAGACTGAAGAAGTTATCTCCACAGTATTTAATCCCTCTCCCACCATACCGCAATCCCCACTACCACCCACCGCCCGGTCGTCTGACAAAACTTTTCCTGGGGAGATAAAACACATTCTTCCGCTATTCACAGCAGATAGGGAACGCACAACAGAGCAAACTACGGATGCCACCAAAGTCCAATTTTGTGAACCGATGAGTTTTACCGGGTTACTTACAGGTATATTAGGTGAGGGGTTGTGTACAGAAATGACTCAATGACTGCTGTATCACCAAAGTCCACCCCATCAACGGTGACTACCACTGGCAAAGCTGAGAACCCTGGGGCACACTGCACAGCTCAACAGGTTGGAGAGGCTCCTTTCCACAGGCCTCAGTTTCCCTACCTCTCTTCCAGGCAGCTCTTCTCGGCAGCTGGGTTCTGTTTACTCTAGAGGGAGGGGCCTAGTGCATCTGGTCAGTTTCACAGAGCTCTTGGGGCTGGTTGTTTTGGTTGTCCACTCCCTTCTTGGGGAGTTCCCCTGCTGGAGAGAATGTTTTGATCCTGGAGGAGACTGTTACGGAACACCCCCACTTTCACAGCACCCCCACTTGGGGAGCACACAGTGCCAGCTGGGTGCTGTGCCAGGGCAATTGTAACCAGTCTAAGGAACGGAGATGAGATGGGCTGAGGAGAGAAAGGTGCCGCAAGGAAAGCCTCCACTGTGGCCATAACAGCCTTCACGACTCGAAACACAGACGGCGGCAGGAGAACGGATTCAATCTCTCCTTATCCAAGTTTAAATTTAACACTAGACAAACTTTTCAATCCATCAAAATGAAGCGCCATCTCTTTCCGGGATCAGTTCATTCGTATTCAAGAATGGAAAATTAATTTTATTTATTGGCATAGGAGAAATATAATTAAGAAGGAGGGAAAAAGGATAAAATTATAAAGCTTTCTGAAGCTATATATAAACTATTTTGAATTCGCTATTTTAAAGTACCAGCATCACAGATCCATTGATGTGCATAAATTAAATATTAATTGTATTTAAATCCGGAGGGTTTGTATTTATGGAGTGTTCTATACAGATGTTATTTTAAGGCTAGTAAAGAGCTGTTTGGGCCACTTATTCCGTAATTATTTTGGCCAGCTGCTTAGAGCCAGATGTTGTCTACAGCTAGGGTTGGTCCTTTTAAAGATAAAATATGAGGAATCCTCCTCACCTTATGAAGTCAGGAAAACTCTCTAAAATAAGAAAGAAATGGTAGAAAAGAAAATGATGGAATTATCCAAGCATAACAGCAAGAAAGTCAACAAGTGTCCCTCCCTTGTATGCTGACATAATAGAGCATTTGATTTCCAACATTGTCGTTAGAATGGAGAGTATTTATAGCCTACCTATACCTAGCTATACCAATAGCTTAAGGCTCTTACATCTGCTTCTACACACCACACACACACACACACACACACACACACACTCACACACACTCACACACTGCAACTCTTACTGACAGGATTTACACAAAAGTGAGTAGAAAACTCTATCTCCCTCTGAATGTCTGGTCCCCATCATTGTAAATGCTGACAAAGGAAATATCTACAGCATCTCCATCCACTGGAAAACCCCAGGCTCTTGCTTTAAAATCTTTCCTCATGAACACATTAGTATTTAAATAAAGTCACTTTTTTCATTATAACATAATGCTTCTGGTTCTCTTCCCAGCCGCATTTTTTAAATGGCCTCTGTGACTTTTGGAGACTTGACAAGAAAAGCACCTTCAGTAGCATCTTACAAGCCACATAAAAGTTTGCCATTGTCTCTTTTCTATGAGAAATTTTTTTTTATTAATATTCTGCAAAGTCTCCAGCACTTTTCACTAAGCTAATCGGCTTCAAACTCATCAGTTACTTTTATATGTTGGGCTGTTTTGAAAATCAAATCTCTCTTTTCAAATTCTGGTAGACTTTTCACAATTGAAAGCATTAATTCAGACTATTGTATCTAGCAACAAAGACTAGAAATCTCGGCCTACAAGAAAACACGAAGCTATAAAAGCCTCAAATGAACTGATGAGCCCTCAACAAAAGACAAAGGCTCAAAAGAAATGAGAATTGTCCAGAGTCTATGCTCAACACATGTAGAATGAATGATCCTCACGTTCCTATCAGGCCACTCCCCTTCCTGAGACTTTCCGGGGTTTCCAGGTCTGTGAGAAGGGTGAATTCTTATTTCTAGACAGAGTCTGGATTCATTTTCTATTGCTGCTGTAACCGCCCCCTTAAGCCTGTGGCAGAAACCAACACAGATGTATTGTTTTATAGGGTTTGGAGTAAAAGAAAAAATTAAGCTAGAGATAAAAAGCAAGTCACTGACATGGCTGCCCTCTGGAGGCTGTAGGGCAGAACCCACGCCCTTCCGTCCCTGACCTGTAGATCCCACTTTGTTTCCTAAGCTCAAGGTTTCTCCACCTTTAAAGTCAGCAGCAGTGGGCCATGCCTCGTGGTACTGCCAGAATAAAGCCCTTGGGCTTCCTTCTTCCTCATGTAAGGACCCTTTTAATAACAGTGGGCCTTCTTAGAGAATCCAGGATAAGCTCTAGGAGCTGGGGGGATGGGGGGGTGATTTCAACGTTCTGAGCTGGAATCAATGCTGAAGGTCCTGGTACTCAATTGGTTCTTGATCGATCAATAACGATGTTAGCGGCCAATGGCTGGCAGAAGAGGCGGGACTTCCAGTTTTCTGCAGTCTGGCTAGCAGATACAGGAGAGAGGAAAGGATTCACCTTGCGTGCTTCGGAAGGAGAAAGAGCCACCAGCCATGAGAGATCTTGGGCAGAGTGGCCATTGGGGTAGCAGGTGGGAGATCAGAAACGCAGCTTAGCCGAGGGAGATTTAGGGCGCTGAGCTAGGACGAAAAGTAATTGAGCAAATAAAGTTGAGGGAAGATTTAGAGGTGTTGAGCTGAAAAGGTTGCCATGGCCGAGAAAGGCTTAGAAGAGCCCAGCCATTGAGCTAAAGCATATTAAAAATAAATTAATGAGAGAGAGAGAGAGAGAGAGAGAGAGAGAGAGAGAGAGAGAGAGAGAGAGAGAGAGAGAGAGAGAGAGAGAGAGAGAGAGAGAGAGAGAGAGATATCCAGGGTCTGCCCGGAACTTAAAGCAAGGTAGTAGAAACTACACACTACAGTAAGCCACTTCCAGATCCACTGACTATCACCAGATCCACTGACTGTCACCTGCCTGCAAGCCCCAATTCCCTTTTGCTCACCAGTCTTGAGAATTAGGAATGGGATCTTTGGGAAGACATTCTTATGAATCTTAAGGGCTTTGTTGGTATATAGTCTGTAGACTGCCTTAACTGACTGTTATATTGAAGATTAAAAGTTTAAAAGGCATTTTAAAATCTCTTTCCCTGTTGTGGTTTTAGTACCCCATCACTAACATTCTTTTTTTTCTATATTCTTTGTCTACATTCCAAAGGCTTTCCCCTTTCCCAGTTCCCCCCTCACCATATGTCCCATAAGTCCTCTTCCTCCCCCACTCCCCCTACCCCACCCCCACTCCCGCCTATTCCCCAATCACCCCAATCACCCCCACCACCACCATTTCTCTGTTCTGGTACTCTCCTACAAAACTGGATCCAGTCTTTTCAAGACCAGGGTCCTCTCCTTCCTTCTTCTTGGGAATCTTTTGACTTGCTAATTGTGCCTTGAGTATTCAGAGCTTCTGGGCTCATTAATATCTACTTATCAGTGATTGCATTTCATGTGTATTCTTTTGTGATAACATATTCTTTAATTTAAAAAAAACGCAGACTTATTTAGTATCTGCTTCATCCAATTTAACACACAAGAACAAAAAATCTTATTGGTTTTACTCACTGCTCAATTCTCAGTGCCTTTAATAATGTATGACACACCAGTAGATACTGAAAACATTTTTTAAGATTTTTATTTTATATGGATGCATGGAGTTTTGATTTAGTTTGTTTTTTGCATATTTTTTGTTTGTTTGTTTGGTTGGTTGGTTTGATTTGGTTTTGCCTGTGAGTATGCGTGTACACCAGATGCATGGCTGATGCCTACAGAGACCATAAGGCAGCGTTGGATTCCCTGGGACTAGAGTTACAGTTATGAGCTGTCATGTGGATCCTGGGAACTGACCGCAGGGTCCCTGTGAGAGTAGTAAGTGCTCTTAACCACTGAGCCCTCTCACTAAACCCCTGGATAAGTATCTTTAATAGGTGGATGAAGGAAGGAAGCCCTGAGAGGTGTCACAGGAGTGGAATCATTCAGGTTACATTCTCTGCCCACGATAACATCAAGGGAGGTCTCAGCAAATATACACACCCTTGGATGTCGGGGAAGATGAAGCATACAAAACTTTGAACTCAAAGAAAACTGAAACGTAGTTAGATAAATTCAAATACTTTACATAAAATCCCATGAATGATAGCTAAAGTGTATTCTTTAGGAAAAACTTAAAATGTTAAATGGTTACATTAGTAAAAATAAATAACAAATAAATAGGATAAAGAAGGTAGACAAAAGTATAAGAAAGAGGAAAATGATTTTTAACTGTTAAACAGACTCAGCAAAAAGCTGGTACTTTAAAAAGGTTAAATTAACCAAATTTTATTAACCAAATTTAATCAATACTTAAAAATGAGACATGTCAAGTAGTATTAAAAAGATATTATTACAAATGCCACCTGCATTTTAAAAAATTAAATGAACATCTTTGACAATAAATTTGAAAACTTGGAAGAAATAGACAAAATCCTAGAAAATATAACTTAATATTTGCATAAAAGAAACAGAAAATCTTGTTACTCACCTATAACTAAATTAACTGAAGTAAGAGTTTTGTTTTCTAGAAATGAAAGTGCAAATCTAGACTATTAACAATTTTTGTCGAATCTTTTGGGAACAAAAATATATTTTTAAAACTATAAAAAAAAGAAAACAGAGAAAAGGGGGGAAATCGCTTTTCATTTTTGGATGTTGATATTAGATTGAATATCAAATATTAAGAAAGGTAATAGAAAGAAAAATAAGAGACAGAGAAATGCAAATTAGTATTAGCCAACGACATCAAGCTATGCTGGTGTGCAAGGATAATACATCACACCAGTTGGAGTGGTGTAGTAGTACCACACTGGTTTAATATCGAAGTGAATTGATATAATACATCACATGGAGAATAAAAGAGAAAACTGACATAATCATCTGGTAAATGGTCCGCCGAGAAGCCTGGCTGAGAGAATGATGTATGGACTGGGTGATCGAGTTCACTGGCACCGCCTTGCTTAAAGAAAGAAGATAGCACACGTGACCCCCTAGACTCCGGGCCAGTGGACAGGTCTGAATTCACACCCTTTCTCAGAGAGCACTTTGGAGGATGGTGTGCCTTAAAGCCGCAGGGTGGAAAGAGCCGCAGCCCCGTAATCAGAAAGATTGTAGCACCTGCTGCTTTCCCATCCCTTGTGGTATCGCGCACTGCGAGGGTTGCCTGTTTTTTTCTGGTATTTTTCCTCTCTCCTATTTTATAAGATGTACTGACGGGCATGGGTTACAGTCTACAAACTAAAGAATATGAACACAGAATATTCGCTATCATACTAAAATCTGGAAAGGATAACTGACAAAACTTTTTGAGTTGTCTCCAGTGACAAAATAGAAACAAAAACAAAAAACAAACAACAACAACAAAAAAAACCATGCGCATAAACAAGCTAACGGAGACAAGATTCTGGCTCACCATTTCAAGAAGCTTCCGATCAAGGTCGATTGCGCCCGTTGCTTTGGACCTGAAGCAAGCCAGAACCTTACCAGGTCAGGACTGTGTGACACAGCCTCCCCAGTGGCAGCCAGGAAGCAGAGATGAAGACGAGAGGTGAAGACACCAACCCCCCTGACACCTCCATTCCCTTTCATCAAGTCCCACCTTCTGGAGTTCCATCGGCTTCCATCAGTCCAGTCTATTATGAGTCCATCAATGGGTTCATGCGCTCATTGGTCAGAACCCACGTGATCCGATCACATTCTAAAAGTCCTGTTCCTGAACGCTAGAACCGGGAGGACCATCTTCAGCACATGAACATCAGGCGACTATTCTACATTCAATCCACACATCTGCACCTGTCTGTAGGGTTGTCGCCATCTTTAATGAAGAGGAAAGACATGCCTGTATATAAGTGGCACCACCCATGAGGTGGAGTCCCAGCCAGAATAAAAAGGAGAAGAAGCTAGAAGAGCATTTACCCCTCTCTTGCTTTCTGACTGTGGATAGTGTGACTAGTTATTTCACGTTCATCCGTCCATGTTTTCCCTGCCACGATGGACCACATACCCTTAAGTCATGTACCATAGCATTCCTGTATGGGGTACGTGGTTATAGTAATGAGAAAAGCAACTAATGCGGCCCGTGGCTCTGGATAAAGGAAACAGATTTAGGGCTGGGGAGGTGACTGAGTGGATATGAGTGCTGACTGATCTTCCAGGGGACCCAGGATCAATTCCCAGCACCCACATCGTAACTCCAGGTCTAGGGCAGCCAATTCTTTCTTCTGTCCAATACCTCTGGATTACTAATGTGATGGCTTGCAGCTGATAATTTCTACTTTTAACACTAAAGTTTGTTCAAATTTTAGCCTATCTTAGCTATATCAGCTAATGACCTTCTCTTCCTTGACACAGTGAAATAAAGCACCAACCTCTTAAAAATTAGCCTGAGTTTTATATTTAGTGAGAATGAAGACTAAAATAATATTTGGCTTTATATGATCTTAATAGTAAAATCAAAAATAGCCTATAACAATTGGAACCTAAATTAAAAACAGTCAGCTATGCTCTGTTTCTATGGTAACACAATGAGGAAAAGATTAGATGGACTAAGAGATATTATAATTATAATACATAGGTCCAAGGCCTTACTATAATTTTTAGAAAAGAAAATCATATGCATATAATAATAATTACAATTGAAGTCCACACATTAGCATCACATGCTCTTAAAGGAATATGCTAAGGTACAAGAACTCTCCTGTGCTCACTGCAGATCTTGGGACTGCAAGCTTAGCCCAGCTTCCTACAGCTGTAACCTGGGAACATCTTGCTTGCCATGGGCCAGTGAAGAAACTCTTTCCATTCAGGTGTATCTTCTTTGTTCAGGCGTTGAAGGCATTTCTTTGCCTACTGTGGTAGCTCAAATGAGAACAGGCCCCACAGGCTCACATGTTTAAATACCTGGTCCATGGTTGGTGGAACTCTTTGGGGAGCATCAGAAGGTGTGGCCTAATTGGTGGAGATGTGCCACTGGGGTATGATTTGAGGTTTCAAAAGATGCCTGCTATCCCCAGGGTGCCTTTCTCTGCCAACTATGTGTGTATCATGATATAAGCTCTCAGCTATTGCGTCCACCATGCCTTTGCTCCACCATCATGGACTCTTATCCTTTGACTCTGTAAGCCCAAATAAATGTTTTCTTGAGTAAGTCTCCTTGGTCACTGATATTTTGGTGCAAGAATAGAAAAGTGACTAAGACAGCTATTGAAGATTGTAGCAGAATGAACAATACATGTTAAACATGGAAGCACTTGAGTAGAAATCTAAGACTGCATGACAGGTAAACTAATTAAGAGGCTCAAACCTACAGCCATTCTTCAACAAACCTCTCTCAAGAAATGGTACCGTGGTCATGGGGTCGCCTGGTGCTGGTCCTGGAAACCTTAAATTCTTGAGCTCAACTGTCCTCCACCTCAGCTTCTTAGCATGTGGGGATGTGGGTGCACAGCCTTGTCCTGGAGCCTCAGGAGCACATTCATGGCTCCTGAGAAATTGACAGAAAACTAGTGGCACTCACATGTATAACTCACAGATGTCCATATGTATGAAATGACTCCTGAATGGGACAAATGTCAACAGATAATCCTTTCCTCGCATCCCCCAAACAGCAGCTCTTGGTCATGCCTCACCAAGTTCCTCAGAAGTTTCTGGAGTCATCGATAATCAACCACCAAAAAAGTGTATCTTTAATTGGCTTTCCCTCTGTTAACTTTTCCATCAATTGCGTCCATTCTCCTAGAAACTCCTCTCAAAGCAATTATGCCTAAGCCTTGGCTCAGGCTATATCTTCAGAAGAATCTAGGCAAAGAAACTTTCATTTACCTAGATTCTATGCTTTTGTGTATATGGTTCTCAAAGTGACTCAGCTAAAAGCTTTTATCATTTTTTTTTGTAGTGTTGGCTATTTTAAATCACATATCAGAATTCTAAGAACAGTTCTCTTTTTGTCCTAGAGATCTTGGAACATTTCAATAATGTATCTTTCTTAATATTAGAATCACATAAGGTGTATACAAGACAGAGCTTTGGTGTCTGAACTTCTAAGTTATAACCGGTTTGTTCCCATGTCAACTCGGCTTATATAGTATAATGCCTTTTGGGAAGTCAATTTACCTCTCTATGCCTCAACTATCACATTTACAAAAATGGAATATAATTCCTATCTCACAGGATGTTATTAGGATTCAGTGCATTAATGTGTGTGAAAATGTCCATTATAGAGCCAGGCAGGTAATCATCCTGGAAAGCAAGTACTGATAACTGATGTTATTATCATTATCAGCCACCGTGAGGATAAAGTATCTATTTTGTAGACTTGCTATTTCCACCTCAAACTTTTCACGGGATCTTATTTTGAAGATGAAACTGCCTCAATCTCTTTAGTACTGGGAATCAAATATCTCCATAGAACACACTGAGAAAAGCCTCCACATATATCTTCAATAGACTTCAAGACACTACCACTCTTAAAAATACCTCTTCCTCACAGCCAGTCCTTACCTGTGCTGACTCATCCCTGGATTTTCACAGATCTTGGACAGTCCTTGGTCAACTGAACAAATACAGAAAATCCCTTTGGTGGTAAAAGTGTAAGCAAAACATCACCATGCAAAATGCACGGTTACACTGTGCAGTTGGACGTTGACTATCCCCCCTCAAGATTCCACCAGAGAACTACAGCTGATAAATACCTCCAAAAAAGTGGCTGGATATAAAATTAACTTAAAGGAATCAGTAGCCATCTTTGATACAAATAATAAACTGGCTGAGAAAGAAACTAGGACAATAACACCCCTCACAATAGCCACAAATAATATAAAATATTTTGATGTGACTCTAACCAAGCAAATGAAAGACATGTATGACAAGGACTTCAAGTCTTTGAAGAAAGAAATTGAGGAAGATATCAGAAAATGGAAAGCTCTCTCATCCTCATGGATTGGTAGGATTAACATAGTAAAAATGGCCATCTTACCTAAAACAATCTACAGATTCATTGAAATTTCCATCAAAATTTCAACAAAATTCTTTACAAACCTTGAAAGAGCAATTCTCAACTTCATATGGAAAAATTTAAAAACCAGGTTAGATAAAACAACCCTGTAAAATAAAAGAACTTGGGGAGGTATCACCATACCTTATTTCAAGCTATACTACAGAGCAATGGTAATAAAAGACTACACGGTATTGGCGTAAAAACAGACAGGTTGATCAGTGAAGTAGACTCACATACCTGTGGACACTTTATATTTGACAAAGAAACCAAAACCATAAAATGGAAAAAAGAAAGCATCTTCAACTAATGGTGCTTGTCTAACTGAATGCCTGCATTTAGAAGAAAGCAAATAGACCCATATCTATCACCCTGCACAAAATTGAAGTTCATGGGGATCAAAGACCTCAACATAAAACCAGACACTCTAAATCTAATAGAAGAGAAAGTGAGAAAGTACTTTGAACACACTGACCCAGGAGCAAATTACTGAACAGAACACCAATAGCTCAGTCACTAAGATCAACAATTAATAAATGAGACCTCATGAAATTGAAAAGCTTTTACAAGGCTAAGGACACTGTCAATAGAATAGAAGGCCAACCTACAGAGTGGGAAAAGATCTTCACCAACCCTACATTCAACAGAAGACTAATATACAAAATAGATAAAGAACTCAAGAATAATATTGAGTTGGGGCTGGCATACAGTTTCAGAGGTCCAATCCATTATCATCAAGGCAGAAACATGGCAGCATCCAGGCAGGCATAGTGCAGGAGGAGCTCAGAGATCTATATCTTCATCTGAAGGCTGCTAGGAGAAGATTGGCTTCCAGGTAGATAAGGTTCTTAAAGCCCATGCTCACAGTGATACACCTACTCTAACAAGACCACACCTCCAAATAGTGCCACTCTCTGGGCCAAGCATATTCAAACCATGACAGGAGTGACCCTAACTGAGATTCTTACCAGCAGAGAATACAGTCTGAAATAGTCACCTCCCATAGCCAGGCAGGACTTCAGGTAGATGGAGGGGGGACATCAACCCAGCCATAAGACTGCCACCCAAAATTTGTTTTGCCTACAAGATACACAGGCATAAAGATGGAGCAGAGATTAAAGGAATGGCCAACCAATGGCTGGCCCAACTTGAGACCCATTCCATAGGAGAGATCCAACCACTGACACTATTAATGATACTCTGCTGTTCGCAGACAGGAACCTAACACACCTGGCTCCTGAGAGACTTCATCCAGCCGCAGATGAAAACAGATGCAGAGACCCAAATATCAATCAGAGTTCAGGGAGTCTTTTGGAAGAGTGGGGGATAGAAGTGAGCTAGTGGAGGAGCTGAGGGCACCACAAAAAGACCTACAGAGACAACTAACCTCACAGAGACTGAACCACCAACCAAAGAGCATGCAGTGGCTGGACCTAGACTCCCTACACATTTGTAGCAGATGTAAAGCTTGGTTTTCATGTGGGTCATCTAACAGTTTGGGGGGGCTTTTTCTGTCTCTGTTGCCTGCGATTGGATCTCTTTCCCCTAATAGTACTGCCTGGTTGAGGCTCAGTGGGGTTAGAATCTGCTCAGTTCTGGGACTAGGTGCTCTAGGGCAGGGGGTACCCAAGGGGGACTTCCTGGTCTCTGAAGAGAAGGGGAGGAAGTAATGGGGGGAGGGATTTGTGAGGGTGGGACTGGGAGTGAAGGGGGAGGGGGACTGCAATCAGGATGTATAGTGAATAAATCAATAAATTAAGAAGGAAGAAGGAGGAGGAAGAGAAGGAAGAAGGAGAAGAGGAGGAAGAGGAGGAGAAGAAAAGAAGGAGGAGGAGAGGAGGAAGAGGAGGAGGAGAAAAGAAGGAGGAGGAGGAGGAGAAGGAGAAGGAGAAGGAGAAGGAGAAGGAGAAGGAGAAGAAGAAGAAGAAGAAGAAGAAGAAGAAGAAGAAGAAGAAGAAATGAAGGAGAAAGATATGACTACCTAGATGACCAAGATTTCCTAGAGACTCTTGCCTGAACCTATTTCCAGGCTAGCTACAATATAGCACCATGTGGGGCCATGACTTTTTGAACTATGGCTTAACCCATTGATGGGAAGCCATTGATGGGAAGCATTCTAGGTCCTGTATCACTTGGTTCTATCAGTGAAGCTTTGCTGATGCCAGGAAAAGAACATAAACTGTACAGATGATGGAAGATACCACTGTGCCCATGAGATACATGGATCTACTCTCTACTTCCCAAGATAACTTGACATTTAAACTTACAACTTTATTCATTTTGTCACATCCTCCTTTAGAAAGTAAGCATTTCTGCCTGCTTCTCAGTACGAGACGAAATAGCATAAGAGATATGCTACATGTCAACATCATTATATACAGATTCTCAATGTTCATGATGTACAGTACAACAGTGTTTGTTGAGACATTATCAACTCCCATGCTCTGTCCACATTACAGTTATTATATCGGTATATTTTCTGTTGCTGTGATAAAACACTATAACCATAAGCAACTTATAGAATGTAGTTTGTCTTTTGATACCTTGTTGGTTCTTTCTTCCACCTTTCTCTACCCTTTTTCTTCCACCATTTCAACCCCTAACACTAGATAAGAAAGAAAAGAGGATAGAGAGGAAAGGAAAGAGATCTCTGAATAAAGACGACAAGGGTCAGAAATGGGGTGACATTATTATTAGACTACTTCCTGCTGACTAGGGGTATCAAGTTCCTTGAGGCAAGTTCAATCTTCAACATCAGGATATCTTAATTTATTCTTGCTGTTGTTTTTTCTTTGCACATGACTACTTAATAAAGAGCAATCAACAACAACCAACAACCAACAGTGACCAACAACGACCAACAGTAACCAGCAACCAACAACCAACCAACAGCAACCAACAACACCAATGATCTCCCATACCTCTTGGAACCCTAGCATTTATATAACTTCTGAAAAAGTCCCAGAATTCCAAATATCACCACTGTCTCAGAAACTATCTGCAGCTGGAAAAATCAAGCACTAGAGCATGAAGCAAACCATAGTCAGCTGCTGTGGACAATCTGAAGCAGCCCCATATCCCACACCTATGATTAAAATGATAACATATTCTTATAACATTCCTGTGTTTCTCAAAGAAGCCAAAACTCCAAAGTTGTCACTACAGTAGAAGGAAGAGCTTAGTTTGATTTATGGTTCCAGACAGAGATTGCATAATGGAGAGAAGGTATGGTGGCATACAGCCACAGCACCAATTGAGCCACCACATCTCCCGGGCACAAAGGAAATAGAAAGATGGAGCTAGAAATGCGATGAAGTCTGTAAGCTCTCAAGGCCCACTCCCTATGACATACTTCTCCCAGCAAGGCATCACTCAGGAAGATTCCATAACCTCCCCACAAATAGCTCTGCCCACAAGGGACCAAGTGCTTGAACTCCTGAGCCTGTAAGGGACAGTGATGCACTCAACATCAAAGCAATGATCTTTGTCCTCTAAGATTTTCAGTTCAGTCAAAAAGTCACTATCAAATAAATCCTGCAAACAAAGACAAGTATTATGAAGAAGGCAGGTCTGGTCTCAAGCAGACCTGTAATACAATTCTTTGACATGATCAAACAGAATGTCTAGAAAGAGTTTCCTGGACTCACGATTCTTGTACAAAGGGGAACAGGCAACCATACATTTTTCCCATCATGCTATTTAAGAAAGAGAAGTTGTTCTTTTGTTATTATTTGTAGTACTGTTAAGTTCCAATGGGTCCTTTGCAAATGTCAAGTTGCTGGGTAGAGTCACACAAATGAAGTACATTTTAAGTCATCCTCACAGGAGTCAGAGGGTAGTACTTAAAGGGGTTGTGACTCTAATGAGGAGAAGGGGACACTTTCTAAAAACAGAACAGGGAGGAAACTAGGAAGAGGACAAGAGGGTGAACCTGAGGTCCCCACTTTCCCTGCTGGAGAGTTCAAGTTGAAAATGTTTTATCTTAGAAATGAATGTTGGGAAAGAAATGGCCGGTGAACATCTAAACGGCTAAGCCAACACCCAGTCTCACAGCGCTGCACATACTGCAGCTGGTTAGAGCTGTCAAGTCTGACAGAGGGAAGTGGGGAGGCTGAGATGAGAAGAAGGCTGCTGAGCAGAGGAACCCTGGCTTGGTCAGGGTTTTCATTGCTGTGAAGAGACACCATGACCATGGCATGTCTTACAAAGGAAAACCTTTAATTGGGGACGACTTACAGTTCACAGATTTAGTCTGTTATCATAATGGTAGGAAACATGGCGGCATGCAGGCAGACATGGTGCTGGAGAAGGAACTGAGAGCATCTTTATCTGCAGGCAGAGAACTGAATGCCACACTAGTCCTAGCTCAGGCATCTGAGACCTCAAAACCCACCCTCACAGTGACACACTTTCTCCAACAAGGCCACACCCACTCCAACAAGGCCACACCTCCTAATAGTGCCACTCTCTAATGGGTCTATAGGGGCCATTTTTACTCAAACTACCACAAACCCTGAATGAAGAGACCACAGAGCAAGGAGTACAAAATCATAGATACAATCAACTATATTTTTTAAAAATCATCTATTTTCCTTTTCCTTATTTATTTATTTTATGTATATGAATGCTCTATCTGCATGTACACCTGCATGCCAGAAGAGGGCATCAGATCACATTACAGATGGTTATGAGCCATCATGTGGTTGCTTGGAATTGAACTCAGGACCTCTGGAAGAGCAGACAGCGCTCTTTATTTTTGGAAGGTGGAGGTCAAGACAGGGTTTCTCTGTATAGCCCTGGCTGTCTTGGAACTCACTCTGTAGACCAGGCTGGCCTCGAACTCAGAAATCCACCTGCGTCTGTCTCCCAAGTGCTGGGATTAAAGGTGTGCGCCACCATTGCCCGGCCAGACAGTGCTCTTAACCACTGAGCCATCTTTCCAGTCCATTTTCCATTTTTCAAATGTTCATTTTCATTCCATCTAGGTTGAATTTTTGTAAAAGACATAAGGTAGGGACAACGGGTTTATCTAGCAGATGGCTTCTCCTTATCAACTACAATTTTGCTATAATTAGGATGGTTGAACAGGTGAGGATTTCTCTATTCAGCTGCCCTTTACGAGTTTTTCTATGCAAGCCCCAGGCATATATTATCTAATTAATCCATGTTCATAATGATCCTAAAATCTGGTGGTTACCTCCAACAGAACAAAATACCTCCTTATTGTGAACATTCCCATGGACATGTAAATTTAATTTTAAAAGCTTGAAAATATAATAAATTTCTCTGAATAATAGTCCAAGCAAAAAAATTATATTCTGCTCTAAGTACCTTATCAAAAGTGAAAAAAATATTCTATCATTTCATACTCCCAACACACATAAGCAGCCTGACTTCCTGTCTGAAATGAAGGAGAAACTTTTAATATCAGTGACAACATGTTTCTGTGCTTCTTGTTCCTTCTAATAAAAAAGAGTCAATATGTAATTTCTTCACTGTCGCTACCAAACCACTTTTGAGAATGCAGACTTTCAAAGTAACTTTTGAAAATAATTTTTAAGTAAAAAACGTTATTTTACAGTGACTGGCTACACAGTGATGTAATACAAGAATGATCTCTTGATTTTTTTTTTAAACAACAAAAACAAAAACAGGATTTAGAGTCCCTCTTCAGTAAAGCATGCAAGGACAGCATTTCTTAGTGACAACGAATAATTGTTTTTGCTGTTCTAAGAGCCACAGGTTTCAGTTTTAGGAACTCAAGTTGGTAATCGAGACCACAAAACTATGAGGGTGTGTTATATATTTATCTAGACGTTAGTTGAATCAACTTCTGGCATTTCAAAATAATATTTTTCACATACATTTGTGAATTTTCATTTATGAAATTCCTTTGGAAATGGTCCTATTTAGACTAGGAAAGGCCCAATGGCCACTCTAACTCATGGAGGTTGTTTTCAGTGAGTAAAATATAGCCAATGGCTTAAAGGTATCTGAAGAACATAGAGACACCGATGATGACACCGTCCAATTTCAGGTAATAAAATTCCAGCTCCCTTGGACAATCTTCCGAGGGAAGCAAGGTAGATGTATAAAAGGCCAAATTACCATCTTCACAGCAAGGATAAATCAACACTCCTCCTTCCGTCCTCTAAGAATAAACAAACAGGATTAGGGAAAACAGCAGAGGGGGGGGAAATAGGAAAGAAATCACATACTTTCCACCAATTAAAAAGGTGCTACTTTGTTAACAGTTGCTCACCATTTCAGGAGGAAATTTTTCACTTTGCTGAGTCTGTCGTCATGGCAATGAAAATTGAGACCTATTTCTTCCTGGCTTCAAAACCCCATATAGCAGTGATTCACCAGAGTCTGAGACAATTCTGTGAGGAAAGGCACTGTGTAGGAGGAAGGAACATCTGTGGGGGCTCCTCTAGGTGCAAGGCACTTTGCATAATCCCACTTGTCCTCAGCGTTGATGTACCTTGCAAACTTTATGTTGTCTGCAAAGGAGAAGGCTGCGGCTCTCAGAGCACCTTAATGCAGAGTACAATGTTCTGACCAAAAGCGACTTGGAGAGGAAAGGGTTCATTTGGCTTATAGGTCACAGGGAAGCCAAGGCAGGAATCAGAGGCCATGGATGGGGTGCTGCTTACTGCTTGCTCCATTAGCCTGCTTTCTTATACAACCCAGGACCACTGGCCCGGAAACAGCCCTACCCACAGGAGATTAAGCCTGCCCACACCAAACAATAATTAAAAAAAAAAACCCACAACAACAACAACAAAAAACGACTCTGAAGACACGCCCACAGGCCAATCTGATGGAGGCAATCTTTCATCTGAGATTCCCTCTTCTCAGGTGACTTTAGCTTGTGTGGTGTTGACAGAAAATAACCAGCAGAGAGCATGGCATACACGCCCATGAACCTATCTTTCTGGTGGAATATTACATATGATGGGAACTACAAATCTGAAAATTTGACATGACTATCAGTCTACAAGTAGTAATACTGATTTACTTAATTTACTGTTAAAGTTAAGGAGGGCACGTCAGTTCTCTGATGCTATCTCTGATAATCATAAATGTTACCTCTGATATCTCTCCTAATCTACAATTTCAAAGCGTGTAGGAATGGTCAACAATAGTAACAACATGCAGGACAGTTAACTCATTGCTGTGTATGAATTCAGAGGCATGAAGAGCCTTTGAGGAACCAACTCAACATGGTGGTCCATGAGCTATCCTCCCAGAGAGAGCACCCTTCCCTTTGGAATCAAGACTTCTAGACCAGGAGAGCTTCATCCTGAGGGTAGGAAGCAAAGTTTTGTTCGTTGATCACCGGAGAACACTGTAAGAGAAGGAAGTGCTAATTTCAGTCCTTGGTGACTGGATCCAAGAACCTTGTCTGCTGGAGAAACAGCACCACACACTGGATTTGGAATATGTTCAGCATTCTGAGGTTATTCCCTCAGCTCTGCAAAGTAGAGCTACCTTCCTGGCACGGTAACTCCCTAGTCAAAGTCATTCTACCATTATTAAGACAGATGCTTTGGCGTGGTCAGGCCTATGACAAGACAGATGAATTCCATCAGCTGGCTCCTTGATGACTTCCTTAGCCAGAAATCATGTTTATGTGAAACACCCTGACAGCAACTAAGGCTTTCTACGAATCCATGGATAGTAGTTTTGGCAGAAGCACTGTGGACAGGAAAAATAAAATCCATACAGAGTTAAGTATGAATTCTAGTAAGAGTAACATGGTACACAGCCACAATGGAAATGGCCTGATACTTCAATCGTACACCAAGTAGCTCTAATGTGGCATTCAAGGAATTGTCACAAATTCTGTTTTCACAGGTATAAAGAGTATGTCCCCTGGACCTTTCCAGGTAGAAGTTTCTATACAACAGATTAACCGTAGCTCTCCAATCTCGCCATACTTTGGTGCTTTTCCTCAATGTGTACTGTATTTGTGTGCAGTGCTAGTATTTGACACCACATGGTGGCAAAAGATGTTTTTGCTCCACATTTCACTTGGGCTGATGTTAAATCTTCCTAAGGGCTGATTAACCCTTCTTCGTGGTGTAGTTTAATGTATTCATAGATTGCAAAATTAAGATGAGGGAAGGGTGGCTACAGCTCAGGTAAAAATTAAGATCCATACACTAGACCTGGTGGCACAGGGCTGTGAACCCAGCTAGCTACTCAGGAGACTGAAGCAGGAGCATCACAAGTTCAAACCCTACCTGGATAGGCCCTGTCTCCAATAAAAACTAAAAAGGGCTGGAGAGAAAGCCAGTGGTGAAGCCCCTGCCCAGCGTGTGAGCAAGTGTGAGACCCAGCTCCAGTGCCCAGCACTGTACAGAAAACACAGTCAAGGTCTGGGAAGACAACGGCTTCGTTGTGCTTTTATACCCCTGAACCTAACGGTATCTGGTGCACAATAGGCACTTGAATCTTTATAGAATGACTCAGCAAAGAAATCAAAGACTGATTAATATTCTTTGATTCGCACAGGGGGAACAGTAGACCAGAGACATATAGACTAGAGAAAGAAAACCAAGTAGAATGTCATAGAAGCCATAGTTGGAGTTGTATGAATTGTCAAAAGATATTCTACAGGCACACCACTGCCCTGAATGAGCTGAGCACATCTGAAGTCCTATGAGTTGCCAAGGATTAGATCTATTTAAGGGCTAAAGAAAGGATGTGAGGAAGAATTCCAATGAGCCGTAGCCTTTTCCAATGACATCCCAGCAGGGTTGCAGTGGGCTGTAAAGAAAAGAAGTGAAGAGGTAGAAAAGAAAAGCATTCTTTTACTTTTTCTTTTCCTCTTTAGTTATACGGATTTACACTGTGCATTGTGATAGTTTGACACAGGCACAGGATGTGTAGTGATTAAGTCAGGCTAAGTATTTTCCATTTCTTTACGGTTTATAATTCTTCTGGTTGTTTGAAATAAACGTTGTGTTTGCTGCAGTCACTTCTCTGTACTAAAAGCACCAGATCGTCCTCTTTAGTCTCGCTGGAACCTCACGTGGTTGAGCAACCTCTCTGGCCTGTCTCCTCCCCCAGATCCTGCAAGGTTCTAATAATCGCTGTTCTGCTCTGAACTGAGTTCAGCTGTTTTGTTGTTTTGTTTTGGGTTTGGTTTTGTTTGGCTGTTTTTAGCTTTCACATACATTTGAGAACATGAAGTATTTCTTACTGCATCTGTCTTATTTTTTTCCCCGAGACAGGGTTTCTCTGTGTAGCCCTGGCGGTCCTGGAACTCATTCTGTATACCAGGCTGGCCTCAAACTCAGTAATCTGCCTGCCTATGCCTCACGAGTGCTGGGATTAAAGGCGTGCACCACCACTGCCTGGCCTTATTTTGTTAAACATAATGTCTTCCATGGCACGTCTTTCCTGTGGCCAGTGAGTAGTCCCTTCTTTATATACCAATACTGCTTAAACCCCACCATCTGTTAATGGACACCTAGGATGATTCCATACCTTAACCACTGTGTGCCAACAAACATGAAGAGTAGTGAAAACACTTTAACAGGCCGATCGCCCACTTTGGTAACTACTTAAAAAGCAAGTAATCTATTTTCCTTAGAGACAGGAAGCAAGAAGAAGGAAAGGAAAGGGCCCAGCATGGTGACTCGTGGTTATAATCCCATTTCTCTTGTGTCTGAAGCAGGCACATCACCATGGGTACTAGGCTACGCCTGAGCTATAGAGAAGAAACGGAGAAAGGACACACTTTATTGGTTCCAGAAAAGAAGAAACTGACAAAGAAGCTGCGGACATTCTAACCTAATCTTGAAGCAAAGTCAGATCCTTGGGGAGAGGTGATTGTAAGCAAGTCCTGAGTACGGTTTGAGAAAAGGAATGAATAGTCTTTGTAGGCTTAGAATTTCTTTTAAAGCGGCTGTGATTTGAAGTTTTTTGTTTGTTTGTGTGGTTGGTTGTTTTTTCTGTTTTTGTTTTGTTTTTTAAGAATTATTTCTTTAATATATAGGAATACACAGTAGCTGTCTTCAGACACACCAGAAGAGGGCATCAGATCCCATTACAGATGGTTACGAACCACCATGTGGTTGCTGGGACTTTAACTCAGGACCTCTGGAAGAGCAGTCATGTTCCACTGATCCATCTCTCCATCCCAGGCTAAATTTTTTTTTTTAAATCTTAAAAAACACACTTTTAATAAGGCTTCTCAAATGATTCGAACCTGCATCTAGTCCATCTTCCAAAGGTAGGGGAGAAAAGATGGTAAATAGGACAAGGGGATATAGGCCTGTTTAGTTCTTTGGGGCAATTCCAATCTCCATTTGTTAGGATACCAGCAGTCCAGATCGGTAGTGTCAGGATACCAAGAACACAATCCAGCAGAAACAGCCAGGCCTCCACGAATCGGCACCAGTCAGCAGGAGCGACCAGAAGCAGCTGGGTTGCCGGGCGAAATTCTTTGCCGTGCCTCTCTCAACAAAGAGAAGTTCAGGCTAGCTATGAACGCATGCCATCACTATCTGTAGAAACTTATTTATACTCTCTCCAAACATCATGTGTTCTTCCATGTGAATCTGCCACAGCAGAACACATGTGAGTGCATCACATGGCACATCCAGAAACTTCTACTTCATATCCCCATTTTATTTAAAAATTGTTTTCCCTAATATTAACAATCTATATACAGTAAAAATAATTATAAGAACCTTAAAACTAGGATCCTTCCAGTCACCATGTGCACCCAGGAGCTAGGGCTATCTCACAACCTTCTGTGCACGGGTCCTGTCAGGTAAGATCTGGTCTCCAAGGAGTACTCTGACTCCCAGACTTGGAGGTGAGATCTCCACTTTCTCTCCTGTCACAGGTAGAGCCAGGCAGGAGCATGCAGGGTGCAGGAACAGTGGAGCAGTTGGGACAGGATTCTTTCAGTTGCCTTCTGCATCCTGGAGCTAGGACTGTACCACAGCCCTCCGTACACCACTCCTGCCAGGAGAGAGCTGGTCTCCCAGGAGTGCTGACACAGGCTTACAGGAAAGACAAGCTCAAGCCAGAGACAGCAAGACCAACTAACAACAGAGATAACCAGATGGTGAAAGGCAAGCTCAAGAACATTACCAACAGAAATCAAGGCTACATGGCATCGTCAGAACCCAGTTCTCCCACCACAGCAAGTCCTGGATACCCCAACATAACAGAAAAGCAAGAGGTATATTTAAAATCACATCTCATGATGCTGATAGAGGACTTTAAGAAGGACATAAATAACTCCCTTAAAGAAATACAGGAGAACACAGGTAAACAACTTGAAGCCCTTAAAGAGGAAACACAAAAATCCCTTAAAGAATTACAGGAAAACACAATCAAACAGGTGAAGGAATTGAATAAAAACCATCCAAGATCTAAAAATGGAAACAGAAACAATAAAGAATTCAGAAAAGGAAACAACTCTGGAGATAGAAAACCCAGGAAAGAGATCAGGAGTCATAGATGCAAGTACCAACAGAATACAAGAGCTAGAAGAGAGAATCTCAGGTACAGAATATACCATAGAAAACATTGACACAACAAAGAAAATGCAAAAGGAAAAAAGCTCCTAACCCAAAACATCCAGAAAATCCAGGACATAATAAGAAGCTTAAACCTAAGGATAATAGGTATAGAAGAAAGCGAAGATTTACAACTTAAAGGGCCAGTAAATATCTTCAACAAAATTATAGAAGAAAACTTCCCTAATCTAAAGAAAGAGGTGCCCATGAATATACAAGAAGCCTACAGAACTCCAAATAGATTAGATCAGAAAAGAAATTCCTCCTGTCACATAATGATCAAAATACCAAATGCACAAAACAAAGAAAGAATATTAAAAGTCTTAAGGGAAAAATGTCAAATAACATATAAAGGCAGACCTATCAGAATTATACCATTACACTATAAATATACAATAATTGAAACAAAACAACCTTAAATTCCTATCAGTATACAATAATTGAAACAAAGCAACCTTAAATTTCTATTAATATACAATAAAAACAAAACATTTAAATTTCTATCAATATTCAATAATTAAACCTATCACCCTTGGTGATAACAACCATAATACATCAACCAATCAAAACCATCTATCCAAACTTAAGAGATTGGGATGACAGTCTTCTTATAATTGCTTCACCCTGAAATGGCATGAAGAATTCCTGTTCAGGGCCCAAGGAGGTGGAAAATGGTTAATCCAAAAGAAGAAAACAAAATGAAACAAACCCCTAGTGGTAGCATTTGTTGCCCAGTCTGTTTTTATCTGGTCTATGTGTCGTCTGTTCAGTCTATGTGTTCTCTAGTCTCTGTGGGATCAATCACTTACTAGCCTGTTTGCAGTGAATCACATGGGCTTATTTACTTTGGGAAGACATGTCTCAGCTGATAAGAACTATTTCCTGATCAGATCTAATCTTTACAAGTTTTGTTAGTAATCATATTTTCTCATTCCCTGTAGATACATAAACGTAACCACATCTCCATCTTAACACTATTGCAGGTCTCCATTCTAAGGTCAACACATCCTTAAAGTCTATTGATTGACCTAGTACCACAGGTTTTTTTTTTTTTTCAACAAACCAGTGTCTCTTAGCTGCTTTTGTTCCTTTTTCACCTACATTAAGAAAATTTAGAGTTAACAAGGCATTATTTAGTCTGTCCCTGGGGTTTTTACTCTTTCTTTTTGCTTAATAAGTGTCTCATTTAAGGTATGGTTGGAACTTTCTATAATTGCTTGTCCTATGGGACTGTATGGTATTCTGGTAATTTGCTTTATATATAATATGTAAAGAATTGTTTCATTTTATTGGATACATATCAGTCTTAATTTGTGAAAGTTTCCCCAAAATTGCCACTATTTCCTGTTGTGGATAGCCCTAGTGTTGCTTGTATTTTGATGCTAATTCTACTTTCCCAGGAGGGGCTGTGCACCAGGAGTGAATTGCGTGACTTCTTGTGAAATGTCTCCCCACCTTAACTTTTAAAATAGAAGCTAGAGCCTGTGATTGGGCAGTGAAAGGGAAGGTAGAGCTGAAAAGTTTGGAGGAGAAGGAGGAGAGGAGAGAGGAGAGAACAGGTGGAGAAGGAAGACAGAGAAAGACGACCCAGATTCTGCATGGCTTTAAATAGCCACAGGTAGCTATGAATATCATAAGAGGATAGAATAATTGGAATATCTTGTTTAATCTAGGTGGACAGCTTGTATTATCAATTGGCTCTGAAATTATTGTGTGGGCATCTTGTGAATTGAGAATTTATTGATATATAAATCTGATTACTTCTGGACTTAAGCTTCTGGTGTTTTGATTTACTGGGTTAAGGGGATTTGTGACAACTAGCCGCAGGGGGTAGATGTCTGAGAAGGCAGAAGTGGCTTTGAGGCAGGCAAAATGGAGAAAGGAAGACCTCCAACTGGGGCTAGCCTAGAGGCAGCAAGATAGCAGGCAGAGAGTCATAGAGTGGGATGGCGCCATATTTTTTTAATATTTCCCACAATTTCCAATAAGTATGTAATTACACAATCACCCTTTTCAGAACATAAAGCAGTTGTACATTGACACCCTAAGTACATATCAATGGTATGGTGTGTATACTTTTGTTTTCCAAATTTTGCAAAATGGAAAGCATCCATCTGCCAGATGTCATTTCTTTTGGTATCCCTAGGGTTAGTTACTACCAGCAGGTAGCAGAATTTGGTTGTATAGAAAAAACATAGGACATTTTTTAAAATTATTTTTAAAATTCTTTGGTTTGTTGCCAAGTGATGGAATTTTTTTTCTTTAAATCTCTTCCATTAATATGTTTTTCATGGAATTTAGCAACTGGTCAATTTCATCATTTCCTTGAGCTAATGAGCCTGGCAGTATGAGACTGAATATGAGTAATATATAATAGATGGTTTCTACTCTGATATCGCAGATCTACTTCTGATCTACCTGTTGCAATTGTATAAATAATACAGTTAATTCTGAATTAAATTCAGCAGTCTCTACATGCAAAACAATAATTTCTACATATAAAGAATCAGTAATTATGTTAAGAAATTCAGGATAAAAAAAGAAATTCAGGATAATCTAATAATACTATAAGGATTGCATATAATTCTGATTTTTTAAGTGATGCATATGGACTTTTGAGTATCTTGTTTATTTTGTCTGATTTATAACCTGCCATGCCCATCTTGTTTTTTGCAGTGTAAAATGTTGGTGCCTCAGAATTGGTGTTCTTTTTACAATATGTGGGAAAATCCAATTAGTTCTATCACCGCGCATTTCTTGGACCCCGTAGTTTCACGCAGCCAAGCTGCAATCCAGGCAGAGGCCGTGTGATATCTACTGGGGAACGCCTTGTTTGGCAGGGCTGTCCGAGATGAATGCCGCTGTGGGCCTCCTTGGCTGCAGATAGAGCTGAGCTGAAATTTCTCATGGCAAGCTGTGTAAACCTTTATCTGACCTGTTCTTTTACTTACGAGATGTCTCTGCCAGCCAAAGGTGCGAGCATTCCAGGCGTGACAGTTCATTCAGAGTTCATTCTTTGAACTACAGTACTGGCCATGATTTTCCTTCTGGAGATCCATTGCTTTGCTTTTAATTAGCTGTACAGTTATTACCTAGATACATTAAAGAATTAACCTCCCAACAATTTATTTGTATGGTTAGCTGACTTTGGCACTCTGACATGGAAACCATCAGTTAGTAAAGTTTCAAAATAAGCCTGAGGAAGATAGCATACATAGTATTTTCCAAAAACTAATTACTAATTCCAATTACTAATTTATCATTGACTACAGAGGGACGCGATGACCTTGTGTGTAATCTCTGACTCTTGAATCACTAATTCATTATTGACCACAGAGGGGCGCAATGACCTTGTGTGTAATCTCTGACGTTCATACCTGACTAATTTTGTATTTCCTTGTGCCAGATACTCATGGTAACTATTCTTTGTAAACATTTAAAAATACCTGCCTCAGAACAGTAAAGTGCATTCAGACGCATTCAGATCGTGTGTGTGTCTGTCTGTCATTCGCCGGACCTGTACCTTCCTGCATACCAAAGACCCTGATTCCCCACGGGAGTGTGTGTTCCGACTGAGTCGGTCCGTGGCAAGTTCTGTATACATTTACTTTTCAAATATTTGTTATAAATTTCACCAAAGTAATTACTACAAGCTCTTTGCCAATCTTCATTGATCACCCATACTGACATAATCTCAGTATTTATAAGAGGTACTATAATTTCAGCTGAATCTGCTTCTGACAATTGGTATAATCTTATTCTATCTCTTATAATTAATTCAGAAATATTTTCGGTGTATGTCTTCAGTTTTTTTACTTGGTGAGCTAAGAAAATCCATCTCCTCTTTGCATAATAAGCCCAGTAGAAGAATGAATTGAAGGAAAAATGACCAAAATACAATCAAGTTTAGGATCTAATTGATCTACACATGCATCTTGTAGTCTTTGTTCTACAAAAATTAACTTTTTCTGCTTCAGCTGTTAGACATCTTGACTGTTTAAATTTGAATTTCCTTGCAATGTTTGAAACAAATTATTTAACTCATATGAACTTAATTCAACTATAAGCCTCAGCCAATTTGTATCTCCCATTCACTTTTGAACATAATCAAGTGTTTTCAATTGGTTCCTATGGATCTATACCTTTTATGGTCAAAATTTTTATTAATTGAGCTTATAACCCAAATAACTAAGTGAATATCCTCTTTGTATTTTTTTCTGGCATAATCTGTAACCCCCAGCATGGCAGAATTCTTTGTGGTACCTTAAACATATTCTCTAAAATATCCTTGTCAAAATCAGCCAACAGAATGTCATCCTTATAGTGATAAATGATAGACTGAGGGAATTGCTTACAAATTATTTCTAATGGTTGTAGCACAAAATACTGACATAAAGTTGACTATTTAACATTCCCTGTGGAAATACCTTCCAGTGGTATCTCTTTAGTGCATGAATAATATTCAAAGTAGGTACTGAGAATGCAAACCTTTCCCTATCCTGCTCATGCAAGGGTATTGTGAAAAATTGATCTTTCAAGTCAATTATTGTTATTGGTCATGATCTTGGTAACAAAGATGGTAAAGGAAGTCCAGACTGTAAAGGACCCATTGGTTGGATTACTTTGTTAGCTGCTCTTAAATTAGTTATGATCCTCCATTTTCCCAATTTCATTTTTACAACAAGCACAGTGCTGGTAGACTCTTCTATATGTTGAGCCTCCAGCTGTTCTTTTACCAGTTGTTCAAGTGCTACTGCTCTTTCCATACAGGTCAGTTTGATAATCATTTTAGGAGCAAGGCTGTTGGTGTGATAGCAGTGGTCCCTTTTATAAATTTGGAAATTCAATCCCTGTGATGTCCTGTTTTTTGGACCATGGCCACAGATTGGGATTTTTCTCAATCACCTTCTCCAAGAGCATCTACCATATCACACTTAATTTCCTTATTTGCTGTCTCTGGAATTGCAAGAATATCAATTTGTATATCCCATTGTTGTAAAAGGTCCCTTCCTATCTTAGTTAGGGTTTTACTGCTGTGAACAGACACTATGACCAATGCAAGTTTTATAAAAGACAACATTTAATTGGGCTGGCTTACAGGTTCAGAGGTTCAGTCCATTGTTATCAAGGCAGAAACATGGCAGCATCCAGGCAGATATGGTGCAGGAGGAGCTGAGAGTTCTACATCTTCATCTGAAGGCTGCTAGTGGAAGACTGACTTCCAGGCAGCCAGGGTGAGGGTCTTAAGCCCACACCCACAGGGACACACCTACTCCAACAAGGCCACACCTCCTAATAGGGTCATTTCCTGGGCTAATCGTATACAAACCATCACACTTCCCCATAAATTTATGGGTAATGTCAGCCACATAAGGTTTCAATTTCCCTGTTTTCTCTTCTGATCTCACACAGGTAATCCATCAGACACATTCCTGATAATTACCAATTCCTATAAACTGTATGTAAACCTTTTGAAGTGGCCAATCTGTATTCCAAGACTTGGAAAAGTATACTAATATTACCTCCTGTATCTACCAAGCCTTCTATGTCAACGCCATTCATTTACATCATTAACTTGGGTCTCTGATCATTAACCATTGCTTGACAGAACACACATTTTCCAATACTCTCAAAAACTCCTGTTCTTTCTACTGGGGCAGCCCTTCATGTAAGGAAACAACAACAGTTGAGCAATTCTATATTCTTCATCGATTTGCATCTCCTTTCTCACATAGGCTAATTTCTTCCTAGCTATCCCTATCTACTATTCCTGGGATGCACAATAAATCCTTGAGAAGTTAACCCACTTTTTTCCAACATTATTCCCACTGCTCCTGAGGATAAAAGGTGTATCCATGGCCAGATCCAAAGCTGCACTCCCTTCTGTAGCATGTATAAGATCAGGAGTCCTTATTTTTTACTTTCTTGCCTTCTTGGTACTTTCTGTCTGACTAAAGGAAGATGTTCATTGTTCATTGAGGGGCCTGGAGCTGACAGGCCTCGCTGTCCATTTCCCAAGGGCAAAAGCTTCCCTCATCTGTCGCTCTTGGACCAGCAATCTTCTGACCAATGTTTCCCTTTCCACATAGGCGACAAAACCCTGGAAACATTCATACCAGCCAGAACCTGCTTGTCCTCCTCTACGAATACCATAGTCTCTAGAGTCAATGCACCTGCTATTTTGAGCTCTGAATCTTCTAGTCTTACAATCTCTTTGAAAATGGCCAGTTTCACCATAATTAAAACATCAAGCATTTTGATTTCTAAGACTTTTAACTATGGCTTGCCCCATGATGTTAGCATGATGTTCCTGAAAACCAATGCCAATTGTCTCTTATCTATTTGTCTATTGGGGCTCCTTATGCTTTCAATTGCTCTATTACATTCAGCATTCAAGTTTTCAAAGGCCAATATTTCTATCAATGACTATCTGATTCCAGGGTCTGATATGGCTCTATTTATACCTGAACCCCATCTCAATAAAAAACAAAAACAAAAACAAAAACAAAAAACAAACAAACAAAAAACAGTGAATGATTCTGAAGATTCCTGTATTATCTTGTAAATGAGGTAGATGTTTTTTCTCCTGGCTCCTCAATCATATACCAGGCTCTTAACACCCCGACATGACATTGTTCAATTATGCCATAATCAGATCAGATTTGTTCTTGTAAATCAGCATAATGTCCTTCACCAAGGAGTAACACACACACACACACACACACACACACACACCGCATGTGCTATATTGCATTGTTCTATTTTTGTGGCTTCGTGCCTCCACCACGATGATCACCATCGTCCAGCTTCTAGAACAGCTGACACCAGTCCTTTCCAATCTTGGAGGATAACCTTATTCTGCATAGACCAAGTACTTAACATTTCTTTAACAAAATGGGGAGTGCAAGCCATGCTAGCCTCTTTAAAAATGCTTTAGATCTATCTAGTATTTCTATTGGATACCAGGTCAGCTCATTATAGCCAGAACCATCACTATCAGGCATGAGCTACACAAAGACTGGCAAGGGTAAAAGTGTCTGTGTGGGCCCAAACAAATCCTCTGGTAGTGCACTCAACCGAGCACTATCCAGTTGTACCCATACCATCTGGTGCTCCTCCTGGCCCGTAGTTTCATGGAGGTGCTCTGCACACCCAGTGGTGAGAGTGTGGGGAGCAGGGCAAGAAGCCAGCTTACTTCTGTTCACAAACTCTCTATGTGTTTAGCCAACTCTGTAGTCTTCTCTAACATAAGACAATCCTCAGCTCTCCCAATCTATGAAAAACATGAAACAAAACCAAAAATAACCCCTCCAGGAACAAGGTAGAAGACCACCCAGGGGCCATAGCTACTATTGTGCCAACCTCCTTAAAGAACATCACTAATTCCTCAAAACCTGACCTTTCCTCTACCACATTCAAAGAAGAATTACCCATTATGCCTAAGATGTTAGGCACCACACGTAGGCTTAGATTTTTTTTTTTCGTATGAAAATGTTAGATGATACTCAACATATTTTTATTTGTCTTAAGCAAAGTAATTTAGTCATAGAAAAATTTTACATAATAAACAAATTTGAGCTTAAAAATAGGACAACACTGTTCATTGTCAAACCAATTAACAAAGGTTGGTGGAACATGGTTTCATTCATAAGGTCACAGTCCTGACAATATTGAGAACTGGGAATCTCCACTCAGGAATGGCTATCATCATTTGAATCTTTGTTTGTAAGCCATATACTTAATTATATTTTGAATATAAGGTGATGGTACTGACTGTGGACAGTGCCCACTTTAGGTGAATTGTTCTTGAAGCTATAAGAATGAGGACTGCAAACAACATGGATATGAAAACAGTCATCAACATTTTTCCACATGCTTTCATGGAGTACTTACATCCAATTTCTTTCCTTGGCTTCATTCTATATATTTTCACAAAGGTACTTAAATAAAACAGTTTTCTCACATGTTTATTTTGATCTTAGATTTTTTTTTAAACCTACTTTTCATAGAGTTCTCAAACACTTCCATCCAGAAACTTCCCCTTGAATTCTTAGACAGTGAAATACTGAAAAGCAGAACCAGATTACAGAAAGACCCAAATCAAGGTCTAAGTGCCTGGTTTTCTTACAGAGCTCTGACTGCAGAAGAGCTTACCGCTATGGGGACAATGGACCATGACAGGAAACTTGGCAAGGTAGAGCAGGTCTGAGAACCTGGAAACTTGAGTATACAAACCTAAGATAGTAGGTACCTCCCTGATCCCTGCCAGATTCCTGGCCTGGAACACATGTGTGCCACACTCCCCACGTCAATCACATAGCCCAAAACAGAGCTCTCCATGCTAAGGAGGTACCTAGAGGCCCTAAGGGTTTAGCCAATAAGCTTCCCTTTCCCAGACACTTCTCCCTGCAAAAGGTATCTAATCTCTGGCCCATGCTGAGAAGGTGGTATGCATCCATTTTCCACAATGAACAATTGATAAGTAGTTTGGAACTAAGCACAGTCTTTTCCATTGAAACTGCCATAGGGGAGTATGGAGACGGTCTTCATCTACAGAACTGCACTGCCTAAGTCTCCCATAGGCCTCTCTGAACTAGGCTGGAGCTTCCAACACTAACATGGAGCCAGACGTTGTCCTCCTCAGCCTAAGGGCCTCCCATAGTCTTGGCCTTATGACAGGCCTGTGGACCCCCAAATATGTCATTTCTGACTTCTCTGTGTGGCTTTCTAGTAGGGACTAGGATGCCCTGGTGTAAAGGAATACCAACTTTGGCTTCCCACATCTCAGGATGAATTTTCCCACCCCCTGAGTGCTGTCTTGGTGCTTCCTTAGCCCCAGCACCCAGTGGTTGTGCCCAACAGCAGACCCACATACACCCCCTCCCCCAGGATGGATGGCTCGACACATGGGTGACAATGACTCCTCCTCACCAGCTTCTAACCACAGAAAATCCTTGCATTGAATGATGGAGCTTATTATGTCACAATGAAATTGTCCCCTCCTTACAATCTCCTGGCAATGCACTCGAGCTATGAGATGATTGCTGCCACTAAGGTCTGAAGAGATAAAGGAAACACAAAGCCCATCACCATTATGCTGTCAAAGTCATGGAGAGAGCCAGAGAAGTTGGTGTGGACACAGCAATGTGGCCTGGGCTCTAAGAATAAGCAAACATCTGTCTCCCAAAGGTGAGTTCAGACCCACATTGCTACTGTTTCACAGTCTTCTTATTTGCATCAGCCACTTCATTTATATATACAATCTAGTCTTTATCATGCATAAAGAATAGATGATTTAATAGATTATTTTGGTGATTTAAAAGTTCATGGAATTAGTCTGTTAGCTGTTTAAAGGGTAGTGATATATCCAAAGGACACAATATTTGTCTTAATAATGGGAAGATTGATACAGGTCCACTCAATTCCAGTCCTCTTTCCACTTTCTTGTGTCTATTGTATTGAGTGGTTTGGGAGTCTTAATGTAGCCATTAGGAATAAGCCATAATGGGGCTGGAGAGATAACTCAGCAGTTAAGGATGCTGGCTATCCTCAGGAAGAACTAGAGTTCAGTTCCCAGCACCCATGTCTGGCAGCTCAGAACCACCTGTTACTTCAGCTCAAGATCTGACACCTTTCTCCGCCTTTGTGGATACACACAGGCACACGAACACACTTGTAAGTAAAAATAATAAAATATAATCTTAAAAAGAAGCCATGACTATGCAGGAGATTATAAAAGCCTCCACAGTAGCACCCTAATTATTTGACTACTGTAAATGCTTGGTATGATTTAACATATGACACTTAAAGCTACTAAGTAGATTTTAATTGTGATAAGTTATGTGGGGTGCAGATTTCTCCATATACGGTTGTGCCAAAGCAATTGGTGCCATAACCTGTTTTCTGTCACCAATGGAGCCGAACAAAATTACACACTATCTGGTTAACTTTAATCTTATTTATCAGACTCAAATTCAATGACATGAATGAAATAGTTGCACTTTCTATCAGAAGTTTAAAACTGAGGCTACAGAATTTTACACAGCATTTGCCATAGACTGTCTTGTCATTTGCTAGGCTTTTGTGCACGTAGAGATTTCCCTGTCTTAAGAGAAGCATTTTATGTTCCAGCATGAGGTTATAGGGGGGAGAAATCCCACCCTATTGGCTTCAGCTGTCCATGGATGCCCAGCCCACCAAGAGGGTCACAATCACAGTGAGTCACTCCATGGTTTCTAGTTTATCACTGTCATTTCATAGTTCTATGGGGGGGGGGGAGGAAGCTGTCCCTGGCCTAGAAGATTTTGAGAGGAAAAAAAAATGAGCTTAACATGTTGTCAAGCCCATAAGCCTAGGAGAATTCTTAAGATCTCAAGACACACAGACATGTCAAGATCAATCCTCAACTGGAGTAACACAAGCTTTGCCAAGCTGCTCTCCTGGGTGATTGTGCTTCGAGGAACTGCCACAGGTGCTACATACGTGCATGGCTCTTTCAATCCTCTAGGAAGTAAAAACCACATGACAAAGGAGAATCTGGGCAGGCGCTTTTGATAACTGGTGGTCCTATCTTTCTACGTCAATGTAATCAAGATAATCCCCCACAGACCCATCTCCCAGGTGGTTCTAGAGCTTCTCAAGTTGATCATTAGCACTAACCATCCACAGCATGAAAAAGCCCTATTCCATGCAAAGTCATAAGTCAGAAGATATAAATGTTAGAAAGAAAACATTGTATTAAGATACTCTTCATCCAGCATGATACATTCGATTAAAATGCATGGCAAAAGGGCTTGACCATATTCTAGAGTTGTGCAACCGTCACCACAATAAATCAGAACATTTTCCTCATCCGCGAATAAACCTCAAACTCATCAGCAGTCACTCGCCTTTATCTCAGTACTGCTTGTGCCCAGATAACCACTAACCTACTTTATTTATAGAGTTGGCGTCATAGGACACTTCACACATGTGAAAACACACAGTCTGTGCCAGACTGAGCTAAAACGACGGTCCCGTCTCACATTCCACTGGTCGTGTGTGGAAGTTCTCATCTCTCCATTCCCCTCAGTCACTTCTTAGTAGCACCCTGGCCAGGTCGTAACTTTCCCAGCCTATGTGATGTTTCCCTATGGCTTTGGCTCTGCCTTATCCCGATCCCTCTGACACTGGCCATTAGTTAATTTACTTACTGGCAGTTTACACATCTTTGGAGAAATACTTATTCCGGTTCTTTGCTAAATTTTTAATTGGGTTGTGGTTCCGGGTCCTTTTATCATATGTAGTCGCAGAAACTCTTGACATATTCTGGAGGTCAGGCCTTATCAGCTAAATGATTTGCAAATGATTCACCCCGTTCTGTGGGTTATCTTTTCATTTTCCCCATGATATCTGTTGGCGTCGCTGAGCGGGAGTGGGATTCAGGGGTGGTGCATATGCTTCGCGTGCGTGGAGACATAGTTCAAGCTACACAAACACAACACAACCCACAAATGCTTTTAGTCCTGGTGTAGTCCATGTGTCTATTATTTCTTTTGATGCCTGTACTTTTGGTGTTGTAGTTTAAAAGTTCAAGGCCATCCTTGGCTATACAATAACTCAAAGAAACAAGAAGGAGAAAAGCCGGGAGAGAAGCAGCAGTCTCTAATCTGAGCTCATGAGAACCTGGACCCCTTTACCTGAGTTTTAGAACTCTTACTTTCTGACCTATGACTCTTACCCACGAGCATAACATAGGACTCTAGTTCCTTTGCTTTGCATGGTGGCCTCCAGCTGGGACAGGCTCCCTTTAAAGACTATGCTTTCTCTAGCCAGCATGTGGCACCTCGATAAAGAATTAGAGCACATGTAGGTGCATATTTATAACGTCTGCCTCCATGCTAGATCCACTCCACCTCGGTTCTTATAACTTTATAGGAAACTGTAAAATCAATCAAGAGTGAGAACCTTCTCTCTTTTTTTAGGGTTGTTTTAGTTATCCTGCATCTCTGGGACATTCATATGAATTTTAGGACCTACTTGATTTCTGTCCCCACAGCAGACTTTTGAGAGATGGGTTGGACTTCAAGATCAACTGAGGAATATTACCTTTTAAAGTTTTAAGTCTTTTGAATTATGAACACAAGATGGCTGTTTGTTTGTTTGTTTGTTTGTTTTGCAACTCTTCAGAAAATACAACTTTTGCACAGGAATGAGACTTAAGATACTACACTTGCAGAGATTGAAAGCTGTTTGCTGTCTGTCCTGCTCCCCAATGGCTGGTTCTCCTGTTTCTTACAGCAAGCCAATTGAGTTTATTCTGCTTGAAGAGGCTACTGTACCTTGCAATCAAATGATCCTCAACCAGGACATTATCTATCAAGATCAATAAGACTTTTTAAACAGGTCAGAAACCTTTGAAAATCAAAATCGAGATTTGAACTTGAAAACAGCTGACTCCAAGGTGTACATTTTCCCCATTTCTGCCCTTCAGGTCAGGCGTCCTGGGTTTGCCCGGCTGACCAGCAGCTTACGATTAAGAGTTATAGACCAACTAAGTAACTACTTAGCCCACTGAATGCACATCTGCCTCCTTAGATTCTGTCTCTTAAATGGAATTCCTAGCTTTGCATAGGACTCTCTCAACCCGCTGGGAGGAGAGATGTAAACCCTGGGGAGCTTCTTTCCATTTTTTGCGGGTTCTCAATGCTAAGCTGTTGAAACTTCAGTTCTTCACACACCGAGCATCATGGGGAGAACTGTCCCTGTGTTCTCAAATATTCTGTTTCTATTAATAATCGCAGCAGCATTGGGATTTTAATAATAACACAGTCCCATGGCACCTCTCATCTTGCTCAAAAAAAAAAAAAAAAAAATTACAGACATTTGCAAACCACAGCCTTATACCAATCAATATGACAGTGTGGGAAAAAGCAAACACTGTCTCCACAGTTTCCACAGACAGATTTTTCTCCTCTCCTTTCTTGTGAACAGTTGGAAGTCTTCTCTCCTAACAAATAACACTGAAGAGACAAAGACCAGCGAGGAGGAGCAGGTCTTGAGATGGTGTATTTTTAGTCATTTTGATTAAATTATGGAGATGTGAGGTTGATAATTTATTGAAGGGGAACAGGGAAGTCTATGTAAATGTTTGCAGATGAATAATTAATGTGACTTTCCGACATCACTGGGCCTTTAATTAGAGTCACTGTAAAACAAAGCAAGAACCAAAGAGCACAATTATTACTGCGGCTAATTGTAACTTCCCTAAGTAGCAGTTCAGAGTCACTGCTTAATTTGCATCTTTAAGGGAAGTCAGGCCATAGCTAGGGTGGTGCTTGCTTTTTATCCTGCTTTAACTGTTTCCCTGCAGACCAAAATCCATCAATACATTAATGATTTTTTTTTTCTACTAAAAGTATTACCCTGGAAGTTTAGGATTTGTGTGTTTTTTTTAATGTACTAATATTTTTTTTGTTGTTTTTTGTTTTTGTTTTTGGAGACAGGGTTTCTCTGTGTCGCCCCGGCTGTCCTGGAACTCACTCTGTAGACCAGGCTGGCCTTGAACTCAGAAATCCACCTGCCTCTGCTTCCCAAGTGCTGGGATTAAAGGCGTGCACCACCACGCCCGGCTATGTACTAATTTTTATGGCGATGATCTTCGTGCTACTTGGCTGTTTAGAGGTAAAGTGACCGGGCGCATCGTGCCACCCACTGTCTGTGGCCCTTGGTGAAGCATTAGGCTGAGATGTTCTGCGTCTCTTAGGTCATTCTCCATGGTCTCTCTCCCACTCTTCATCTTCTTGGCTCAATTTTTTTTAAGGTTCTTCCACTTATTGTTACTCTGTCTCTAACCACTCTGCTTTCGTCCCTTTCCCCCCCAACACTTGAAACTCAGAAGCGCTCTACGCTCTACTCCTTTTACCTCCAAGAAGCTGACTCAACATATCTGTGGCCTTGATAGTTAAGACGCGGCTTTCGTCTCTTGAGCGGTGATTGCTTTCTGGGGTCTGACATCATTTGCGAGAAGTTGGCCCACGGGTTCAGAATCTACAACTCATTCAGTGCTCTGACTCTTGGGCCCTGACTCATAGTTCCTGACATAAACAGCAGGGAACCCAAAGAAGGGTTAACGAGAGCTGGATAAATAAATAATTCATATCGAGAGATAGAATATCCAAGGGCATTTATTCATCAGCTAATCAACATGATCACCTTCGGAGAGAGAAATAAAATTAGGACCAGAAGACTGTCTAAATACAATCAGAAAATGATCTTAGGAGGCTTGAGGGGTGTTTGTAGAAAGCTGGAGCACCCTAGAGATTTTCCCCCTTGGATGTAGAGTGTGGTAGGGGGTGTACACCAGCCAAGCTAATGATAAGTTATAGATGACGGAAGAGGTAGGGTGGACGCCAGTAAGATGGGCTGTGCGGAGTTCTTCCATTTCTTAGAGTCTCTATTAAATCAGAAAAATGAAAATCAAAACAAACAAAACCCAAACAACTAGATAGCAAAGTCAAAAGCAAAACCACGTGACATTTATTTAAAAGTTAAATAATAGCATATTCCTGCCAACCACAAAACCCAAAGAACAGCGATGAGTCACGAACAGCCACAGATCTTGTCTGGTACAGACGTGTTTGCGAAAGACAGAAGCACAGCCACCAGGCACCTTCTGATAGATGCACCCCTGTCACTTGAAGATTTTTCTTTCCCCTCCCTAAGAAGCAACTTTTCCTGGCTCTCTCGGCTCAGAGGAGACAGTGGTGTGTCTGACTGGTAGATTTGGGAAGAATAAACTGGGTGCGCTTGTCTTTCGGCCCCCTCCTTCCCAGGAGTGAGTGAGTTATAAATAGGCTCACTCTCTACCCCTCCACGGACAGCCCTGTACGAGGGGGGGGGGGGAGGAGGCGTGGCTACACGGAGATTTGAGGATCGAGCCGGTTCATGCTGGAACCCGGGACCAGCAAGCAAGTTTCTTTAACAGATCAAAACCAAAGCCTCCAATTCTTAAGTCTCTCGGTTGACTTTGTTTCCCTTCTTTGGTTTCTCTAACTGTTTAGAATCTAAGTCAGAAGAAAAGCTCCCTTACTGACCTAAAGAGGGCATGCTTCAGGGACGGTGGGGGCGGGTTGGGCTTCGTTCTTGCTTTTTTAATTTGAGAGCACAGTTTGTGTGGATCACAGTGTGATGCCGTGGTGGGGTGCCCTGTGGACACTGTCCAAGTCCCAACATCAACTTCTTTACTCACGTGTTATGCTACACGTTCAACCCCTGAGATCTATTTTTTTTTTCCATCCAAAAATACGGGAGTGTCAATTCTTACCTCTTACAGCTATTGCGAGTAGCAAAATAATAAAAAACGCAACAGGAAATATCCACAATGTACAACATTGTGTCTTCTACAAGTATGCCTCCCTGCTTTGAGTGTGGACATGACTTTCCATAAGACAGAGTTCTCTGAAGCAAAGACTGTGTCTGATTGTAAGAATGGCACTGCCCCCAGCATAGAACAGAGCCTAAAGCGTTTGCTATGTGGATGGATGAAACTGGAGGGGAGGTTGAAAGCCCAAGGCAGGACCCCTGTCCTCCAGTGAAGCACAGAGTCCTATACTAAGAAAAAAGATATCGCTTCAGCTTACTTCACAGTTTATCAGAAAGCTAGAACGTGTGCTTTATAATTATTGGCAAATGTAATTCGTCCAAATATGCTTGGAAACTATATTCAAATTTAAAAAAAAAAAAAAAAAAAAAAAAAAAAGTCTATTATCCAATCGTGAATCTTTGCTGCCCTCTAGTGGGAGAAAAACAAAAAGCAGTGAACAGTGTTGGCCTCAGAGGCTGATGACAGGAGGTGGCTGTGATCTAAATACTTTGTGGTCATACATACAATTACCAAAGAACAAATAAAAATTGTAAAAGTCATTTCTGAAAATTAAAACAGCTTTTCCTCGTAAGTGCATCCCAAACAGTTGCTCGAGTATCTTTTTCAGGTTTCTTTTTTCAACATTTACATTAATGTCTCAGACAACAATTTATTCGCATTCAGAATCTAGTTCTGAGGGATAATCTGGTACACTAACATTTTAAAGTTTGCATCGACTACATCCAATTTTAAAATAAGCCACAGGAAAGTTGGAGAACGGTTGTAGGTGGAGACTGTCACTTAGAAATACGACAGGTGTCGAGGGTCCTTGGGCTCCATTCTCACGTAGACGTGCACGGTTAATCCTGCGCTCTAACCCCAGATTACATCCCAATTTTAGGTCACTCAGACGCACTAAGAATCCTCAATTCAATCCAAACACTTTCCTGAGTCCTGGGGAGCTTCAAAACTCAGTAAAGGGAAGGTTGGTTGGAATAGAACAACATAAAAAGACAGTCTTTACATGTAAAAAGGAAAATCCGTGACCACGTGTGCCACTGTATAAGGCAGGCAGCGATCTGTCAGAATCCTGCTGTACTGGGACAGCTCCCGAGCCTGCGGGGAGGGGAGGTTTACAGCGCAAATGCTCCCTAGAGTGGGCGGAACGCGAGTGGGTTCTGGAAGGGTGGGTATCGTGTTCAATAAATAAGTAAAGGCATCTTTGGAGAAGCCAGAAGTAGAACACTGTATTAGAAAAGTACAGCACCAACTTCGGGGACAGGTCTAACCAGGAACCCTTGCTGGGGGAGGGGGCGGGGTATCTTCAGAAAAGCCGAGTGCAGCCTAGTTAGAACCCCATGAGGAGGACCATTAAGATCTATATCAAACCCAGACTTTGTCAGCTTTAAAGGCTGTTGAAAAATTATAAGGGAACACAATGATTTTAGAGAAAAATTATAATCTATGAGGTTAAGTTGAAAGCTAAAGGGGTCGGTTAGAGGGGCCGTGACACGATCCAGACATGAGAATCAGCGCTGTAGCTATAATGGAGATCGGGAAAGAGGGAGATTGTCTCAGGAGGCAAAACCAAGTCTCTCAGCAGCTGACTGGTGCCAAAGTGAATCAGTCTGGAGAAGGAGTGTGGGAGAATGAATGGGTCTCCGAGGTTTCGAGCCCAAGCATCTAAGAGCACACGAGAGGCAGGAAAACGTCAATCACAGGGTTGGAGAAGCCTCCACATCATACTATGTGGCACACGTGCTTAAAGGACAGAGTTATTCTAGTGTCTGCTACGACTTAGACATTTTACACTTAATAGCAATAAGGAAAGGTAAGGGAGCTCAAAAGTGTTTAACTTCAAAGTTCATCCTATTTAAATGTAGAACAAAAAAAAAATCTAAAAGTTACCTTTGACCATAAATGTGTAAGACTCATTTTATTTAATTTTTGTTTATTTTCTATTTGACACCAATTGGGCAAATATGTGCAATATGGGGTTTTCACGCATGGGTGAGTATCGCGGTGACCCAAGCGGGTCCCACCCTTGTTGTGGATAGCCCTGGGCTCGTACTTTGATGTTAATTCCACTCCTCAGAGGGGCTGCAGATGAGGAGTTACCTTGTGAACCATCTCCCCACCTTAACTTTTCAAAACAAGCTACAAGCCTAGACTGGGCAGGCCTCCCACTCCACTACTCTGTTTCAATCTATATTAATCCCATACAACTTGTGGAAACTCCAGGCCCCGAGTTTCTCTCCGTTTCTTCTCCTTTTTCTTCCCTTTCCGTTGTTCCTCCTCCTGTTTTATACCCCGTAGTTCCTCCCCTAGACTCTCTGCTCCTCCCACTTTCCTCCTGCCCAATCATTGACTCAAGCCTTTATTTGAAAAGTTAAGGTGGGGAGATGGTTCACAAGGCAACTCCTCATCTGCAGCCCCTCTGAGGAGTGGAATTAACATCTAAGTACGAGCCCAGGGCTATCCACAACACACCCTCTCAAACATTTATCTAGTCTCTGAAGCGGAATGTTAAAAAAAATAAAAATAAAAAATCCTCTCTTCTGGACCCTTCCAAATGTACAGAACATGACATTTCACTGCAGTCACAGGTCACAGTGCTGGGTAAAGGAACTGTGACTCCTTCTCCGAGCCTCCCTGTGCCCAGTCCAGCTCTGGCAAACTATCATTCTTTTCTGGATTTCGGAGATGAGCGCTCACATTTCAAACCCAGAAGGCAGGATAATAAATAAAATACGTGTCACTCGGTGTTTGACTTATTTCTCGACCTACACTTAAAATCTTAAGATCTCTGAGCGATTTAAACCTTGCCTGGCAACTGGTCACACTGCTTCCATCCCATCCCCTCTCTCTGTCCGCCCTCCCTTTCCCCTGCTAGGGACAGAAACCCTAACATAATGCATGCTCTGTCCTGCACGCACCCCACCACAGAGCTCCGCCCCAAACATCCCTAATAGAATTCCTTATTTCTCATATTAAAGTCCTTTTCTTTTGAGAATGAAACCAACATTCTTTTTATTATTTCCAATGGCAATCATAACAAAATTGCACTAAAAAACATAAATCATGTCAAAACTTAAACTCAAGACACTGTGTAAACGCTGCTCTCCCTCGGTCGGTGTATGTGACTGTGCTCTCCCATGAGCCAGGCGCAAAGACCAGGTGCTCCTCACTCTCCTGTCAAAAGTCTCAGCGCTTCTTGGAGGTGAACTTCCTTCGGGCGCCCTCCTGGCCTGGCTTCTTCTGGTTCTCTGATCCGTAGATCAGGAGTAAGCAGTCCAGTTTGTCTCGTCCTCAGTGATGATGTTGCATAAAGCTTTGGACATCGCCAAGCCCACGGCTCTGGCCTGCACTGATCTCCCTCCCCCCAGAGACCGTGCAGGTTATATCCTGTTTTTCCAGCCGGTCCAGGAAGTGGAAAGGGACCCTCAATCGTTCTCCATCCTGTGTGATGGGAAAGTAAAGCTGATAATCAACTCTGTTCACTGGACCTTCCCGTGTCCATGTTCATCAACAACTGCCTGTGCTGTGGTGCTCTTTCTCCGGCCTTCGCCGGAGCTGACAACCACGCCCTGCTAGTCATACTGCACGGGTTCAATCGGTTGCTTTTTTGATTGAATAGTTACACTTCTGCGGAACCTCTGCATGAATTCTTCTTCCGCAGGACCGCACGGCAGCGTCAATAACTTTTCCCAGCAGTCGGGTGAACCGCACCTAATCTTGATCTGACAGTGTTTCCACTGACATTTCGTCTAGTTCCTCCTTAATCAGCCATCTGCTGCCAATCAGGTCTCTGGGCTCAGTGTTTTCTGAAAGTGGGCCTCTGTGCTTTTCTAGCTGGATGACCTTTCCATACTCGCCGTGCATTAATGAATGATATGATTGCTTGCCAGTATAGAAGAGAAAATGAAACGGACCGCCATCTTCTCCCCACTGGATTGCTCTTCGTTTTGGAAAACTTTGTTCAGGATGCTTCACTGTTGGTCTGGCTCGCTTCTGAAAACAAACCACTTGGGAAAAGGTAAGCAATAACTCTATCGATATCCTCTTGAGTAAAGGTTTCCGGTCTTCTCCCATTGTGTTGGCTAGGTGACTCTTCCCCATGCTGAATTCTTCAATCTGCTTTTTAATAAAACCCTCTGTATATGATTCCTGTCTTGGAGTGCGGGCATTTTCCTTTGTTGTTACAATCGTGGTACGAATTAGCGTTAATAGGTGGAACCTGGGCCCCGTCTGCCAGCCAACCGCAGAGGCTGCCCAGTACCCGGGCCACTGGCAGAGAGGCTAGCCCAGTACCCGGGCCGCTGGCAGAGGCTAGCCCTAAAAGCATGAGCTAGCTGAAGGGAAAGCCCTCCACCGCAGGACACACAAGGGGCGGCCATGTTGGCCGTAAGAAAGACCCTGGCAGGAGGGCTTAAAGTCCTGTTTTAGAATATACAACCTATGAAGTTTAAGAGCTTTTTTCTGTACTGTGGATATATTCTGACACGCGGCACGAGTTCGAGCACAGATTTTAAATTTAAATTAATTTTAACTGAACTGTGTGTGTGTTAGAACGCATCTCCCAAGAACAGAGAGAATTAGTTGAAACACCCCCTTTGGCGGCCTAAGCCCTCCGTCTCCCTCCGTATATCACTGTGTTTGAAGTACTGAGATGCGGTATCAGAAATTGGAGTGTTAGTTAAAGAACTCCAAGCGATGGCATTGCACTCATCTTCCCGTGGAGATTGGCCATACCGTTAGTTCCCTCACGACCGACAGGGTACCATTTGTCTTGCTACACTGAAGACGCCAATTACAGGGGAAAACAAACACACCCTTGTGCTTGTCGCAAATCCTCCTTGCATACATGGTTCAGAATTGTAACAAAATATGCTTTGTAAATGCCCATGAACATCCCCGAGATACACCATATGCTTGACTGTAAAACAAACATCAACAGGTTTTAAAGGATTATGTCCCTCCAAGGAGGTGCTGGCCATATTTGGTTGTGAACTAGAAATGTCCTATAAAGAAATCACCCAACAGGTCGTGAGCGATTAATGTAAGTATAGAATATCTCAACGATTATTTTAACATACTTATTCCCTGTTGATAGTTTGGGGTTTATTTAAGTGAAATATCATTGCTGTGTTTTAACGTACAAAGTATGTTCATAAATGGCAGTGAAATTAAACTAGAGGTTAGTAACAAGAAAAAAATCAGGGAAAAGGTGGGGATAGCTTTGGGAAATACTTTGAGATGATTCTAACTGTAAAAAGAATTAGCCAAACAATGCCTAAGAGCAATATATAGAAGAAATAAAAAATAGCTAAACAACCCAAGTGCTAAATTCTTCTTTAAGAATATATAATAGAAAAACTACATATACAATGAATAAATAATAAGTAGTAAGGATTAGGAAAATGATAAAATAGAGAATAGACAATGAGAAAAAAATATTAAATTGATTCTTCTGAAATAAAATTTTGAAAATTTTTTGTTAGATTGATTACACACACAAAAAGAGATGAGATTCAAGTGGTTAAAATTAGAAGGGGGAAGAGAAAGGAAGGAGAGAGAGGGAGAGAGAGAGGATAGTGCCGTGGCCAGACACACAAAGAGATGAGAGAGGAGGAAAAAAGAAGGATCGAGGCTAACACCAACCTGATCTTAAGGGGGAAAAAAGCCACCAATGCTAGATTTTAATGCCACACCTGATTCCAAGTCATATTACAAAACCACAGTCACAGGACCTGGCGAATCACACGAATAGACATAAAGTCAACAGAACAGAGTAGATATAAACCCATGCAAGCTACAAGGACCCAGTTGTTGACAAAGATGTCAAAACCATACACTAGAGAATAGATAGCCTTTTCAACAAACAGCGGGGAAACTAGATTTCCACAGGAAACTAAATCCTTTTCTCTCCCCCTGTGCAAGACAAAATCAACATCAAAATAGCTCAAAGATCTGAAGCTCTTAAACCCTTTGAGGAGAAGGAGCAGAAAACACTGAAAACATCAGTGTAAGCCACTCGAAAAATAATGGTTGCAATCCAACCCCAGTTCTCAGATGAGAAGTCTCCTTTCAAGTTGTCGGTCAGAGGAGTCCAAGAGATCTCCAAACAATTTTAAACTATGGCTATTGCCCATGGCTGAAGGTAAGGACCTACTACTGAAAGATCTTCATACATAGTACTCAAGCTAGATTTGATCTGAAAGCCTCCTCCTTGAAGACTAGCTTTCAAAGTACCAAAAGGTACTTCCATGATGCCAAGAGAGAGAAGGCAATAAGAGTCCTGCGCAACAGTGATGTCTTTGAGCTACAACAGTGAACTGCTGTACAACAGTGAACTCACCAAGGTATCTCTGAAGGTGCAATAGTGATACTCATATATTGGTAGTAACCAGCAGCTGTCCAACTGAACTTTCCGTGCCTGGTACTAGACACCTACCCAATTCCCAAGGCCAATGGTGCCACGAATCTGTCAGGAGAACTTAGCACCACTTTACCAAACCAACATAATTCCTCCCTGCATTCTACATTCCCTTATACCTACAAATACAGCTCTCACCCCTCATCAAGGAAGCTTCACTTTGCATCAGATGGAAACCATTACAGAAAACCACAACTGATCAAACTGCAAAGGCCCAGTGGATATAGCTAAAACATAATTCTTGCACCTGAGGCTCGGACAACATCGGGGAAGAGAGGTAGAAAGATTGGAAGAGCCAGAGGATCAGAAAACCTACTGTGAGACTGTGTCTCCCAGAAATGAAGGGGATGCTATCCCCATACCTCAACAATATGGCTGCCTAAATGGGACCTGAACAATGACATTAGTAGACGAACCATTATAAAAGGGAGAAATCTCACAGGACCCCACCCCTACACAGAGAGCTGCAGGGAACGACTAAGGATTGCTAAGAGGGAAAGTTAGTTGTTCCCAGGAATGAGCCCCCTAACTGCATGTCCAATTCCAAGTGGTCTGCCCTGAAGTCAGACACACAGGCCAATGGACTCAGAAGGCTTCATTTAAATAGGTGTGCATTTACCCATATATGTTACAATGAAAATTCAATAAAAAGAGCCCATAAGTTTGAGAAGGAGTCAGTCGGGGTACATAGAAGGGGTTTGAAGGAGCAAAGCAAAGCACACAATGATGCAATTATATCTTAATTTAAAAAATAATAAAAATTTTAATTAAAAAATTAAGACTGCCCTGAGATTCCATCCCAATTAGAATGTCAGTCATTAAGAAAATAGCAGATGTTGTCAGTGATGTGGATATAAGGAGACATACACTGCTTATGGGACTGTAAATTCATCCAGTCACTATGGCAATCAGTATAAAGGCTTCCCCAAAACCACATAGATATTCCATACTACCCAGACTTCTAGACCTCCATTCCTGGGCCTCCAAGTCAACATCCCACAGAGACCCTTCTACATCCGTGTTGGCTGCAACACAGACCACAACAGCTGGGTTACAGACCATCCATAGAGGAACAGATAAGGAAAACGTGATATACTGGCACGGTGGACGGACTTGTTTCAGCCATGAAGAATGAAGCCATGTTGGTTGCAAGAAAATGGATGCAACCAGGGAATTAAGCCAGTCTCAGAAAGACAAATATTGTCTGTTTTCTCCCATCTGTGGCTCTTACACATTGCATACATAAAACGTGTAGGCATATATGACATGAAAATATGCATGAGTCTCCAGGCTGGCAGCGAGGTGCCATCTTGCCTCAGGATACCGCACAGAATGCTAGCAGCTGGAGTCTGGTGCGTGGACAGAGACCTAGCTTAGCTTAGCATAGACAACACCATCAGGCTCTGGCCGGCGCCCAGAGTCAGAGGAGATCGGCAGATCTGGGCACCTACAGCTCAGCAACGGTCACTGACCTCTGGGACAGGCTTGCTGTGCTTTCAGCGGGGGCCGCATTCTTGCCTCGGGACACAGCACGAACTGCGGGCGGCTGGAGTCAGGTGCGTGGACAGAGACCTAGCTTAGCTTAGCATAGACAACACCATCAGGCTCTGGCCGGTGCCCAGAGCCAGAGGAGCTCTTGGCAGGAGATTGGCACACCTACAGCTCAGTTGCGGTTGCAGACCGCTGCGGACTGGCTCCCCAGGCTTGCAGCGAGGTGCCATCTTGCCTCGAGACACAGCGGACTGCTGGCTGCTGGGGTCAGGTCACGGCAGATGACTGGAGGCTGGGATCAGGAGCACGGATGCCCTCTACTACAGCAGTGCCAAAGGCCAGGCTCACAGGAGCTTCAAACTCCAACCAGTAACAATAAGACCAGCTAACTCCAGAGATAAACAGATGGCAAAAGGCAAATGTAGGAACGTTACTAACAGAAATCAAGGCAATATGGCACCATCTGAACCCAATTCGCCAACCACAGCAAGTCCTGGATACCCCAGCATACCAGAAAAACAAGAGTTGGGTATAAAAGCACTGGTCATGATGCTGCTAGAGGAACACAAAAAAGACATAAACAAATCTCTTAAAGAAATGCAGGGGAACGTCAATAGCGTAAAAGCTCTTACAATGCAAACACAAAAATCACTTACAGAACTCCAGGAGAATATGGGCCAACAGACAGAAACCAATAAAGAGGAAATGAGAAAATCAGTTAAAGAAATGCAGGAGAACTTGAAACAATAGGCATAAGTCCTGAAAGAAGAAACACAAAAATCTCTTAAAGAATTACAAGAAAACACAAACAAACAAATGAAGGAACTGAGCAAAACCATCCAAGATCTGAACACAGAGGTAGAAACAACTAAGAAATCACAAAAGGAGGCAACTTTGGAGATAGAAAACCTTGGGAAGAAATCAGGGGTCATAGATGCAAACATCAACAACAGAATACAAGACATAGAGATAAGAATCTTAGATGCTGAAGATAACATAGTAACCATTGACTCCACAGTCAAAGAAAACACAAAATCCAAAAGGCTTGTAACCCAAAACATCCAGGAAATCCAGGACACAATGAGAAGACCAAACCTAAGATTATAGGGATAGATGAGAGTGAAGATCTACAACTTAAAGGGCCAGCATATATCTTTAACAAAATTATGGAAGAAAACTCCCCTAACTTAAAGAGAGAGATGCCCATGAATATACAAGAAGCCTACAGAACTCCAAACAGACTGGACCAGAACAGAAATACCTCCTGTCACATAATAATCAAAACCCCAAATGTACTAAACAAAGAAAGAATATTAAAGGCAGTAAGAGAAAAAGGCCAAGTAACATATAAAGAAAGACCTATCAGAATCACACCAGACTTCTCTCCAGAAACCATGAAAGCTAGAAGATCCTGGGCAGACCTCATGCAGACCCTAAGAGAACACAAATGTCAGCCAAGACTACTATACCCAGCAAAACTCTCAATCAACATAGATGGAGAAATCAAAATATTCCATGACAGGACCAAATTTACACAATATCTTTCCACTAACCCAGCTCTACAAAGGATAATAGGAGGAAAACTCCAATACAAGGAAGGAATCTGCACCCACGAAAAAGCAAGATAGTAACATTCTTCCATCAAACTCAAAGGAAGATAACTACTCAAAAACAAAAATAACATCAAAAATGTCAGGAAGTAATGATCACTATTCCTTAATATCTCTTAACATCAATGGACTCAATTCCCCAATAAAAAGACATAGACTAACAGACTGGATACGGAAACAGGACCCTACATTTTGCTGCTTACAGGAATCACACCTCAGAGTCAAAGACAAACACTACCTTAGAGTAAAAGGCTGGAAGACAATTTTGCAAGCAAATGGTCACAGGAAGCAAGCTGGAATAGCCATTTTAATATCAGATAAAATTGACTTTCAACCCAAAGTCATCAAAAGAGACACAGAAGGTCACTTCTTGCTAGTCAAAGGAAGAATCCACCAAGAAGAACTCACAATTGTAAACATCTACGCTCCAAATGTAAGGGCACCCTCATTCGTAAAAGAAACTTTACTCAAAGCACACATTGCACCTTACACAATAATTGTGGGGGACCTCAATACTCCACTATCCTCAGTGGACCGATCAGGAAAACAGAAACTAAACAGGGACATGGAGAAACTCATTGAAACTTTGGACCAATTGGATTTAACAGATATATATAGAACATTTCATCCTAAAGCAAAAGACTATACCTTTTTCTCAGCACCTCATGGTACCTTCTCCAAAATCGACCATATAATTGGTCACAAGACAGACCTCAACAAATATAAAAAGATCGAACTAATCCCATGCCTTCTATCAGATCACCATGGAGTAAGAGTGTTCTTCAATAGCAACAAAAACAACAGAAAATCCTCATACACATGGAGGCTGAACAATATTCTACTCAATGATACCTTAGTCCAGGAAGAAATAAAGAAAGAAATTAAAGATTTTTTTAGAATTTAATGAAAATGAAGGTACAACATACCCAAATCTATGGGACTCGATGAAAGCAGTGCTAAGAGGAAAACTCATAGCCCTGAGTGTGTCCAAAAAGAAAGAGGAGAGAGCATATACTAGCAACTTAATGACGCACTTGAAAGCTCTGGAACAAAAAGAAGCAATTTGACCCAGGAGGAGTAGAAGACAGGAAATCATCAAACTCAGAGCTGAAATCAATCAAGTTGAAACAAAAAGAACCATACAAAGAATCAACAAAACCAGGAGCTGGTTCTTTGAGAAAATCAACAAGATAGATAAACTCCTAGCCAGACTTACCAAAGGGCACAGAGACACTATTCAAATTAACAAAATTAGAAATGAAAAGGGAGATATAACAACAGAAACTGAGGAAATTCAAAAAATCATCAGATCCTACTACAAAAGCCTATACTCAACACAACTGGAGAATCTGGAGGAAATGGACAATTTCCTAGGCAGTTACCAAATACCAAAATTAAACCAGGATCAAATAGATCGTCTAAACAGACCCATAACCCCCAAAGAAATAGAAGGGGTCATAGAAAGTCTTCCAACCAAAAAAAAGCACAGGACCAGATGGTTTTAGTGCAGAATTCTATCAGACCTTCAAAGAAGTCCTGATACCAATACTCTTCCAACTATTCCACAAAATAGAAACAGAAGGAACACTACCCAACTCATTCTATGAAGCCACAATTACCCTGATACCAAAACCACACAAAGATCCAACTAAGAAAGAGAACTACAGGCCAATTTCTCTTATGAATATCAATGCAAAAATACTAAACAAAATACTTGCCAACCGAATCCAAGAACACATCAAAACGATCATTCACCATGATCAAGTTGGCTTCATCCCAGGGATGCAGGGATGGTTCAATATACGGAAATCCATCAATGTAATCCACTACATAAACAAACTCAAAGAAAAAAAACACATGGTCATCTCATTGGATGCTGAAAAAGCATTTGACAAAATTCAGCATCCTTTCATGCTAAAAGTCTTGGAAAGAACAGGAATTCAAGGCCCATATCTAAACATAGTAAAAGCAATTTACAGCAGACCAGTAGCCATCATCAAGGTAAACGGAGAGAAACTTGAAGCAATCCCACTAAAATTAGGGACTAGACAAGGCTGCCCCCTCTCACCATATCTCTTCAATATAGTACTTGAGGTACTAGCTAGAGCAATTCAACAACATAAGGAAGTCAAAGGGATACAAATCGGAAAGGAAGAAGTCAAACTATCACTATTCACAGATGATATGATAGTATACTTAAGTGACCCAAAAACCTCCACCAGAGAACTCCTATAGCTGATAAACAACTTCAGCAAAGTGGCTGGTTATAAAATCAACTCAAGCAAATCAGTAGCCTTCCTATATGCAAAGGATAAGCAGGCCGAGAAAGAAATTAGGGAAATGACACCCTTCACAATAACCACAAACAATATAAAGTATCTTGGTGTGACTCTAACCAAACAAATGAAAGATTTATATGACAAAAACTTCAGGTCTCTGAAGAAGGAAATTGAAGAAGACATCAGAAAATGGAAAAATCTTCCATGCTCATGGGTTGGCAGGATTAATATAGTTAAAATGGCAATCTTGCCAAAAGCAATATACAGATTCAACGCAACCCCCATCAAAATCCCAACTCAGTTCTTTATAGAGTTAGAAAGAGCAATTCTCAAATTCATCTCGAATAACAAAAAACCCATGATAGCTAAAACTATCATCAACAGTAAAAGAACTTCTGAGGGGATCAATATCCCAGACCTCAAGCAATACTACAGAGCAGTAGTGTTAAAAACTGCATGGTATTGGTACAGTGACAGGGAGGCGGATCAATGGAATAGGATTGAAGACCCAGAATTGAACCCACACATCTATGGCCAATTGATCTTCGACAAAGGAGCTGAAAACATCCAGTGGAAAAAAGATAGCCTTTTCAACAAATGGTGCTGGCTCAACTGGAGGTCAACATGCAGAAGAATGAGAATTGATCCACTCTTATCTCCTTGCACTAAGCTCAACTCCAAGTGGATCAAGGACTTCCACATAAAATCAGACACACTAAAACTAATAGAAAAGAAACTGGGGAAGACCCTTGAGGACATTGGCTCAGGGGGAAAGTTCCTGAACAGAACACCAATTGCTTATGCTCTAAGAGCAAGGATAGACAAATGGGACCTCATAAAATTACAAAGTTTCTGTAAGGCAAAAGACACTGTCAAAAGGACAAATCGGCAACCAACAAATTGGGAAAAGATCTTCACTAATCCCACATCCGACAGAGGGCTAATATCCAATGTATACAAAGAACTCAAGAAGTTAGACCCCAGAAAACCACTCAGGGTGCCTGCCGCCAGACACAGTAGCAGAAGGATCGGGTGGGCCACAGGTTTTGTAATCACCAAAAGTGAGTCACCCCACCCCACCACCAACTCTCTCCCACTTCCAGTTCCTAGGAGATATCAGTGGCTTGTCAAGGAAGTGACCTATTAGGGGGAAAACCAGGAACCACTGGGACCTGGGCTATCCTAGTGTGCTTGCAGGACATATCTGGTAGGCACAGGAAATCACAGGTCTTGAACTTGACAACTCCTGAACATCGAGGTCTGCCCCACAGACCCTGTTCTTACGGGTGTAGTTTGTTCAAGTGTGGATGCAGGGCTGGTCCTCGGAGACATCACTTATTACTTCTGATTCCTTAGAGTTTTAAAATGTATCTTCACATTACATGAAAATAGGGATAGTTTTCATTATTTCCTTCTCTCCTCTCTTTAAAAGCTGTTTCCCACAGTGTATATTCATCGTTTGCGGTACTGTTGCATATGGACATTTTCATACAAGTCTCTACCTCATTTTGTTTCTCTATACAACTAGGAAGGCAGGGGCCAGGGGCTGTTTTGACAGAGAACGAGCAAGCCAACCAACATACAAACCACCAGTAAAGTCTCAGGAACTCCTGAGCATCTCAACAATACCTACGAATATGAATGGCTAAGGTGGTTTGAATGAGAATGGGCCATACAGGCTCATACATTTGAATATTTGCTTCCCAGTTGCTGGACTCTTTGGGAAGGATTAGGATACATGGGTTGGCTGGAGGAAGTGTATCATTGGGGTGGGTTTTGAAGACTTCAAAATCCCATGCCATTTCCCAGCCCCCTCCTTCCCTTCTTGCTTCCCTCCCTCTCCCCCTCCCTCTTTCCCTTCCTCCCTCTCTCTTTCCCTGTTTGATGATCAGGACATAAGCTCTCAGCTATTGCTCCAGCACCAGGCCCATCTGCCTGGGAAGACAGACTCTAACTCTCTAGAACCAAATGTCTCCTTTGTAAGTTGTCTCGGTCATCACGTTTTGTCATAGCAATCGAAAACGTCACCGAGTCCTCGGCCTCTGCGTACCACCAAAGACTGGTCAACTGGGCTGAAAACTATCTCCAGCTCTCTGCTGTTTCCTAGAAACACGTATCCGTTTTCTACTGACCTAGAGAGTCAAAGGGCAGAGGACAATCTGTCAATAAAATGGACACTGAACATAGGTTGGCATGACTGCTGTGATATCTGATGAAGAAGACTTCAAATCAAAACTAGTCAAAAGAGATTTTTTTTAAAAGGCTCACTGAATAAAGAGGTAACAACTTATCTTGAAATTATAACTGCAAATGGTAGGCATAAATTTTTTGCAACCTACTTTTCCTAAGGGTTCAAGTTCTCCTCTAGCCTACCACCCAGCAGAGGTAGTGGAAGAGAAAGGTTATTAAGATGTGGGGGAAGTGGACCTGTTCAGCAATAGTTCTTTAGGAGCAAGCTCCATGTTCTTTGGCAACAGTCCAGTCCTGTAACAAATGCCAAATATGACTCCGCAACAGCAGGCCAGTCCTGTGGGAAAGCAAACACCATTCGTGAACCAGCAGCTGTCGTTCAATCCTGAAGAAACGGCAAGGCTCGTCAACCTACGTGAGGCAAGGCCTGGAAAACAGCAAGCTGCTTCAGGAGGCTCAACCTCGGGAGCAGCTCTTGGGTGAGTTTCTCTCAAGGGCAGGCAGCATGAGCACAAGCTGAGCTTGAGACCTCTGTGCAATGCGAACCAGTACATGCGTGTTGTTACCAAAGAACAGTGAGTCAGAGAAGAAACCGACCCAGTGCTCAGGGCTCCTCTCCCACTATCTGTCGGGTCATATTTATGCTCCTTCATCCGGGGTCCTTTCACGTGTTTGCTATATCAAAACATCCTTTCACCAGTGTCAGTTTCAGGAAAATATTCTTTCCTGTGTCTTCTCCAGTAAAAGACCATTTGACGTAACTGACTTTTCAAAGAAACCAGAAGTTGCCACTTTAGCAAATAGATATTCAGTAAAATATTGGAGCTCTTGGTTTAACTAAACAAACACGAATGAGAATAAAAAGCCAGATCGCTCCTGAGACAATATCAGTGGATGATTTTCCCCTCATGTAAAGGTAGGTCATCCAAACTCAAAACCAATGAACAAAGGTTAGAATTAGACTTACCCCATATAGCTGGAGAGAGGGCTAAGTGGTAGAAGAATTGCATCCAGTTCTCAGCACTCACATGGTGACTCATGGTCATCTCACATGGTTCCAGGGGGCTGACTGCCTCTTCTGGGTCCTGAAGGCACTGCATGCATATGCTGCACACATATATGCAGGCAAAGAACCCATACATGTAAAATTTAAATATATATTTTTTTTCTTAAACAAACAAAAAAAGAGTACATAGGGCTGGAGCTGGAGAGGTTGTTGAGTGATTAAACACTTTTGTTGCTCTTTAGCTGAGCCTGAGTTTGACTCCCAGCACCTACATGGTGGTTCACAACTGTCTATAATTCCAGTTCCAGGGGAGTCGGTGTCCTCTTCTAGCCTCTGTGGGCACTAGGCATGCAAGTAGGGCACAAACATAGGTGCACACACATTTTTAAAAAATGGAATGAATCTAATTAAAAAGTAAGTATATAAAAATAAACTTAAACGGATCCATAACAAGCAACATGACGGAAGGACTAACAGTCTCCCAGCTACGAGAAACCAGATGGATTCAGTGCAAAATTATACCAAATCTTCAAGAACGTGCTAACATAGATGGACTCAGAGAGCCTATGTCAGTGTGCCAGGACCTGCACAGGTTCAAGCCAGATGCTGTCTCACCACTGAAATGAAGAATGAACATAAACTCCTGTCTCTTAAGCAAGAAGTTATCTCCAGATGACATCTGCTTATAATGGAAAAAATAAAGATTCTCTAATGGAGTATCACTGTGTCTACTAACCACAATTAAGGGCAGCCCTCCTGTCTAGCAGTAGATGATCTATACAAAACAAACACAATGATATTGTTGTAGTCCTTTTTTTTCTTTTTGTCTTTTTGTTTGTTTTTTGTCTCATATTGTTTTGTTTGGACATATTCTGTCTTACTGGTATTTTGCTTGTATAGGATGGATTCCAGTTTTGTGTTTCCATGGTGTGTTTTTTTTCTTGTGTCTTTTTCTTTTTTAATTCTGTTTTATTTGAGGGTTTATTTATTTGTTTTCTAAAGAACAGTAGGAAAAGCATGGAGTTGGGAGAGTAGGGAAGATCTGTGGGAAGTTGGAGGAGGAGAAACTGTAATCAGAATATATTGTATAAAATCGATTTCATTTAAACATATATTGATAAACAAGAAAGTTCTAACACCATTTCTTCTCAAACTGTTCTGTTAAAGGGGGAGTGAAAACTTCCAAACTCCATTACAAAGCCAGTACTGTCCTTGTACCACAATCAGATAAGAGTACAATGAAATGAAAATCAACAGTCATTAAGCCAATTTCCCCGATGAATTTCAACAACAACAACAACAACAAATCTCTAGAGCATCCGTGTACATCTCAAGACCACAGTAAGATGATGGTGGATTATGACCTACTTGATTTCATCCCAGGGATGCAGGAGTCACTTGACACGTGCATATTAACAGCTGTGCAGCAGCGCACAGGTGGTGTGAGTTTAAACTTTAATTGAAATCCCTGATAACCACTGGTAAGAAAAATTAGAGTCACAAAAGGAACAAAATAGGGGGTTGATAGGATAACATGACAAAAGAATCAATGTAAGTACAGTAACAGCAATTAAGGACATGACAGTTCATACTCCTCACCTATGATCAATTTAAACATAAAATGGACTAAACTCTTCCAATGAAAGTTCATCAGAATACACCTCAGAGAAACTGATCCCATTGTATTCTGTCTACCAGAGACTCTTCTTAGTTCTAATATTGCAAAGTGTTGAAAGTGAAGGTGTCTGAAAAGACACAGCATACAAACTATGAGCAAAGAGAGCTTGCTTGTGGTAATATCAGACAAAGTAAAACAAAGCTTAGGTCATAGACTGTTACCATAGACAAGTATTTTACACACTGATAAGACTGTAAACTATAAGTTGGGAATAGTAAATCATACATTATTTCTTTTATGGAGTTTTGCTGGCTTCAAAACATGAAATAATCTAGCAGATTTGAAGGAGGAGAAGGCAGTTTTACAAAAGCAGTTGGGGATTTCAATACCTTACTTTCAATAATGGATAGAATATTTAAACTAGTCAACAAGAAACTGCAGGTCACAAACATAAGGAAAGAATCACCTAATCGAGGAAAACCATCCTACCCAACAAGAGCAGACACAGTCTTTCTGTGGTCCATTTCCTTAGACCACAGCATGTTAGGACACAAAACAAACCTCTGTACATTAGAGAAAATGAGTGGATATTAGTCCAAAAGCTCTGAATGCCCAAGATACAATTCATATACCACATGAAACTCAAGAAGAAGGAAGACCAAAGTGTGGGTGAGTCAGTTCTTCTGAGAAGGGGAACAAAATACTCACAGGAGCAAAAATATAAAGTGTAGAGCAGAGACTGAAGGAAAGGCCATCCAGAGACTGTCCCACCTGGCAAGCCATTCCATATACAGTCACCAAACCCAGACACTATTGTGGATGCCAAGAAGTGCTTGCTGAATGGAGCCTAATATGACTGTCTCCTGAGAGGCCCTGCCAGAGCCTTACAAATACAGAAGCAGATGCTAGAAGCCAACCATTAGACTGAGATCAGGGTACCCAATGAAGGAGTTGGAAAAGGGACTGAAGGAGCTGAAGGGGTTTGCAACCTCATAGGAAGAACAATATCAACCAAGCAGACTCTACAGAACTCCCAGGAACTAAGCCACCAACTAAGGAGTACACATGGCTCCAGCTGCATATGTAGCAGAGGATTGCCTTGTCAGGCATCAAGGGGAGAAGAGGTCCTTGGTCCTAGATGCCTCAGACTAGGGGAATTGAGAGCAGGGAGGTGGGAGTGGGGTGGGTGAAGGAACACCCTCATAGAAGTAGGGGGAGGGAGTATGGGATAGGGACTATCCGGGAGGGGGGGAACTGGGAAAAGGGATAACATTTGAAATGTAAATAAAGAATATATCCAACCAAAAAAAAGAAAGAAAAAGAAAAGATGGTGTCATGCAAAGGCTCCTCCCAGAGCACCAAAGGATGAAGCCAAGGATTAATCAAGAAAACCTGAAAACTCCTGAATGCTTCTAGACACTTTGCCAAAGCAGAATTCCTAAGGGAAATGAGAAAGCATTTTGAGATGGGTAAAAATGGAACACAACACACACAAAAGCTATGGGATGTGGTAAGAACAACAGCAAAAAATGGGGTCTGGCTACAAATATCTGCACTGCAAAAGAAAGATATCAAGTCAATAATCATTTTGTATTGTGCATACATACCATAGATACAAGGATATATGTAGAGATGTATTAATGAAAGGTATATCTTTAATATTGAATAAATGTTTTATTTATGGTCCTTTTACTATGATGATTATATTTAAATGGAAAAGCAGAGAAACAGGCTAGTACCTTTTGGAAGATGCAAGTTATAAGACAGTTTGTCACCTACCTATGCTAAACATGGCATCCATTTCTTTCATATAGCTCTTAAATATGTCAGACCATTTATAAATTTTGATTCAATGAACACTTTGGGGGCCACTACTCTATTTTAGGCATTTATTCATACATGGCTTCATCTCGGCGTCCCTGGAGTTCCCTCTCTGATCCTGAGTATGTGGAGCTGGCCTACTCCCTCCACAGATTGACCCCAACTAATGGCCTTTAAACTTTAAATCTCTTCTCTAATTGTTAAATGCAATTAAACTTATGGTAAAAGATTGCCTGACCTCACACGTGCATTATTTAAGGTTAGCTTCAGAGGAAGGGTGTAAAACTTAAAACCTGCTGGCCACTGACCTCTGCTATCAAGTGCAACTTCTCTCTATTTGTGGAACTTGGTTTGGCCTTCTCGCCCTAAACCTGTTTCTGCTGTGAGACCACTAGACAGGGTGGTTATACAACCTGTTCTCACTGAATCTTCCTGCTGTGACTTCAACCATAGATCATCCATCTAACTCAGCAAGAAAGGCCTCACATGCTACACAGCACAACAGTAACAAGGCCCTAAAGTGGTGAGAATTTAATTTAATGGCAATAGTAGCCTACCCTCTGAGGTATGTGACCCCCATATTGGTGAGTGAGTTAAAAGAATGGTTCCTGAGAGAGCTTAGTCCCTACACTGACTGAACCTGCCTGGAAAACAAGGCAAAACAATTAAACAGAGAACAATACAAAGAGAAGAACATCCCTAGGCACCAGTAAAAAGCATGAGGCCTCATTGCTAAGCCATGATGGAGAATCCAGATTGCCCGCCTGTGGGGTTCACCTCTGGTCAGGAGACAGTGTCCCAGCTCTTGCTCGCACTACAGTAGCCCATGGGTCATCTTCCTTTGTCACAGTGATTGCTGCCAAGTCATCAGCCAGACTCATCCACCTACTCGGGGCTGCCACAGCAGAGGTGGAACAAAGCCCAACAGAATCACAAGGTCATGGAAGGTTGCCTAGACAACCAAACCCAGGCCCCACCCGCAGTGCCTGGCAACTAAGGCCAGTCAGAGGTGCAGCAGAAAATGGAGGAGCCTCCAGACGAATCCTTGAACCATGAAAACACAGCCCAAACCCCAGATAACCAGAAGACCAACACAGAAGGAGCAGGCCAGGCCCTTCACAAAGGTTCTGATCATGCCGGGGTTGGATCATCTGAGCCAACTGGTGACAAGGTATCCGGTTCCAGACAGACTGACAGAAGAACTTCTGAAGAGGCAGAACAAAGATCTGCCGAGAGGAAGGCATCTCAGCAGGCGGAGCGCAGACCATCGGAGAGAAGAACTTCACAGCAACGTCCCAGCCTCTCAGAGGGGAAAGCCTCTGAGAAGATAGATGGCCAAGCTCGTAGGAAAGCTTCTGAGCAGGCTGGCCAAGAAACTTCGGATCACGATGACATGATTTCATCAGATGACGCTGACTATTTACCAGGAAAGAGTCAACGACAAATAACCAACCAAGTTGGTTACTGGACCCAAGACTCTCATGACCAACACAGGCTCAGCGAGGAGATAGAAAGGGAATATACCCAAGTGAGACATACAACAGAAAAACAGGCTGGCTACCGCTCATACTACAAAACACTCGCCCACATTGAGAGCCGATCATTAACTGATATCCAGGACACCAGAGAAGCTGACCACAGAGTGCAGCCTTGCACATTTGAAGAAAGTGAGACAGAGCTCCGATCCAAGGTTTCAACTACAGAGGAAACAGAAAGTGCAACCACTCTCCCAGCCTACAACCCACATGATACGGAATTAACTACCGAAGCCCAATCCTCGCACGATAAACTTCCCTCCATCACAACCAAAGTGTACTATTCCTCCAGTCCAGAAAAAATTAAAGCCACAGAATTCACTTCTGTAGGTAAAAGGGATGTGTTGGGAGGTTGGAAGTCAAGATAGGACCCGTGAGGTTGAGAATGAGATTACCCAATAGAAAGATTCATGCTAAAGCAGAGATGAGAAATAAATCCGCATAACTAACACAGGCACCCCGTAGGTCTCGGGAAGGGCGTAACACAAAAGAGATGTGTTGCCTCCTAATTATCCTCAGGCTACTCAGGAAGGATCAGTGAATCAGGACTTAGGAAACCAATGTTTCTGGTTCTACTACTAATTCTATACCACTGAATCACTTCCCACCCTGGGTTTCCACCATAGCAAGGGTATTTGAAGGTAACTGGAAATCTCCTGTGTGAGAGTATTTAAAGTAGAAAAACTGAAGGTATCCTCCCTCCAAGTTTGGAGGTGCTTTGTGGTGCTTAAGGATGTCAGTTGAGTCTCTCAAAGAACCGGCCCTGAGGGTCTGTAGACAGTGGTTACTTGAGCAGATAATATTTTCTTCACTGGTATAACCATTGGCACCTTAAGGTCTCTCTCTCTCTCTCTCTCTCTCTCTCTCTCTCTCTCTCTCTCTCTCACTCTCCCTCTCGCGCTCTCTCACTCTCCCTCTCTCTCCCTCTCTCCCTCTCTCTCCCTCCCTCTCTCTCCCTCCCTCTCTCTCCCTCTCCCTCTCTCTCCCTCTCTCTCTCCCCCCTCGCTCTCTCCTCTCTCTCTCTCTCTCTCTCTCTCTCTCTCTCTCTCTCTCTCACACACACACACACACACAAGATGAAAGTGGTATAGCCAGTATCTTTCTTAATTCTTGGTATGAAATCTTAATTCTTGGTGTTAAATTTCATCAAATCTATATCCAACTGACAACAGCAAAAAGAAAAGTGCTATTTTTTTTTAGATTCATTTAAAAATAAATTAATAAATCTTTCGGGGGAAATATTTCAATTTCAGGATGTCACTACAGAATCTGAGCAAAGAAAAACTTCCCAAAGAGGCAGTCAAACTTACAGACGGCGGTTCCCTCCGATTGTCTATGATGACCCCTATCAGGTTGCCCTCTGCTACATGGAAAAGCACAACATTCTTCAGGTGTTCCAGGTAAAGCTCTTAATTTTCACCTTTCTTCTTGGCTGTGGGTTATGGTAGAAGAAATTTGCTGAAAGAGGAGGGGGGCGGGGCAAGAGAACAGTCTATTTCAGAAATTAGTGTTGCAGGTTGTGTTCATGTTGTTTTCTAGGGTTTTTGTTGGTTGTTGTTGTTGTTGTTGTTGTTGTTGGTTTGGTTTGGTTTGGTTTTTTTACCCAAAAACAGGAGTCACTGAGAAACACCAATGACACTATGAGGTTACACCTTCGAGGGCATTGGAAGTCATGGAGGATGCTTGTTGGAAATTAACTTGACCAATAATTAAAGTTTTAGTTTTAAATAAGTTTGTAAGAAAAAAAATAAGTGAAGAAGATAATTGAGGGGCTTTCTAGACCAAGGTCTTCAAAAGGAGACCATTCTCAGACCTCCCGAGGGCAACATCCTTCCTTAGACTGAAGTGGTAGAATTGCAAGTTCCACCTAGTTCCTGTGTTCATAAACTTCACTGACCCCGGGATTTAAAGTCGAGCTTTCTTTAAAGGTAGTTCTTCAGCAGAACGGAACTGAGGGATCATTGCAGCTCTAATGTGATGGGCTTTGTTCCAGGTATATTTCTTTTTTCATATCACTATTATTTGACCAGAAATGCACAGATCCGTCTATAACAGTATGTGTGTGGCGTGACCGTGTAAAGTTAGAGGAGTTTACCTCAAATGAAAGCCTGCAAACTAGGAAGGTTCGAAGTAGGGTGTAGACCGCTGGTTCTCAGCCTGTTGTCAGTGGCCCTTTGGGGGGACTCGAATGACTCTTTCACAGGGGTCATCTAAGACCAGCATCAAACACAGATATTCACATTACGATTCACAACAGAAGCAAAATTACAGTTACGAAGTAGAAACCAAGATAATTGCATGCTTGGGGGGTCACCACAACACGAGGAACCTTGCCAAAGGGCTGCAGCACTAGGAAGGCTGAAGCCCACTGGGATAGAGAAAAGAAGACGCCAGACCCCGTCAGCCCCACCACTCAAGCTCTAAGTTGGCCACATCTTTGTGAGTTAGGGGTATCATGTAGCTTCCTTGCCTCACAGACTCCTCATATAAAATAGTGATTTTAAAACATTGATTTCATTAGCCCTGTTTTTTGATGTTTCCTTCTCTCTTTTTTTTTTTCTTTTTGATACTTCCTTTATTTACATTTCTAATGTTTCCCATTTCTAGGTCTCCCCTTTGGAAACCTCCTATCCTATTACCTCTCCCCCTCCTCTATGAGGGTGCTCCCCCCACCCACTCCCGTCCTCCCTCCCTCTCTATGAGGGTGCTCCCCCCACCCCCCGACCCATTCCCATCCTCCCGCCCTGGCATTCCCCTACACTGGGGCATCGAACACCCTCAGGCCCAAGGGTCTCTCCTCCCACCGATGTCCAACAAGGCCATCCTCTGTCACATGTGTGGTCAGAGCCATGGGTCCCTCCATGTGTACTCTTTGGTTGGTGGTCCAGTCTCTGGGAGCTCCAGGGGTTTGGCCTGTTGACCCCTGTTGCTCTCTCCCTGGAGATACAAACCCCCTCCCTTCTCCAACTCCTCCATCGGGGACCCCTGAGCTCAGTCCAATGGTTGGCTGTTTCCTTCTTAAAATGCTTTTTTGGGGGGGGGACAGCTAGGTTTCTGCCTTTAATCAAAGAACTAGTAGGTGATAAATGGAAGGAGGAAGTGTATTGAAGAAAGCAGGGTTGGGGGGATGTCATGGTAGCCCCGTGACTCGCCTTTTGATCTAAAAAGCCTGATGATCTGAGTTCAAGCTTCAAAGCCCACTTAAGGTGGAAGGCGAGAACTAACTCTCTGAAGCTGTCCTTTGACCTCTGCACATGTGCGGAGGTGTACACACACACACACACACACACACACACACACACACGTATACTCTAATGATAAATTTAAATTTTTAAAATGTTGATTATTCTATAGTTTTTCAAATTAAGTAAAACTAATGCTTGTGAATGCATTGTGATAGTAAAGAAAATAAATTATCAAATATGTATATTGTTTAATAAAAACACATAAGAAGGGGCTGGTGATGTAGCACAGCACTTGCCTCACATGATAAAGTCTATAGAACTATACAATTAATTGATTAATGAAATAAATAAGATTTCCCAATATATACTGGATACAGAATTGAGTGACACAGGTAAAGTAAACCTGAATATGTTATTGGATATATTATTCCTGAGACTTACCTAATTGTTATTACCTGCAAACGAGAGCTTAGTTCGCTTTATTAGAACATTCTGAGTTATTCAGTAACAGCAGAAAGTATGGAGGTTAATCACGCAACCTGATGTATCTTTTCACATTTAATTCTAAAACTAAACATTAAATCACACTTTAGAACCAAGCATCTCAGAAGATCGTATGTAAAGCTCCCATGTTTTCTATGTCTATTCAAAAGGCCGTTCTTTGATTCCTTTTTGAGCAGTTAATTTATTGGTTGATCATATAGTGACATCACAGTTCTCAGGACACCCTAAACTTTCCTACCACCCACTTGGTCTTGGAAACAACCAAAAAAAATGCATTGCTACTTATTAAATTTTGATCCCTCTGATTTTGATCTTAATTTGCCTGATTTCATCCAAATAAATAAAGTAAGTGACCAGAGAGCCGGCTCAGTGGCAATGAGCACTGACCGCTCTTGCAGAGGACCAGGTTTAAGTCCCAGAACCCACGTGGCAGCTCACGACTGTCTGTATCTCCAAGGTCTGGCACCCTCACACTGGCATTCATGCATGCAAAACACGAATGCACATAAAATAAGAATAAATAAATCATTAAAGGAGGAAGAAAGGAGGAAGGACGGAAAGAAGGGAGGAGGGATGGAAGGAAAAGAAGGAAGGATGGAACAAAAGGAAAGATGGATGGGGTGGAAAGAAGGAAGGAAGAAAAGAAGGAAGGAAGGAAGGAAGGAAGGAAGGAAGGAAGGAAGGAAGGAAGGAAGGGATAAGGGAGGGAGGGAAGGAGGGAGGAAAAAAGAAGGAAAGAAGGAAGGAACAAAGGAAGGAAGGAAGGGGTAGGGGAGGGAGGGAAGGAGGGAGGAAGGGAGGGAGATGCTAGGAGACGTGGGCATGTCTTTTAAATGTCTATGAGACCTTCAAGAGTAGTGAGAAGCTGTCTGCAAGTCTCTCAAACCCAAACTGCGGTGCGTTGTGCTTTTTCTCAGCAGATCACTGAAAACCTAGTCTATGAAATGCCGGACGACCCGCTGCGTTTCATGCTAGACCAGGTATGGACTGGGAGAATGAGCAACCCTTCTTTTCTCATTGTTGGAAAACCGCACATTCGCAGCCAGATGAACAAAGCAAACCACGAACAGCTCCAGGTCCTCCTGAAGGAACCCTACTCGCAGCTTCCAACCAAGAGTTTTTACTAAAGTATAGAACAAAGCTAGGTATGGTGGCTCACAGCTATAATGTCAGTGCTCAGGAGGTGGCGGCGGGCAGATCTCTGTGAGTTCAAAGCCAGCTGGGGCTACATAGTGAGAGCTTGTCTCAAACTGAAAAAGAACATCCCCAGCTTCGCAGAACCCTCTCTCCTCATGACTCCCCACAAAGGAATTGCTTATTTTGACCTTTATAATAACCTGCTCGCTTTCCTTTAAAATTTCACTGTTGAACAAGAGTCATGAAGCACGTTTGTGTAGAACTATGAGCTCTCTGAGCTATCTTCGAATTGAACCATCTATAGCCAGTAGTATTTTTGTCTTACCTCTTTTGCCCAAAATTATGTCTGTGGGACGGATCCGTCTGTTGCATGTCGCTGTTCTTCCATTTCTCATCATGTGGAATGCTATTCATTGTGTAGAAAACTATGGCTAATCTGGTCTCTTTTTTTATGGACATGAATATTATTACTAATTTGGAGCTTTTACCAAAAAAAAAAAAAAAAATTTGCTGTGCGCCTTCCCATCCATGTCTTTCGGAGACGTGACTCTTGGCTCGGTACTTTACTCCCTGGACTGTAGAGCGCATGCGTGCTTCGCTTCAAATGGATGGCTCCCCCTTTCTAGCAGCCCGCCCCCACCAGCTCTAGCTTCACCAGTGTTCACCGTCCTCACCGTGTTTAACCTCGGCTGTTGGTTAAATCCGGTATCCTGCCTTTTCCCAGCTGTGGGGCGTTTGCATGGCTTTCCATTCATGCCTTTCTCATTCGCAACAAGCTTCTGTATGTTTCTAGCCCTGAGTATTTGGCTAATCGAGCGTTTCCTATAACCTTCAACTCTTGGCCTCACCTTCCAGCTCTTGATGAGACATTCTTAAGTATAGTAGCAAATGTAACAATGATTTCTTTATGATTAAATACGTCCACTGTCTTATGTTAGAAGTTTTACCCACATTTGATGATGGCTTCCTACATTATTTTGCAGGTGTGTGTGTGTGTGTGTGTGTGTGCGCGCGCGAGATGAAGCAGAGTGTGTTTGCTTGTTACCTTTCACATCAATGTCCACAATCCTTAATCAATTTTGTATACAATATGAGACTAGGCAAAGATTCGCTTCCCTCATCCATCCAAACACCATCACCGTTATATGCACACTGATCTGCATTCCAAACATTCTGAGTATCTATTTATAATTGTTTCAAAATAAGACGATTCTCATGGCTGCAATAACTCGGTACCTAGTAGAGAAATCGTGCCTGCTTCAGTCTCCTTTAAGCATATCTTTGATATTCTTGGACCTCTATTTCCATATGAGTTTTAAGAATTATTCATGAAGTTACACAAAGATGTGCCTCTATATACATACAAGTATACACTAGTACAGTGCTTCTCAACCTTCCTAATGCTGTGACCTTTTAATGCAGTTACTCATGTTGTGTTGACCCCCAACCATAAAATTATTTCATTGTTACTTCATATCTGTAACTTTGCTACTGTTTTGAATCATAATGTAAATATCTGATATGCAGGACATCTGATATGCACCCTCGGCGGGAGGGAAGTTTTCTTGAGGTTGCTTTTGGTCTCCGTTGGGTTGTTTGTTTGTTTGTTGGGGTTTTTTGGAGAGGAGAAGTAACAGCTTTAACAAGAGGGTTTGCTACCCATTTAGAGCTTAAGTTCTCTTGGTATATTTACGATTTGCATACATGTTATATGTGGTTTTTAGTGGCTTTATTCATGGGCATTTAGTCTTGGTGCTACTATATATAGAAAAAATTAAATGTTCAGGATATAACTAGCGCTGGTATGTAGAAATACAACATTTTTGCTGTTCATAGAGTCGGTAGCCTCACTGAACTTGCCTGACTCTAATGATGTGTTTGTTGAAGCATCGAGGGTTTCTGTAGACACAAGCTCATGGATTGCAAGTGCTCCCTTGACCTTTCCAGTCCCAACTCTCTTTGTGCCCTTGTCTTAACCCATTGATTGAATGTCTTCTCTTTAATTCTTCACATCTCTCTTCCCTTCCTCTCCATCCTACAGAGAGAGACTGACCTATAGGCATTAAATCAGGCTCATTCCTGCTTCTCCGCTGGGTTAAGTCAATAAGAAACCTAGAGGAAGAGTAGAAGGAAAAAGAAAGTACAGGCCTAGTATTATCGTCTTCGTATGAATACACTTTGATCTGCCTGTCTTGTCAGGAGGTATCTTATTTTGCATGACTATTACCTTTTGGATTCCAATCATATTCATATCACATCTCAGCATACACACACACACACACACACACACACACACACACCCTCAGGTCTAAAATTACTCCTACTATTTCTAGCTTCAAATGATACCTTGTTCCATACGACTCCCAGTACCCACCCCCTTTTTTAAGTAACCCCTGTATGCATCCTCTTCATAGATCTGCATTGTGAGTGTACAATCAGATTTTCTGTTTGTTCCTGTTGCTGCTGTTTTGCTTGGGATAATGACTGGTGCGCTCTACTGCTCAGGCTCTCCAGGATAATTAATGCAGAATGGAAGTAACTACTTTGATTTATCTTATTTTCTCTTTAGAAATATTTTGTCACCACTTCACCCTTAAGTGGCATGTTTATTGTTTGTAGCTGTCATTGTTCATGTTAAATAAGTTCTCTTCTCATAAACTCTCTGGCATTTTAAAATAAATTTTATCAAATTCAACTTTTCTTTATTCACCTTTAGAGATGACTGTATGATATTGGGGGGGAGGGGTTACTGTAGCAAAGGGATGAACTTTCCCCCATTTTTTTGAATTTTCCAATCATACATACAGAAAACCCCACAGGTGAACACTGAGAAGCCTAAGGGTAATGTTCAGTGATTGGATCTACGAAATCGCCAACCAAGTTGCTGCTGAATGGAAGATGGGTCTTAAGGGATCTTCCATGGCTCAAAGCATGGATCAAAACAAAGAAAACGGTAGCAAAAGCATACGTAGCTTTATTGAAAACAAATGCAGAGCGCACTCCCCAGGGCGCAGTCAGTCTTGGGCAAACACATGGCTTGGGAACAGCCTTGTCTCCAGTCCAGGGGCTTTGAATTACAAAGGGAAAGGAAGAGTTCCCCGGAGGCATGGGCCTTTCTTGGACTGGCCTAGGTTATATAACCTTATGCTTACTGCCAGCCATCCCATAATCCTCCCTGTTATAATGAGAAGAATGATGTGCAGTTCGTATGCCATAGCCCTTAAGTTCTTTATGATATCCCAAAGGTCATCTTGGGATATTCTTTATCTTTCAGATTCATGTGTTTCTCTAGGGGAATACCCTCCTAGGTTTTACTTCCTAAACATGGTGTCATCTTTCCTGTTCATTGGGGGGAAGGATGGCCTCCAACCGTCCAAGGGATAGTATGACATGCCCAAGGGGACAGCCTTTTCTAGTGCTAGGCTCTGGAGTTAACCTTATGACACACAGACCCATTCTCCTCCCTCAAAATCAAGAGACTTGTTACCAGGTCCTCAGAACTCACCTCAGTGCCTTTCCCTTTCTCCTACACAAAATACTCATTGTTGCAACTTCTAGATTAATGTCCTTTCAATTTTTAACATGACTGCAATGCACTATGTATTGTCTACTTGAGAGCTTGCTTCTTTGATCAGCGGTGTGCCGATGAGACCCACTCATTGGACTCATACTGTCATTCCTTTTTAACTGTGGATTCGCTCTTCTGGGTTAGACATCCGTGACCACTGTAGATTATTAAATCTGAGCGATGCTACAGTGAACATACAGATACCCTGATGTCTTGGCGCACATACACATCTATGTCTCTAGTGGTCACACATCCAAACCCAGAATTGTTAAGACATGGGAATATTGCCATAAATGCAACTTTAATCTTTTCTTTACATGGATGTGTGTGTGTGTGTGTGTGTGTGTGTGTGTGTGTGTGTGTTTGGTGTTGGGTCCCATGCACCATGAAGTGTGTGGATGTCAGAGAACAACCTGCAAAAGTCACTTCTTTCATTGTAAGCCTCCTCTAGGGGTCCCAATTATATGTATTTTGGGTTACTTGAAGTTGTTCTTAAAGCCTCCATGAGATGTGGGAGAAAAGGTAACTGTGATACCCGTAGCCTTAGAATTTGTTGCCTAGAAGATTAGTCAGAGAGGTCTCCGGGATACTGAGCTCTTCAGTGTGAACATTTGAAAGAGAAACTGTTAGTGCCCCCGGAGATCGGTTGGAAGGTGAGAAGATGAATTTGGCCGTGCTCTGCTGAGCTGCAGATGTCAGAGTAAAGCCACAAACAGAACTTTCTGGAAGCTGACGTAAGCGTGTGTCTCTTCCTTCTTTTCCATTTCTTCTCTAAATCTCCCATCATCGCCATTCATCTTCCCAAACTGTGACATCACAAAAAGTTCCAACAGGACGACTGAAAAAAATTTCTCCAGGATTTTCTACTCTTGTCTCAGCCCCGAGACCTCTGGGACTCTAAGCATCTCTCACCTTCGCCTCTAGTGAGTCCCTCACTGTCCTCCATCCCTAGTACCGCCTAAGCAGGTGTCCACCCTTTGGGTGTTCTCTAAAGCATAATCTTCTCTCTAGACTTAAATGCTTCCGTTCTAATTGTGGATTGCCCTCCTGCCTAGGGCTACCAATGTTTTATTCAACTCCCAAGTCCTCACCTCCACTGTCACCCCTCAGGGATTGAAATATATCGTCCCACGCTTTCTCAGCTCTAAAGCTTCTGCTGAGAGGTCCATTGGAGTTTTGAAGAACTCACCTTTGAAGCTTTGAAGTCGGTACCTTTGACCTTCAACTCAGCTAACTTCCAGTTGTCCTTTTCTGTTCTTTATTCTAAGAATTTTAACTATAAAGAACTGTGGAGAAATCGTCTGGTTACCCTCATTTATAATTTAAATGTCTTCTACGCTTAGATGTCCATTTCTTTTCCTATATTTGGGGAAATTTCTTCTATAATTTTATTGAATCAGTCAGCTATTTTCCCTGTATGTATTTGTGTGTGTGTGTGTGTGTGTGTGTGTGTGTGTGTGTGTGAGAGAGAGAGAGAGAGAGAGAGAGAGAGAGAGAGAGAGAGGTGTGAGATGTCTGTGACAGAAGAAGGAGTTACAGGCGACTGTGAGGCACCTGACGTGGGTGCTGGAAACTAAACGCAGTTCCTCTGGAGAAGCAGCAAGCTCTCTTAACCACTGAACAACTTCTCCAGACAACCTTTATTTATTTTATTTTTCAATCTCATCTCTTTTTGTTTTTTTTTTTTTTTATGCTGTGGATTTTGAAGTTTAGTCTCTTGAACATGTCCCAAATTTGTCATGTTCGCTTATGTGTTTTCCCCACCTCGGGGCTGTCTGAATGTGAACTTGCCTCAACCTGTCTTCAGTTACCTCATTCTTTCTCAGCAGGAATAAAAAGGATTCAAATGAGATTGTGTGATTTATTGTAGCAACACCAAAAAAAATAAAATAAAATAAAATAAAAAGGGTGAGTGGAAGCTGCACTCCAGTAAGGTTTGGAAAGAACTAGACACCATCAGGATGAGCTCAGAGTTTAAACAGTGTCAAAGCTAGAGAAATAACTAACTAGGTAGTTCAGGAGAAGGGAGGCAGGGAAAGGAAAAAGAAGACTGAGAAGAGTAATGCATGTGGAATGAAAGTATAAGAAATAATAGACAGAAGGCAATAGATAAGTACACAGGACGGGGCGTGATCGGTCCCCTGTCCCTGGGCTCCCGCTTTCTGCCCCTGCTGCAGGCATCCTATTGCTGATCCAGACAGCGGTGCCATAGCTTTCCCCGTGACTCCCTTCTTCCGGGGCGGGGCTCACAGCTCGCGGCTGCCCTCCTTAGCTTTTCCACGCAGCCCACTTCTCCCTGCCACCAGGCGCTTGATGCTCCGTTCAGACTCATGCATATCCAGGAGAGGACTGATGTCTCCTAACCCACCATCTTCTCATACATAGCTCCGTGTGCTTGTGCTTGTGCTTGTGCGTGTGCTTGTGTGTGTGTGTGTGTGTGTGCGTGCGTGCATGCGTGCGTGCGTGTGTGCGTGTGTGTGTGTGTGTGTGTGTGTGTGCGTGCGTGCGTGCGTGTGTGTGTGTGTGTGTGCTTGTGTATGTGCGTGTGTGTGTGTGTGTGTGTGTGTGTGTGTGTGCATGTTGGGGGGTGTCAGTTATTGAAGCTGCAGTGTTTACCTTTGATGGTGTCACTGGCATGTCCTGATTCTTTGCTCTCTCTGTGGCACTGTGGAGGTATCTGTATATTTAAGCAGAAAACCCCCTTTATCAATAGTTCCAGGCATTTTAAGTCTCCTCTTAGGTACCAGAAAGGGATGGGAGCAAGGGTTCTCAACCTGTGGGTCGCAACCCTTTCACATACACTGGTCATAAGAAAATAAATATTTGCTTTACAATTCATAACAACTGCAAACTTACAGTTACGAAATAGCACAGTGAATAATTTCATGGTTGGGAGTCTCCAAAACATAAAGAATTGTGTTAAAGGGTCACAGCATTAGGAAGGTTGGGGACCACGGGATTGGAGCGGAGCCTGTGCCTGATGCTGACCTTTCTGTAGTACAGGCTAAAGTTGGTGACAGGCATGCAACCCATCTGGCCCCTGGGATAGACATATATATGTGTATGCGTATGTGTATGTATATGTATATTTAAGCAGAAAACATGTATATGTATATACATATACATATGCAATACACATATGCATACACATGACTTTTAGTTATGTAATGTTTCTAAAGGTCTTCATTCATTTGTAAAGGTCCCCGTTTCTCTCTGAACTCCTTTCCTCCAGTGTGAAAACCTTCTCCTACACAGTGCTAGTGACGCAGCACCACTGGCCTTGACGGTTTTCTCCCATCAGAACATTATTTCACTTTAATTCTGTTAAGACATTTTTGCTGGACGTAGAATTCGGCTTTTCCTCAGCTCTTTAAAAAATGTGCTTCTGACTCTGGGGGTTTCTGAAAGTCCCAGAGTCCTCCCAATTCTGTTCCCCTTACACGCTGGGCTGTCTTTCGCTGCCTTCGCCCCACCATTTTATTGTATAGTTCACAGAGGAGTTACAGGGATGCACACTGAAATTGACTTCAGGAGGATAAGCTGAGACTAGAATCTCTACACCTGTGTCTTCTTGCATATTTGGGGGTTTCTGCCCTTTCTTCTTTGCCGTTTTCCTGCCCTGGTCTCGTGATGAGCAATTGTTTGTTTATTTTTATTTGTTCGTTTATATTATTTTCCTTCTTTTTTGAAAATCGCATTACCCTTGTTAAACCTTCTGATATTCTACAAATTCCTGAAGCTCTGTTCATTCCTCTCTCTCTCTCTCTCTCTCTCTCTCTCTCTCTCTCTCTCTCAAGCAATATCTTGGCTCTCTTCTTAAATCCAGACTCCTCCACAGTCCATATCCTGTACCTCATGTCTAGGCATGTATGTGTACAGGTGTGTGTGTGTGTGTGTGTGTGTGTGTGTGTGTGTGTAAGCATGTAGAGGCCAGAGGGTCATGCTTAAATGTCACTTCTCAGGAGCTCTAAATCAGTCCTTCTAGACCAGATGGGACCTGGATTTGCCAGTTGGACTAGGCTCAATGTCCAGTAAGCATAAGACAGTGGTTCTCAGCCTTCCTGATGCTGTGACCCGTGAATACAGTTCCTCATGTTATGGTGACCCCCAAACATAAAATTATTTCAGTGCCACTTCATAACTGTAATTTTGCTACTGTTGTAAATCATACTGTAAATAACTGTGTTTTCTAATGATCCCAGAAAGTATCTTTCCATCCCTGAATGGGTCATGACCCACAGGTTAAGAACCACTGGCCTAAGGGCTCCTCCTGTCTCTACCTCCCCCCCCCCCAGCACCGAGATTACATGCATGCTGTGGTGCCCAGATTGTATGAGGAGACTGGGGACCAAATTCAGGTCCCTGTGCCTTCATGGTAAGCACTTTACCCGGCCCTTGAGCAGTGATCTTTTAAAACCAACTTTTAGTAATAAACTTAATCAATTTTTAGTAATAAAATTTCTACTGGGAGGTGGGAGCTGAGGAGACGAGTCAGAGGGTAAACATACTTGATGCACAAGCAAGAGAGTCCGAAATCAAAATCCACACAAAAGCCTGACGGATGTGAAGAGGGAGTATTTTCAATCTCAGTGTTCCTACAGGGGTACGGGAGGTAGAGAACTCCCAGCAGACGCTCATGGCCAGCTAACCTGCTGTCTTCAGCTGTAAAGAACAAAGAGACCCTGTCTCCAACAAGGTGGAAGGAGAAAACTGACAATCGGGATGTTCTTTGACCTCTGTGTGTGCTCCAAAAGCACCCAAAGTGCTCATGTTCTCATGGGTGAATGTACACGCATGCACACATGCACACATGCACACACACATACACACACACACATATATACACATACCCACACACATACACACACATATACACACATATATACACATACCACACACACACACACACACACACACACACACACACACGCATACACGCACGCGCACGCACACTCACACGCACACACGCACACACTAAAGACCATAAATTTGAGAGAGAGTAGTAGGAGAGAGGAAGTTAAGTTCTATTTGGTCTTTTCCACTTCTGCCATTTCCTACATTTCTCTCTTCTTTTGGTATATTTTTCTCTCCTGGACAAAGATATCTTGACTTTAAAGGTCTTGTTTTAATCATTTAAGTTATAAGGTCATCTTTGAGTCAATATCTACAATATCTATTAATTACCTTGCCTGCTTGCAGAGGTTGGCATTTTTAAGTAGCTCATAAGAACACTTCAGATGATTTTTTTTTTGTCAGTTCTGCAACTTTATTTGACATTCAGCAGTAGGTCAGTTCTCATCCACGTTGACCGTCTGTAGGTTTTTGAATGTGGTAACAGGCACAAAAGTTACCAATGTGTAGAGCTTATTTGGTGAATCCTCATCCTCATTAGGTTTTCTGGACAAATGTACTCGGATTCGATACAGAACAGTCCTTATTCCCTTGGCCCAGACGGCTTTCTTGAGCCTGCTGTCAGTGTGCACATCTGGAGACCTCATCTCCTTCATGGCAAATTTCTGGATTTCTTTGAGTGCCCTCGGGGCACACTTCCTGAAGCCCCGTCCTTGCATGGGCTTGTGATTCTGCTGATGAGTCTCGGGTCACCGCCTCATTGATGCCAGAAGGTCCCTTCTTCTCGCCACCCTTCTTTGCGGGATCCATTCTTCTGGGTAGGAAAGGACTGGTGTGGGGGACAATCTTGAATGGTCTAAACTAGCATGAAGACTGAGTTCAGCTACAGCCCTTTGTTGAACGTTGGGGGCTTTGCTGGCTGGTCACATGCTTAGAGTCAAACTATTTTGTTCTAGCGTAGTATCCTTTGTGAATGATGTCTTAGCTCAGCTCTGATGGCCAAGCACTGACCACACTACTTTCAAGCCGTCCCTTGACGCATGTTTCTGGTGTCAGTTGGGCACAGGGTTCAGAAACACAAGGAAGGACTCTTCTCTCACGAACAGTCCCTGCTCCTTTGTCATCTGGCCATATTTGACCAGGCTGCTTCACTGCAGAAAGGCTAGACTCCTTCTGATTATGATTTCTCTTGGCTGTAAATTGAAAATTAGAATTAATTCCACATCGTCATTGACTATCTTTGCTTAAGCCCAGAATCTGCAGGCAGTTGTAGGTTCTTTCAGTTTGTTTGATTCCTTGTTTGTCTTGGTTTGTTTGCTGTTCTTTTTTTTTCTTTTTTGTTTTTTTTGTTTATTTGTTTGTTTGCTGTTCTTGAATTGTTGTTGTTGTTGTTGTTGGTGGTGGTGGTGGTGGTGGTGGTGGTGTGTGTGTGTGTGTGTGTGTGTTTCTTAAAGGATAGGGTCTGTGTTTTGTCCATGATACTTAAGTATTACTTGTATTTTTGAATGTTCCCTCCTGCACAAGAACAAAACCTTTCGGGGGGAATACATTCATTTAAAGCTTTTATCACGGAAATTTGAATTGTGGCATTTTGCTTATTTCAAAATAATCTCTAATTTTAATTACGATTTCTTCAGCTCATGATTTTTGGACATTAGATTTTTTTCCTATTAATTGTCATGAGGTATTGGAGTTCATGACCGCCTCTGGGTTTCTCACTCAATCTCACCTTGTTAGTGGATACTCTGGATCGTGTCAAGTATTGGAATGTCTTGACTTTATGACTTAGCCTGTGGTTCATGATGGTGAATGAATTATTCGGAGTTGGGAAGAGGTTTCTTTTGCAGTTCCCAGGAAGTGGTGTGAATGATTCCCTCTGCTGTAGGAGTTCGCCCGCATCCCCCTCGGCTGTAGGAGCTCACCCTCGCCCCTTGAGCCTTCCAGCCTGGTTGGGATTGTCCCTCTCTGCCAGCTCTTTCTGTTTCCTCTGTATGCATGTGGTGGTGGTGGTGGTGGTGGTGGTGGTGGTGGTGGTGGTGGTGGTGGTGGTGTGGGCGCGCATGACCTCAGAACTGAAATCTTCACCCTGAAGACGTGTACCATGAGCTCCAACTTCTCATAACACCGTTCTAACCGGACAAGTTCTGTGTCCCTTGGTGATTAAATGTGGCATGCTTTCACCTGCATAAAATGTTTAAACTTTCTGAGTCCTAAACCTTTCACCGCATAGCCGGCAAACAGGCTTTTTTTATTTATTCGCATTATACAAACAGCAAGCATCCACTCAGCAAGTTGTTTAAGATGTGTAGGATTTGGGTCACACTTCCCACGGGCTGTGGGCCCTTTCTGCTCTGTTTCTCTCGTTCTTACTGGTCCTTTGTCACTATAGGATTGATACTCTTGTTGTTTTGTTTTGTTTTGTTTTTTCATTTCTTAGTGAAATATTTTTTAAAACATTTTAGGGCACTTTTTACAGCTATATAAAAAAAGGAACAACATATAATGAGTTATTTACCTTCTTACCCCACCCTATGCCCTCATCCCTAATTCCCCCTTATTGCTATTTTGTGTTCATGATATGTTTGCTGTAATTACTGTGAGTTAGTACTGGCACATTTCCTAACTATACTTTACATTAGTGTCCCCTCTATATTGTTCAGAGGCACAATATAGATCTTGTCAAATAACTTTTGACAAACATATGTGAAACACACACACACACACACACACACCACTGTTAAAATCCCTGCCAGAATAACCTTGCTACTGATTTTTTAAACATGTTTTCTGTTGTGTTTTTAATTGTGTTGGTGGGCAAGGTCTGACTGTGGGCATGTTCACAGAAGTGCAGGTCCCCACAGAGGTCAAAAGAGGGCGCTTGGAGGGGTCCTGGGAACCCAACTCAAGTGTGCTTTTAACCACTGAGCCGGTTTGCCAGCTTTTGTGTCTGCATTTTAGAATGGTTTCTCTAGAGATTACACCACGCATCCTTAACTGATGAAGTCTTAATTTATTTGATCTCGCTCAGGCTCAGGACTACTTCTGTATATTTTTTAACTTCTACGTATTTAAGCCCCATGAGATGTGTTAGTTCTGAGTAGATCAAAATTCCAAATGGAAACTTTTTTTTTTTTTAATTCTCCTTAGGTACAGAACATGATCAGATACAGAGACGAAAGGCTGGACGCCTGAAGACGGACCTTCCCCCACACTGCCGACTGTCTGTCATCCTCGGCCTGACTGTATTCCACCTGCTCCCACTAGAAAAATGTGTTTTCAGAAGGCGTCGGCAGTAATTCTGCCTAAATGTGGTCTTAATTTTTAGGTCAGAATATTATATAGAGTGCCTTTGTAAATTTCACATAGCAATTATAGATACCTCTGGATAATCACACAAAATATACACATTACGGCTACTCACGTGTTGATATCTCAACACTTACCCCCACAAGCCTGAACTAGAACAAGGCCAAGTCTGCAAAGGGGACGAGTCAGCACCCTTAACCGCCCTCAGCTCTCGAAGAACGCGAGACTCTCTCGTGGCTCTAAGCTGCTTATAAAATTCCTGTCAGAAGTGTGCGAGAAAATTTTTTATCCTTTTTAACAAATGATTATTAATACTAGGTATGATCCATATCAGTGGAAAGGAAATGTTAGTGCCGTTTTCTCTCCCTATCACTGCACGCTACGTTCTGTCGTTGGTGGATGAGATTCGATCTTCTCCTGGTTCTCAGCCTACAGCGATACTCGGGCATGCATTACTCCCGAGGGCACATCTGTGCAGGTGGCATTTCCTCGTCACCTTTACCCCCTAAAGAAATCTGTATCATGTGGAATGTCTAACCAGTCGGACTGGTATCTAAGAACCCACAGCTCTAGCTCGGTCTGTCTGGAATGAGGAGATCTGGTCAGAAATCACTCTCGAGATGATCGTTCGATTCCACTTCTGTACGCTCAACATTTCGAAACTCTTCTGTGTGAGGCAGACTTGATTCTTTGTATCGTTAACTAATGACGTGATAGGATTATGTGACTGTACTGCTTGATATTTCAAACAGACTCTGCCGTATTGTCTCTGACACTTTATTTCTCATAGTTATAGTCCAAAGAGTCCTATATGATTCCAAGATTGTGTAAGCTTTTCCTTTAAGTTGTTCATAAATCATGCGTGTGTTCAAACTCAATAAATGTGTTCTCTACTCGGATAAAGATTCTGCGTGCTTGTAAGATGAGCTGAAAGCTGATGGGCCGGCGATGACCTACAGAATAAGCTCGAGTCGTGTGAACTAGTGGGCTGGTCCAACAAGACAGCCTAAAGCGTGAGAGGCCATTCCTATTATTAACGGTAGAAATATGGAGGCTACAATGCCGTGGCGTGGTAGCGCTGGGTCCCAGCGAGGCTGGTGGCGCACACTTTCTGTCTCAGCACTTAAAAGCCAGAGCATGACAACCCGAAGTTTGAGTCCAGCCTGGGCTATATAACAAAACCATCTCAAATGTAAAGAGAAAAGTAAAATGGGCTGTTGAGGTGGCTGGCTGTGTCCAAGTGCTATGAAAACCAGACAATCGGAGTCCAGCCCCTAAATCCCACAGCTCAAGGAAGGAAACGGCTCTGGAACAAAGTTGTTCTCTGACCTCCACACTATCCCTGTGGTGCACATGCCTCAGTGTGACCTCCCCAACCCATGCACCAAACGTAAAATCTATTTTCAAACGTTTAATTTAGCTTTTTGATGTTTGGCCTTAGTATTAGATCAGCGGTTCTCAACCTTCCTAATTCCGTGACCTTTAGTAAAGTTCCTAATGTCGTGGTGAGCCCCCCCGCAACTATAAAATTATTTCCATTGCCACTTCATAACTGTAATTTTGCCACTGTGATGAATAGTGATGTAAATATCTGTGTTTTGTGGTGGTCTTAGGTGACCCCCATGAAAGGGTTGCTCAGCCCCAAAGGAGTCAGCACCCACAAGTCGAGAGCCACCATCTTGGCCAGTTCTAACAAGTTTCTAAAGACAGGACACCTCAGAGGCATCCGCTCCAGCAGCTGCAGCCGCTCCCTTAGGCTGTCTCTGATGCCTTTCATGACCTTCCATCGCGAGGCAGTAGACCAGAGGGGACGGGCCGGCTGTGGTTTCCTCCCCACATACTTCTCTTAGAAGGCAGAGCGAGCACCACCCTTCACAATGCCGTGACTCAGGCTCTCTACACAGAGACATTTAGCACAGAAGATCACTCAGTGGGAATCCCAAAGTGACAGAAATCAGTCCCTTACCGGCCACAAGTAAACAGTCAGCGTGGGAATCTCAGTGCAGCTAGCTGTTGGGCGGAGCTGGGAGACTCAGACTTGACCCCGCCCAGTTTCATTGCAGTGCAATGTGAAAGGGACAGAGTAGCCACGTAGAATAAATAGGGGGCTGAGGGTCTCCGTGGAGAGTAAACAGAGATAGAAACACATGGTATTTTATTTTATTTTACTTTTATTTTATTTCATTTTATTTTGAAACAGGGTTTCTCTGTGTAGCTCTGGCTGTCCTTGAATTCGCTCTGTAGACCAGGCTGGCTTTGAACTTACTGTACATCTGAGAATACCCCTGGGCTTCAGCTTTTCCTGCCTCTGCCTCCTGAATACAGCATTTTTGTAATTATTTCAGAAGTGTTCTTATCGACAGGACTGTGGATTGGACCCGAGCATCGGGCATCCCCTTACTCCAGTGACCCTGATTCCCTCACACTAGCAGAAGCCAAATCTATTTCTCGCTGTGCATCTGCCTTTCCTCCCCTCCTCAGGTTCTTTGCCCCACTTCCCCCCCCCGCCCCCTTCTACTTCTTTATTTAAGGTGGAGTCTCAAGTAGCCCAGGCTAGCCTCAAATTAGCTTTGTAACCAAGGAAGATCTTGACCTACTGATCTGTCCCTTCCAGGTGCTGGCATTGCAGGTGTGTATAGCCACACCCAGTTCTGGGCAGTCCTGGAGATGAGACCCAGCAAGCACTGTGCCAGTGGAGTGGCGTCCACCGTCCTCCCTCTGCCGTTTAAATAACTGGCTTCCCTGTTCCTTAGCACACTGGGTCACGCATGAGCCTCATAAAGAGGAAGTTGACATCATTGGTGATGAGGGAAATGTATGTTAGAGTCACAGCGAGACAGCACATCGCGTTTAGCAGAATGCCTGCGGTCCAAAGCAGAGACAACAAGCACTGGAGGAAGTGTAAAGAAATCAAATCCCTCATACCCGGCTGGTGGGAACACAAAGTGGTGCAGCCACCTCGGAAAATAGTTTAGCAGTGGCTCAGAAAGTTAAACACCGTGTTCTCGTATGGCCTAGCAATCCACACCGAAGGAACTGAAGATGCAAACCCTTGTTTACAAATTTCAGAGAAAAATTTTCTAATAACCAAAAAAGCAGCTGAAAACGACCTAAATGGTCATCAGCTGAGGAATGGATCTTTAAATACAGCAGACATGCGCTGGAATACTATTCACCCTTGAAAAGGAAGAAAAGAATCCCCGCCACGTATTTTGATCTAGAGAGCACATCGATAAATAAAATCAGCCAGGAATGAAATGTTGTATGATTTTACTTATATTATTTATAAATTTCCAAATTTGTGGAAGCAGAAAGCACGGTGTGGTTATTGGGAGCTGGAGGAGAAAAGAAGAATTAAAAACCACTTAAAGAGTCAGACTTCCTGTTTTGGAAGGTGAAAAAGTGAAGAGATTTGTTGCATGAGAATGCGCGTGCCCTTCAGAGACAGCACACTGAGAACTAGTGTGGCATTGCAGCAAATATTAAATTCAACACGGAAAGGTGCCGTCTCCAGACGCTACAGCGTTATCCAGCATGGGGGATGGAGTACAGACACACGGCCGAGGCACAGAGTGAAGGGCATAGATTATGATTTACATTAAATGTCTCGAACAGTAAAGCTCACGGCAGAGACAGAGACAAGCGCACATCGGGCTGGGGTGAGGAATGAGGGCGACTCCTGCCAGGCACGAGCTCACATATTTGAACACGTGGTCCCCAGTGGCTGGAACTGTTTGGGAAGGATCGGGAGGCGTGGCCTTGTTGGAGGAGGTGTGTCACCTGTGGTGGGCTTTGAAGTTTCAAAGACCCGTGCCATCACCTGTGTCTTTCCCTCTGCCTCTGGCTTGTAGATCAGATGTCAGCTCTCAGCTGCTGCTTCCGAGCCAGGCCTATCTGTGTTCCTGCTGTCATGCTGCCTGCCATGCTGGCCCTGGACTCTGACCCTCTGGATCCATGAGCCCTAATTAAATGCTTTCTTTTATGAGTTGTCTTCATTGTGGTATTTTTTGTCTTGACTATATAAGCAATTGAAAACTGATTAAGACACTTACTACTGAAAGCCTGTGACTGACCAAAGAAATAGAATTTAAAAATATTTATTAAATGCCTTTTTAGCTTATGATACTACCTAAAACTGCAGAGAAACGGGAACATTCTTGCTCTTTTCACAACATCTCTGAAACACTCATAAATCAGAACATGTTTAAAATAAACATAGCCATTAGCCATAAATTTAAATTTTAAGAATTTTTTACCAAAGAAATAATGAGTATTTAAAATCCTATGTGCATGTATGTTTTCTGCACCATTATCATCGTAATAAAATTTGTAACAACCTGAATTTTAAACTGTGAAGATTATTTCAAATTCATAGAGCAGAATACAATACATTCATTACAATTATATTGCAAATCACCAGCGGTTGACGCTCTGTGTGTTTTATGTGCATGTTCAAGTGGGTGTGTACACAGCACAGGAAGGTGCACAGACATGTGTGGTCAACAGGCTGACACTAAATGTTCTCCTTGATCACTCTCCATCTTAATTTTTTATTGAAAAAGGAAGTAAAAACACTTTATGATAAAATTGAAGATTTACATGGAAAATATTTCTGACCAAATTGAAAAAATATAAAGAAAAACACGTTAAAATTGATGATTTCCATGGAAAATTGAAGAGTAAAATGTAAAGGACATTGCTAAATTATTTGAAAAAGGAAGTAGAAACATCTTGTGATAGAGTTGAAGATTTACATGGAAAATATTTGTGATAAAATTGTAGAAAAATATAGAATAATATGCTAAAATTGAAGATTATCATGGAAAAGTACACAGATAAAATGGTAGGCATAAAATATTTCTAAGTTGATTGAAAGTGGAATTATAAACATTTTCTGATAAAACTGAAGATTTACATGGAAAATATTTCTGATAAAATTCAAGAATTATATAGAAAAACATGTTAAAATTGAAGATTATCATGGAAAATTATACAGATAAAATGGTAGACATAAAAACATTACTAAATTAATTGGAAGAGGAAATACAAACCTTTTTTGATAAAATTGAAGATTTACATGAAAAATACTTCTGTTAGTCTATGTCTTTTTATTGGGGAATTGAATCCATTGATGTTAAAAGATATTAAGGAATAGTGATTGTTGCTTCCTGTTATTTTTATGTTTGTGTGGTTACTTTCTTTTGAATTTGTTGGAAGAAAATTACTTTCTTGCTGTTTTCTAGGGTGTAGTTTACCTCCTTGTGTGGGCGTTTTCCATCTATTATCCTATGTAGGGTTTTGTAGAAAGATATTGTGTAAATTTGGTTTTATCATGGCATATCTTGGTTTCTCCATCTATGGTAATTGAGAGACTTGCTGGGTATAGTAGCCTGGGCTGGCATTTGTATTCTCTTAGGGTCTGTATGAGGTCTGCCCAGGATCTTCTAGCGTTCATTGTCTCTGGTGAGAAGTCTGGTGTAATTCTGATAGGTCTGCCTTTATAACTTACTTGCTCTTTCTCCCTTACTGATTTTAATATTCTTTCTTTATTTGGTGCATTTGGTATTTTGATCATTATGTGATGGGAGGACTTTCTGTTCTGGTCCAGTCTGTTTGGAGTTCTGTAGGCTTCTTGTATGTTCATGTGCATCTCTTTCTATAGATTGGGGAAGTTTTCCTCTACAATTTTGTTGAAGATATTTACTGGCCTTTTAAATTGTAAATCCTCACTCTCTTCTATACCTATAATCATTAGGTTTGGTCTTCTCATTGTGTCCTGAATTTCCTGAATGTTTTGGGTTACCAGCTTTCTGCATTTTGCGTTTTCTTTGACTGTTGAGTCAATGTTTTCTATGGTATCTTCAGCATGTGAGGTTCTTTCTTCTATCTCTTATATTCTGTTGTTGATGCTTGCATCTATGACTCCTGATTTCTTTCCAAGGTTTCCAATCTTCAGAGTTGTCTCCCTTAGGGATTTCTTCATTGTTTTTACTTCCATTTTTAGATCCTGGATGGTTTTATTCAGTTCCTTCACTTGTTTGTTTGTATTTTCCTGTAATTCTTTAAGAAATTTTTGTGTTTCCTCTTTAAGGGCTTCTACCTGTTGACCCATGTTCTCCTGTATTTCTTTAAGGGGTTTTTGCATTTTCTCTTTAAGGGCTTTTACCTGTTGAACCATGTTCTCCTGTATTACTTTAAGGGAGTTATTTATGTCCTTCTTGAAGTCCTCTATCAGCATCATGAGATACATTTTTAAATCCAACTCTTGCTTTTCCAGTGTGTTGGGGTATCCTAGACTTGCTGTGGTGGGAGAACTGGCTTCTTATGTTGCCAAGTAGCCTTGGTTTTTGTTAGTAGGGTTCTTGCGCTTGCCTTTCACCATCTGGTTATCTCTGGTATTAGTTGGTCTCCCTGTCTCTGGCTGGAGCTTGTCCCTCCTGTGGGCCTGTAAGCCTGGTTCCGTACTCCTAGGAGACCAACTCTCTTCTGGAAGGGTCTGTGCACAGAAGGCCGTTGAGCCCCCTGGCTCCCTGGTGCAAATGGAGACCAGAAGACTCCTGTCCCAGCAGCTCCACTGATCCTATGCCCTAGTACACTCCTAGCTTTCCCCATCTGCACTCAGAAGTGAAAGCACTGCTGGGAGATCACTCTTACCTGTCAGGCCTTACCCTGAAGGCTATCTGGCTCCCTGGTGCAAATGGCAGCTGGAAGACTCCTGTCCCAGCAGCGCCACTGATCATATGCCCTGTGCCTCCATCTTACTTTTTGAGACAAGGTCTTTCATTTAAACTGGAGCTCACTGTTGAACAGACTGGCTGGCCAATTAGTTCCAGGGTTCACCTGCCTCTGTCCCCCAGCACTGAGTTACAGATACTTCCTGCCACACTTGGATTTGTATGTAGGTGCTGGAGATCCCAAACGTGAGTCCCTCCGCATGCATGGAAGGCTGTTTAGCAACTGAACCATCTCCCCAGCCCCATTTGGATCATTTCTAAGCGAGAATGCCTGGTGTCGGAGACAAAGTGTGACGCCAGTCCTGTGGCGCTCGTGCCGGAACTGTCTCTAACACGGAGGCATCTCTCAATAGACCTTGAAGGAATTCCACTACTGCAAAGAGGTCTGTTTTCCACTGGGTAGGAGGTGAAAGGAAATGGGGGTGGGGGTGAAAATTCTCTTACTACGGCGACACATCAATCTTGTCATCAGACTAAATTACGAATGTTAAAAGCAGAAAATAATTTAGAGCCAACACTTAGGGAGACGCACACGTCATATAACCGGCGCTTCGGTCACAGGCTTTCTGCTTTCTTCTCAAGCATGATTTATGCAGTAACCATGTTTTCCCAAGACCAAGGAGAAGGAATTCACCCTAAGCCTCCCAAGCAAGAAAATTGATTTCTAATTCTGTGTTATTCTGGTTTGCTTTGGCGACACACTGTGTGCAAGGAACAAAACACAAAAAGCAATGTCAGATGCTTACTTTTTTCTATTTTTTATCTTCAGGGGTATGTGGGGGTGGAGGGTGGGAGGTTGCAATATGAAAATGGGGACCACGAGAGGGGAAGAAGAGCTCTTAATGCAAGAGGAAAGGGAAGGGACAGTGGGTTCAGATGATATGGAACCAGAAAGGGGACTCCTGGTGGACAGAAGGGAATCCATAAGAGGCATAGGGCAGCACCACAGTAGGGGATTGAGAAGAAGAAGATCAAAGTAAAAGCCTCAATGAAATCCATTTATTGCTTAACTTTTAAACAATCCTCAAGGAACACAAAAGCCTAGAACGCCGCCTCTTACCTAGAGCCTGGGAGTTGCTTCACCTGTTTGCATTTCTGTCCAGCAAGTAATGGGATCATGGCATGTAGCCCCTCCTGATGGGACTGCACCTTGAAGACTCCACCTGAGAGATGCTCTGAGGTGTGGGTCTTCTAACGAGATGTGTCAGGCTGGCAAGGAATCAGCAATGAGGACTCAAAACAAAACAACGGGAAAAACAGGAGAAGCGCAGAGTTGAAAGTCATCCGGGAAGCCGGAGCAGAGATGTAAGAAGGGTGGATGTCTCAGTCCGCTGCGTCACTGCTGCCGAGTGACAGTAAATGTGGACCAAGGGACAACTCCCAACTTTGGTCAGATAGAGGCCGTTTGTACCTGGACTATGCAGAGTGACAAAAATGAAGGCAAGAACGGATTTAGCTGAAAATGTGTAACAGTTAATACAATAAGGCAAGTTGCTCAGAACGTGAGTCAATCTAGGGCAAGAGGGGTGACTCGGCCATTAAAGGCTAGGCTCACAAACAAAAATAGAAGACGAGGTATAATCCTTCTAGATGCGGAAAGGATAAGACGTTTTCCCCTGGGACCTCTTACACCCAAAATATGTGGTTGTATAGGGCATCTTCAGTTTTGTGTCTCAATAAACCAAGTTTCGGAGCACGCCCTCTTGATGCTGGACATCAGATACTGGACGTTGTGAAGAACTCATTCACTGGAAGGAAAACTGGGCTAGGTGGTTATTTTATTAGAACTTGGTTAGCCCAAGTAAAGTTCCATATCAGAGCCATAATGAGGATTAAATGGTCCATAATCCCTTCTAAAGTAAAGGTCTGTTTACACGAAGATGTCTCCTTATGGAAAATGTCTAGGTGCGCAGGAAGAAGCCTTGTTGATGTTACTATCACCTGAGCACGTGAACTGAGTCAACTAAATTTGAATTTATCATCATCTCTCAGAGCCGAAGGGACTACAGGTACGTCTACTAACTTTGGGTTTGTTTCTTTCCACTAATTTACTTATTCACATCACATCCCTATCACAGCCCCCCACCCCCTCCTAAGTCCCCACACCTCAAATTGCTAAATAGGAAAATCAGTGCCCATTAAAACTCAGAACCTTCTAAGTTGATTCCTATCAAGAAAATGTTCCCCAAAACTCAAGACTCACTAAAGAAAGTGATTATTTTTTTCAGGCTCTTTTAGACAGTGTGTGACCAGGCATACTTCAACCACAGAGTAGAAAGTTGATAGTGCTGGGGCTTGGCCAGGCAGAGAGGGCAGGCCTTACAGGGTATACAGGAGGAGGATTTGGCTTGAGAATGGGGTCTAGATGAAATCACAGGGCACAAACTGGCTGCAAAGCAGTGTGAGGGCAGAACACCTCTGGTGCCGTGGGAGCCAGCTGGCTCTGCCACTGTGCTGTACCAGACTCTACCAGCAGGGGTTCTGGCCCTGGTGTCCTCAGGGGTCTCTGCTGGTCAAGTCACTCAAGAGGACGGCCTGGTTCCCCTCTCAGGAGACTGTTGTACAGGAACTCCACATCTTTCCCCATTCTTTCCACAACCACTGGGGTTTCTGACCTAAACTGTGGTAATAGGAAAAAAATTGGTTTTCTTTTGGTTTGTTAGCTGGGTTTGGGGGCTGTTTGTTCTGTTTTGTTTTGTTTGCAATGGGAATTCACAGATGGGTTCTTTCAGTCAAGTTAGGGTATGGTTAAGGGGAAAGAAAACCTTCGCAAAACAGTTAGAAATTAGTTACCAGAAAAATAAATCTGGTACATACTTTCTCATTAAGGATTCCAAATTCCACAACTACTCAATTGCACTTATCTGAAAACTAATCTGCTCTTCCTGATCTCCTGTTACTGGGTTTTGTGTTTCCCTTGTCTATTCTGAAAAGATTTTCAAACCTGTGAAGGTTTTTTTTTTTAAATTATACACACACAGGTCTCTTTCACAATACACACACACACACACACACACACACACACACACACACATATATACATATACATATATATGCATGCATACATACAGACATACATATCATGATGTGTGTGCCCACAGAGACCATAAGAGGGCATCAGATTCCCCGGGGCTGGGTTACAGGCACATGTGACCCTGTGAAGTGGGTGCTGGAAGTGGAAGTCAGGTCCTCTGGTAGATCAGCCAGTGCTCTTGAGGCATCGCTCCAGCCCTCGAATCTTTGGATTCTCTCCACACAGCCCTAGGAGAACATAAAATGCCTAGAACATGGGTGGAAATGAGTCTTTGCTTCCTTACCCTTTCATTGCTTGCAGATTCCCAAGGAAGCACATTTTGATGACCCATGTTTCTCTTTGGAAAGTCATATTCTAGGTGCTATAAGAATATGTACGGACTGCAAAAATAATAGTAGTCACCCAAACCTTACCACCCAAATGGATTCCTCTTAATGTTTGCTGCAAGGTCTTCCTAAAGCTGAAATTCATATATATTTTTAGAAATAAAGTTGTATCAACTCAGACAGAATCCTTGGTAAGCGGAGCTGTTCTGTTACATTGCAATTTACTGTAACTGGAGCAGAATGCTTTGTAAGGGAAGCTGTTCTGTTACGTTGTAATTTGCTGGTTTTCATCTTTAGATTCTAAAATTGGTCCTGAGGCAACATGAGCTTTCATAAACATTTGTTGAATAAATGGCTAAACTTGTTTTCGTGGAGCTGTTTTTATGTGGTTTCATTTTTAACCATTGTGTAGAAATTTATTGTATGAATTGTCCTGGTCACCTAAGCGGACTCTGGAATGCTGAAGAGGAAGAAGGCATGGAGAGGGACATGGACATCCCACACTGTCCCCTTTCAAACACTAACTGCATCCCATTGTCAGTCTTGCTCAGGAACTGGACTCACCTATGGGCATCTGTTCCCCAGGGTACCCTCCCCTAAACACATAGGTCACTGAGGCAGCCAGGGCAGAGCTCAGACAGGCCAGCATCCTCAAAGCTGCCAGTGCGTAGCCCGAGGCTGTCCCGGCTACACCAGGATCATGTTTCTATGGTGATGGATCTCAGGGTACTTGCAAGTAAGCACACTGCATGCTTGAGTGAGAAGAACCTGTGGTGAGATGGCGCTGATCCACGAGGCACTCCCAATCTATTGATTAAAATGCTCAGACCTTTCCAATATCGCTGCCCTTACTACCCCTCGACGCCAGACTAAACTGTATGTTGTTATTTTCCCATTAACAGCAATATTCTTCATGCTGCATATACATGACTCAGTGGTCCTGAAGGAAGGGGGAGAAGAGAGAGAGAGAGAGAGAGAGAGAGAGAGAGGGAGAGGGAGAGGGAGAGGGAGAGGGAGAGGGAGAGGGAGAGGGAGAGGGAGAGGGAGAGGGAGAGGGAGAGGGAGAGGGAGAGGGAGAGAGAGAGGGAGAGGGAGAGGGAGAGGGAGAGGGAGAGGGAGAGGGAGAAAGGAAGGACCCAGTAAGACACCAAAACATTACTTGATCCTGTCTTTTCATTTGCATTTCTCCATCTGTGTTTCCAACTTTCTTCTCCTTTATTAGTTGCTAAGCCACTCACCTAATGAATATTACTGTCCCCTTGAATGTAGCCTGTGGTTACAGAAACTGAACCTGGCCCTGTGCAAGCAGAGCAGGGCGCATGGGCAGGGTTCTTTAATACACAAACGCTTAAAGTTAATGATCCAATCAAGTGAAGGAACATCAGCTCTACACAAACACACACACACACACACACACACACACACACACACACACACAAACCTGTTTGCATTCAAAGGAGAAAAGCAGAACCCTCCATCAGAGATGTACATTCCAAAGCAGCAGAGATCTGTCCACAGTGCTTCCTGCTCAGCCAGGCAGGTTCAGGCAGCATCAGGCTCGGCCCATGTGAGATGCCTCCTCCCAATCACAGCCCACCCTTCCCTGGGACCGGAGCGTCAGAGGACACAGTGGGGTAGAAAAGCATCTTAGGCTGGTGCGTGCTGCAGAGTGAGTCTGTGCAGCGCCGGGAGAAGAAAGCAGAGGAGACCAGGCAGCCAGTGTGAGTACAGAAACTTCTCAGAGCAGCCCACTGGCTGGCTCGCTCTCTCTCTCTCTCTCTCTCTCTCTCTCTCTCTCTCTCCTGGAGCAAGGACAAAAGGGGTTATACACTATAACAGTAGAGTCTGTCCCTTTTGTAGTTTGAGATCTTATAACTCTTCTGGAAAACATTCTTTCGCTAATTTCTGTCCCTTGGCCTGACAAAGTTTTCCTGTTCTTGTCAGAAATCATTTGGTCTGACAAGCCTTTAATAGGGTCTTCCCTGCAAACAGTTCTGCTTAGTCAGTATGTGGGCTAGAATATGTCAATAAATTAGGTTTTGTTTTTTTTTTGTTTGTTTGTTTGTTTTTTTTTTTGGAGACAGGGTTTCTCTGTGTAGCCCTGGCTGTCCTGGAACTCACTGTAGACCAGGCTGGCCTCGAACTCAGAAATCCGCCTGTCTCTGCCTCCCAAGTGCTGGGATTACAGGCTTGCACCACCAAGCCCGGCTAAATTAGTTTTATCTAACCAAGGAAGGCTACGTTTAGAGGTCCGATCTTTACTGCTCACTAATGAGTTCAACAGGGTCTGCAGGTTATAAATACATTTATTCTTGTCCTAATATTTTTACACAAATTGTCTCAAGCAACACCAGTATTGTTGGATATTTACACTTTTATGATTATGGTTGTAAGCCTAAATCTTCATTTCTCAGTAGCTTTAGGCATTTGTAAGGACATTTACGATTTTTTATTAATTTTAAGGTCTTTATAAAAGTCAAGGCAATACTTATAGACCATTTCTTGCTGAGTAAAACTGGTAAGCACAGCAGGAAAGAAGGCAATACATTTCATGTCCATAAATTATTTTCTTTATAGAGCTAACAAGGATGCTGTGATTTTTCTAGTTCTGTGAGGAAGCAGTTCTCCTTCTGATTACTCTTCCCAATAAGTGTAAGACTGCTTGTGTGTGTGTGTATGTGTGTGTGTGTGTGTGTGTGTGCTTACAGCACACTGTTTTGCTTTCTGCTGTACTATGCTTTAAAAAAAATCAACTTATTTTTTTAAACTATCCAAGGAGACTAGTAAACATTTAGATTGCAAGAGAAATTAGGCAAGAAGAGTAAATGAAATCTCAGATTTTCTTTCTTTCTTTCTTTTTTTTTTTTCACTCTTGCATACATTCCGAACCACCGTTGTGAATCAGGTCCAGAATCTACTGGTCCCTCCTCTGCAGTCTAGGCATGATGGCTCTGCAGGCTGCCCACAAGCCAACAAGCCCTGCGGCCTATCTAGGAGAGCGACCACATGGATGAGGAAGGCCCCTGTTTGCCTTCCTCTTTCACTCCCTCTCCCGACCTCCTCCCTCCTGTTTTCTTAACCCAAATTTCTCTAGCATGAGTTTGAGGTGTGGTTTGTATATTCTTTCATGCAAGAACCCTGAGCAAAGAAAAGGCGCACGGAAAGGGGGATCTCGTGACCATGGCTGGCAGGCGAGTCTCGCCCCTCTTCTGCTTTGAACATTGGTTTGTCCAGTGAGCAATTGTCGACTTACTCAGTGTGTCAGGAGCTATCAACACCCCGGAGATGAATAACTTCATAAGAAAACAAGCTTAACGAAGGTACAAGGAAAGAAAAGAGAGAGGGAAAGAAATACACTTTTAACCTCTTAAAGTCAGCACTTCGGAAAGTAAAGCATCTCCCAGGGTGTTGTTGAGTGATTGAAATGAGCCATGGAGGTGCTGGGTCACTGGGGAGGTCTTCCATAGGGTGGGGCTCCCAAGGGATACTCCTTTACAAGAAAACACGCAAGGTGACGCCCACGGTCCACCGCTGTCCGTGGCACAGCTCTTTCTCTGCTCTCTGCTGCTTGACACTTAATTGTGAGTCACCGCATCCTGCCCGCTCCCTGTCTGGTACAGTCAGGTGAAGAAATGTCACATATAGGAGGAAAGCGGTATGTGAGAGTGAGAGGTTCGTGGGAGGCACAAACCAGACCCCTAACACTGGGTGCTGGATGGAAGGCAAGACAACACCCCTCTGGGAGTCAGTCATCTTTCCAGAGAGAAAGACCCACGCCCTGTCTCCCCTTCTCTCACCCCCTCCCTCCTTCCATTCCTCCTTCCTTCCATCTCTCTCCCCCTCCTCCTTCATCTCTCCCTCCCTCTCTTTTCCTGTTTTCTTTTATGTTTGCAAACAGCGTCTCTCAAAATGTAGCGCAGACTGACCTCAAACTCAGAGTTCTCCTCCCTTGGCCCCAGAGTGATGGAATTACAGACATGCGTCGCCACGCCCGGCCTCTGAGTCTCCACGTTTGAATAGGGAGATTTGTCCTTTCAAGGGCTATTTTCATCTGGGCTCTGTCTCCTTCTGGTGGTGCCTTCATTCTCCCCGTGAAGAGCAGTGTGAAGAGAGATCTAGTAAACTCTTGATGAGCCATTACCATTGAGAACTCACGAGATGCATCGCGAGTCCCCTGGATGCTTTTGTATTTTAACCAGAAGCAAAGGAATGATTTTGTGACCGTGGTGTTTCCTGAATTAGAGGGAAGAGAGGAAAAGACTGAGCAGAAGGTCGTGGTGATGGAAGGCTTTCTCCTGGTGACTGTGTATACAAGGGTCCCTTGACGATAGGATAAAAGTCAGATCAATGGCAGAGCCTCTTAATTTTAATATGGAAACAATGTCTTATCTTGAGAAGAAACATTAGAGCCAGCAAATGGCTCATCAGGTAGACACTTGCCCAGGGAGCCTGTCGACTTAAGCTTAGTTCTTAGGGCGCATGGTGGAAGGAGAGAAACGACTCCCACAAACTCTCCTCTGACCTCCACAGATAGGCAATGACATGCACATGCCCATACACACACACACACACACACACACACACACACACACACACCTCACATATGCAGTACACAGGCAATAATAAAGTTTAAAAAAATTTAAAGAGACTATTAGTGACAAACAATAGTTTGCTTGTGAGTCAGAAAACTTGGTTTTGGAATCTGTTGAAAGCACTGATAACCTGGAATAACTCACTATCCCTCTCTGGTCCTCGGCTTCCTCATCTCTACAGTGAGGAAATGACCACAGAGCTCCTAAGTTAACAGACAAACTTAAGAATCCATCAAACCATGAATGAGCTCAAAGCCTAGAGCCTCTTCCCTAATTAGATATCTTCTTAGTGATATAAGAAAACAAGCAAGAGTATAATCGTTGACTTCAAGTTGTGACAACCTGAGTGTTTATAGTTTGTTTTTTAATACTATTATTCATCAAAATTGGCTTTCTTTAAAAATGCACACAATCTTTTCTGCTCTGAGTTCAGAATGATGTCATATAAGCGTGAGCAAAGACAAGAACCAGGCTAGGTTGCTTTGGCGGAAATCAATAGGGAAGAAAAGTTAAGGGTACAGAGCTGCAGAGTAGGACATAGGGCTCCTGTTGGCTAAGAACAGAAAGGGGTGGCGAGGAAGGGTGCATGACCCCAGGTAGGGGCATCTGGGGAAAGGGTTCAGGGGTCAGAAATAAGAGGAAAATTCACGTAGGGATGACTGAGAGAAACCAGGAAATACCAGGAGGAGCAGGTGGCCTGGGGACTGTGTTGAATAGAGCCCTAAGACGTTTTCCAGTCTCCGGATGACTAGAAGACAGAATGAGATCTGGCTAATATGAGAGAGAGAGAGAGAGAGAGAGAGAGAGAGAGAGAGAGAGAGAGAGAACCAGTATGTCTGACATCTAAACAGTAGGTCAGCAGTCTTAAACTCGGAGGTGAGTTGATGTTGCAGATTGGAAACAGAGCAGTTCCTATGCTGGAGACTTGGGAAGCACTGCTGTTCCTTCAGAGAGCATCAGTGTGCACGTACAGTCTTCACAGGACCAGAGAAGACCCTCCATAGGACAGCAGCTCTTACTCAAAACTTGGCAGATGTGGCAGTATGCACCTTAACCCAGCGTTTAGAAAGCTGAGGCAGGAGTTCAAGGCTAGTCTGTGATACACAGTGAGACCACACCTTAAAAAACAACCCTAACTTTATGTCTGAATTTTAGTTTTTATGTTCTATCTGAACACTAGGCCCCATGTCCTACCCAAAATAAAAGTAGCCATCGCAGGAACTGGAGAGACGGCCCAGCAGTTAGGGGCACTTGTCTCCCTTCCAGAGGACCCAAGGCAGGCTAAACTCTCAGCATCACATGTAGCTCACAACCATCCCTCTTGTTGCAGGACATTGATCTGACATCCTCTTCAGAGGCCACCAGGCCAGCATCCAGTCCACATACATACTTGCATACAAAACATGCACCCACAGGAAATAAAACAAATCTTTTTAAAAGGTATATACTGAACCCTCAAAAAAAGTTTATTCAATACATTTTTATCAAACATGCAAAGAGAATAATTTGTATCCAGTGTGTAGAGAAGTGGCTATTTATCCCCCAGCTCTTCTTTCTCTTCTTGGAAAGGTAAGAAATTCACAGTGTCTTTTAAAAATAACCATCATGGGGCTGGAGAGACGGCTCAGTGGTTAAGAGTACTGGCTGATCTCCCAGAGGACTTCAGTTCTATCCCCAACTCCAACATGGCAGTTCATATCTATCTTTAACTCCAGTCCTTGGGGATTCTGGACTCTGGATTCTATGAACATCGAGGGAGGACACACACACACACACACACACACTATACAGGCCCGCATGCAGACAAAAGACTCATGCACATAAAAGAAAATAAAAGGTTTCTTTAAAATCCAAAAAGAACTGTCAGTATGGAACTTCATTAAACCTTTTGGTTTTCATCCAAAACGTGGACCAGTCCACCCTTTTCCCCGGGATTTGATTGTTTTTGGAAACAGGGTTTCACACAGCCCATCATGGCCAGGAGCTCACTAGGGAGTTGAGGATGATCTTGACCTTTGATCCTCCTGCCTCCGCCTGCCAGTGCTGAGAAAATTGGTATGCTTTGTATCTGGCTTTATGTCATACATAGAGTATCACCCAGGACGTTGCATGAGGGAAGCAAGTACTCTACCCACTGAGCAGCACCGCCCCCAGCCTCCAGGCCTTTATGTCTTCACACACAAATCCTGCTGGTCTTTCTCTCAGCACCAGGCGTGCATCTTTCCCCGGATATCCTTCTGGTGGTGTACAGTAAGCAAGTTCACTTGTGCATTTTCCAGGGACAATTTCGAGACGCTCTGCGATGGGTTGATCAGTTTCGTCAGTTGCACAGAGACTCTGTGCTGTCCACGTCTGTCCCGGCCAGCACTCTCTCTGGCTGCACGTCATAAACTCTTTGGTGTCTGCCTGTGGTGCTTAGGGATCTGCCTACACCTTTCTTTTCTGTCAGTCCTAGAACAATGGCTTCAAACCAGATGGAGAGCTAGTGAGGGGTGCTCAGCCTTCCCACCTGTGTTCCAGCCAAAGACACAATATTTTGATCTGTTCTTATATATTAGATTTTTTTTATGAAACTACCACCTTAGTTGCCTTCAGTGTTTCTTGTCTTGTTAACTCTAAGGCGATCTGCTTCAAGAAGCTCCAAGAACCTGAGGCAAAAGTCAAGAAAATTAACATTGCCTAGACAACCAGTATGTCATGAGACCTTTACATATTCTCATTTAATTTTTACAGAACCCTTCATGCTGAGCCTTACAGTTCTCATTGACAGAGAAGGCTCAACCAGAATATTGGAATCTCAGAGCTACCGTGTGATCAACTACATTTCATACCAAGATCTATCCAAAGCCCACAGCTCTCTGCTTCTCCTGACTCCCTAACCGATTCTCTTGCTACAACATGCAGGATGCCCTACACAGGAGATACAAGAGAAAAAAGTTCCACAGTGGGAAGGGGGGATTCAAGAGGGACACTGTGGGAAAGTGGGGAGTGAAAGGTTTATTAGAAAAGTTATTAATGCCATGGGGAGACAGGAACAGCAACATGCTGAGGGCCCCCAGGGATCTTCAGGCCCCAGGACCAGAGACAGACAAGGTGGCAGGGTCCCCAGGCAACGGGGCAGAAGTGTGGTCTATTTTTATACCTCTCTCAGGATGGAGGCCCTCTCGAGGTGTAAGCCTGAAGCCATGCTCTCTGGAAAGAGGTAGAGAAGGTGGCGGGAACGAGACGTGTAGCCGCCAATGCCTGCCTTTGATATAAACTCATTCCCCAGGTGGGAGAGGCGCTTGGAAGTCTGTCAGTGAGGGACTCAGACTGGCCTTGCACCGTCCCTGTGAAGGAGCTGCTGCAGGTTCTGTCTGCCTGAGCGGCAGCTGGATTAGAACCTTGTGCTCTCACAGAGAAGAAAGAACGCAGGAAGAGAAGGCACTCAGCGTTCCCATGCAACGGAGAACCTCAGAGGTTACGGCGGCTGCATCGCCGCAGTCAGAGTCAGAGGGCCCGGCACTGGGCAGTGCACGGAGGCAAGGGTTAACCGGGCAGGAATGCTGGAGGAATGTACAGACGCCCTCCCTGTGGACAGACGTGCAACTTGGTACCTGATACCAGCCACACCCCAGCACAGCTAGCAGGCTTTTTCCCTTTTCCCAGTGAGAGTTTCACTTCTTAAAGCCAATTATGGAAACAAGAAGGAGCACAAAGGGTACCTGTGGGTGTGAGGTCTCCAGTGTCCTCTGCCAGATTAGCTGCCCATCGGGGAGAGGAAGCGGGTGTGAGGTTTATTCTCCTTGACCTAGGAGCTTGGGACGGTCCGTCATCATCGGTACTTCTGTCCAGTGGTCTATGGAGTGTAGGGTACTACATGTAACCTTAACCCAAGACCCTTTCCTTTCCAAAGATCCCTTGATTATCATTAGCAATCTCTTGTTTATAAACAATCTTAGTATGTGAGGATCACAGTCCCCAATCCCATGAAACAAGTTATATTCGAGGAACTAGACAGGTCATAAGAAGGTCGGTCACTGATCAGAATAACCCTTGATAGGGAAACTTGACTTTGAATCTGGCCTCCTGCCTGGCGCCGAGTCTAGCACGCTCACCGTCAGACCATACTGTACTACACAAGGAATGAACAGGAAGCCTGCATGGGGCTTCTCTTGACATTTCCTGCTGAGGGAGAGGTGCCACAAATATCAACTTAATCTAAACAAGAGACGCAGGGAGGCATCGTGGCGCCCTTGAGAAGCCGAGGTAGGAAAGCCACACGTGTGAGGTCAGTCGGTCTGTACAAGCCCCTCGCTTGACAAAACAAAACACAGGTGTCTGAGGAAGTGCTGCTAAACACCGATTTCCCACCGGCTTCACAGCGCGCCCTTCGGTTCCAGAAAGCAGCAGAGAGAGCCGTAAGCTTGGAAAGCACCTGCATGGTCTCCTGGATGATAGTGGGAAAGCATTAACGTGTTAATGACCTGGAGAAAGGCTAAGACGAGAAACTTGGTGAGTGTGAGGATTGAGTTCTCTTTATTCCCAGGTCAGCCAGGAAGTTAGGCCGCCATTTCTTTCTCTACGTAAAGTGTTTGCATTGTGTCAGGTTTGCTAAACTCTGGTGCCAAATAACCAGGAGTCAGGCTGACCTGGATTTGACGCTGCGTCCTGAGCTTTCAGTCCGGCACGGCCTTGAGCAAATGGATCTCCCCTGCCTCCTTTCCCCACTGTCAAGATGGAAGGAATCAGATTCTTAGCCTAGATCTTTAAGAGCTGTTTATTCCATGAAACTCCAACTAGAGGGTTACCCGAACAAGACCTACATGGCAATATCAACGCAGATGGGGAAGCCCCGCCCCTAGATAAAGAGCAGCCAATGGCTGCTGAAATAGCGAACAGAGGGCGGGGCGGTTTCTACATGGGCCAGCCCCAAGAGAGGCCATCCATTCCCAAGTGATCAGCCCTAAATACAGTGTTCATAGGAATAACACTAAATAGGCTCAGTAAGGGTGTGTGTGTGTGTGTGTGTGTGTGTGTGTGTGTGTGTGTGTGTGTGTTCTTATATGTGTGTATGTATGTGCATGTATGTGTGTATGTGTGTACATGTATGTATGTGTGTGAGAGATAATAATATAGAAGAGGTCAGAAATTTGAGAGGGACCAAGTAGACACAGGAAAGATTAGAAGCGGGAGGGAGAGGGTACAGTATTCATGCATGAAATTCTCAAAAAATATAAAACATTTAAAATCTTGAAAGGAATGCAACCCAGCCAACATGGATTTTAAGCTAGTGACTCTCATTTCTGACCTCTGACCCCAAACTGTCGACCCTTTTAAGATTGAGGAAATCTGTTGCTATAGCAACAAGAAACAAACACAGAGTTTTGACCAAAAACCAAAACAAACAAACAAACAAACAAACAAAAAAACCTACCCATTTATCCTGTCTGTTGAGAAGATGAACACAGGTTCTGAGCCAGAATGGAGAGACCCCTAAGGGGCCCACAGGAGGCAAATTCCATTCTCTTGGGTCACTTTTGGCAAATGAGTGTGGCTTTCTTTAAGACAAAACAAAAATATCTTAATTAGGTGCCTAGTGCAGGCGAGCACACAGGTGCCCCTGGATGCCGGAAGAGAGCGTTGGGTCCCCTGGAGTCACGGGCAATCATGGGCTGTCCACCTCAGGTGCCCAGAACTGGACTCGGGCGGGGCCTCTGATAGCCCAGCGCTCACTCTTAACCACTGAGCCCTCTCTCCAGCGCCAAGACAAGCGCAGCTTTCTAAGTTACTGTTTGAAAAGAAGTTGGGACGAGGTAGCAGGTTCGGAACACCTTGCCTAGCGATGCAATCCTGTCTCATGCTGGGGACCCGCGGGCCACGCTCTCAGCAGCATTTCCTACCAGGCCCCCAGCTGGGTTTCTCCCAAATCGGCCTCCTGCCTACCCCTTCCCCTCCCTCCTCCACTCTGACCTGCATTTCCTATCCCAGTCCTGGCTCTTAGCATTCCAGTTTCCACCTGATCTTAACCAAGAGGCTAACTAACCACCCGCTTTGAAAACCCGGTGACGTCTGAAAAAGCGGTCGGTACTGCGCCGACATCCCTTGCTTGATCCGTTGATTCCTTCAGCTTTGTCTGGACCGGCAGAGCCCCCCTTGTTGAACATCACCCTGGGTCCTTCCTTTTCCTCCACACCTCTCAGAACTCTCCCTTTATTAGCACTGACCCTAGTTAATTTGCCTTTTAAAAAAATCCTTGGTGCTACAGTCCCACTTTAGATTCCCTGAAAGAAAAAAACAACAAAAAAAGAAACATCTCTTCTCTGTTCTTCCAGCCTAACTAAGCTCGCTGCTACCAAGACACTGCTATGCGCCAAACAGGCACAGAATCGGTACAGTGATGGTCAGTAAGGAAGCCGAACTTGGCCTCTGAACTCAGAATCTTGCCCTTTCCAGGCTGTGTTTCTGTTATCTGAATGTCTGTCTCTCACAGACTGTTTATTTGTGTGTCTAGTTTAGAGAGCAGTCTAACTGGTCAGGATTAATGTCCCTGCGTGCCAATAATGAATTTTACGAGGTAACCGATCCGGCTGCACCAGTTAGATTCTCGCTGCCAGAGCCTTCTAGGCACTGGAAGGTTCTACATTTCTAAGCAGAAATTCCACAGGATGGGGGGGGGGGGCGAAGATGGTGTAACGAGGGCTCAGATTCCTCTGTTCCTTTGACAAACATTGATGGACTATGTGTGCCAAACTCTAAGACAAAAACACTCATACATTTTAACTTTTGAATTCCCACAGCCTTCAAGGTGAAAAGAAATGGAAAAAAAAATATTTAGTGATGTTTAAATTACTTCGGTTATTAAACTACTTAGGGTATTATAATTAAAATACTTACATTATCAATATACGCCTTATAGCATATGCTATAACAATAGAGTTAACGCTTGTCAGGGTCTGAGTCACATAAAAGACGGAGGCTGAAGGAGTCTCAGTGGTTAAGAGCACAAACTGTTTTTCTAAAGGGCCCGAGTGAACTTCCCACCACCCAAATCGGGTGACCTCACAACAGCCTGTAACTCCGGCTCCAGGGGATCTGAGGCCTCTGTCCTACACAGGCATCCACACACATACAGCTGCGCGAACAAAGACACACAAAAACACATGGTTTTAAAAAAGAAGGGAAGGAAGGAGAAAATAAAACAACAAAAGCAAGGCGCACCTCTCCACCAACCAGGAGTTCACGCAACCTGGATAACTGGGTGCCTTGTCTTCACTCTGCGCTTCTGAGTCTACCCCCTTACCTTTCCTCGGAAAGTCTGCCACGGTCCACCTCCACATCCTACCTCCGCTCCCCTGATCCGACCCTCACTCTATAGAACCGGCTACGCTGAAGCTCAGCCTTCCGCCCCGAGGCCCCGACCATGATTTTAGACATCTGTGTGTGCATTCTAACAACTTGAGACCTTAGCTTCTTGCCTAGCACAGAGTCCTAGACTGGAACCGCCTTCCTCACTCATCTTTACATATGTCGACATGCGAAGGGTAACATTTAACACCTTTTGACTTAAGGTGTCGGTCGGTTAGTTAATTAAGGAATAACATGTGGGGGGTGTAAGTAGCTTTTCTCAACATGTCCCAAGTACAGAAGCCAAAACTGATTGACTTAAACATTCAGCCCTGTGCCCCTTCCAGAGAATCCCACCGGAGGCAAAGAAGTTGCATCTGGAAATAAACTGCATAAATAGTTCCTAGCAGCCGGTGTAAGCCGCAGGAAAGAGTCACACAGACCAAAGCTGCCCCCAAAGCTGCCATTTCTGTCTGTGAATCCTCAAAGGCACTTTACCAGTTAGTTAGGCTCTGGTTCCCTGGTGAGTAAAAGAGGCTCCTCCTCTCCCAGAGTCCTGTTCTTGTTGGGTTCTGAGAATCTATTCTGTACACGAAGCCCCTAGAAGAGTGCGCAGGGGCGCTAGCCAGCCCTCTTTTCTCTGCACTGGTCTCATGCAGGAGGAAACTTCATTTTGTACTATCTATGGTCTTGAGTATAATAAAATATTTAACATTAACCCATGGGCCAAAATGGCCTCAGACAACTCTCTCAGTTTCCCTTCGGCTGCAGGTGGCCTTGAGCAAGGACAGCAGAGGCAATACTGGAGGCTCTCGGGGTGTGTCGGCCTGGCCACCACGGTGACAGGTCTGCTCTTTAGGCTCCTGATGACCTTGAAGAACCTCAGTACTCCTCTCAGAAGGATGATTCTGGTGTCTTTCGTACACTAAGGGACTCCCGAAGGACACAGATCAGACTCGAAAGCCCTTATTTGTTCTTTAGAAAACTCCTGTGATCGCTGACCTCGGGTGTCAAATTTCCATCATTACTAAAAGCACTCATGAACTTGATTTGGACACAAAAAAATAAAAATGAAAAGGAAATGGGGTGTCATGATTTGCTGACAGTGCAGAGACTGAAGCAGTATTGGCTACCTGCTCCCGTCCAATGTAACATTCTTAACTGTGTCTTAACAGCTTGTGAGAAATCCTGAAGATGGCCAAAGACGATTCCACTGTCCGTTGCTTCCAAGGCCTGTTGATTTTTGGACATGTGATTGTTGGTGTAAGTCATGAGTATTTTTCAAAAACTTGTCTTCTTCTTATAAGCATGGCATTTAGATAAATTAAAAGTGAAGTTTAAGAAAATATTATAAATGTCATTCCCCTTTATAGTGCCTTCATTTTAAGAAATGTGGTAGTAAATACACTAGCTGGTATCTTAAAACAGTTGTATATAATTACCTATCATGACAGTAGACCAGGGACAACATTAAATTAGATTATTTCCTTTCCAATTTTTAAGATATAATGACTATTAAGAGTCATATGTTCAGCACGGTCAGTGAACCTGCTACTCATTCATTTATGCATCTGTCCAGTTTCACCTTGGTTTGACTTGGGAACTGTTTTATCGGAGGTGCTGGGACAGATGTTCTGTAAGGCTGTGAGAGCCCAAGATGTGTGGTCAAGAGGATAGGGGAAGAGCATTAGTCGGGGAGTCAGGAGAGCTGGTCCTTGGCTCGGGCTGCCCCTGCCTCTGTGTGACTATGGACAAGTCACCATCATTCAGGTCCATGGTTCTTCATCCGTAGAATATGAGCCCTGGGAAGACAAAGATTCCAGAACCACTGTGACAAGGACCAGGACACTTCAAGTGTTTCAACCCAGGAAAGTTTGCAATGGGATAGGATAGGACAATAACTTTCATACAAGAATGCACCATCTCAGGGGGTCATACCACAAGCTTTATAGATACCTAAATCTTTTCCCAAATAGCAAACAGACAGAGTTAGATGTGGAAGAAAGTATTAAAGGCAGAGGGTATGTAGAAGAAGGAAGGAAGATAGAAATAGCTGTTGGGTCTCCAGGCAATGGGGGATTCACTGCATAAAGCCTCTGTAAGATGTAAGGGACTTACCACTAGAGCCTACCCTGCCCCATCCCCTTTCCCTGGGTGCTGTGCTCTTGGCCACCAGCCTGACAGACTAATTCTCATCTTGTTTCCAGATGTGTGGCATCGCCCTGACAGCAGAGTGTATCTTCTTTGTATCTGACCAACACAGTCTTTACCCACTTCTTGAAGCCACCAACAATGATGACATCTTCGGGGCAGCTTGGATAGGCATGTTCGTAGGCATCTGCCTCTTCTGCTTGTCCGTTCTAGCCATAGTAGGAATTATGAAGTCCAACAGGAAAGTCCTCTTGGCGGTAAGATGTTACAACGCATGGCAAGCTGTAGCCCAGCTGGCAGAGTGCCTGCCTGGTAACCGGGAAATCTTAAGTTCAGTCCCTAGCACCATGTTGTCTGGACATGGTGGTGCGTGTCTGCAACCCTGTTCTGAAGGTATGGGCAAGATGATCCTAAATTCCAGGTAATCCTTCGCTACATGGCAAGTTCGAGACCAGACCACTCCAAAAGACCCTTTCTCAAAATAACAACTAACAAATTCTCTGCAGTTGTTTTCCTGGGCCCATTTTGGTGAACTGTTTCTTCTCCATTGAGCAAAGAGCTTTGGTTTTCAGTGGTCTAAGTGGAAGAAAGATTCTAGACGTGTGGGAAAAAGTGGGGATAGGGGAGATCCCCTGTTGCAAGATCGTCCTTGTAGGAGGTAAAGACGCCCTTCATGGTTGACAGTTCAGGCTCTAGTAAGAAGAACTGAAAATGGGAAGGCGTGCCTTTGGGTGGTCTAGTTGACTATGTGCAGATGTGTGCTTCTCCAGCTGCTGTCTGCATGTGCCTAACAGTCACAGCCAAGGAATTACATGGACATAAGAAATGATGCCATGGGAAATTATTTCGTTAGATTTTTCCCCCTTGATAATAGCTAGTTAGTTTTAAGTGTTGAGATACAAAACAGAAAGTAAACACGAACTTCCCATAGCAGACAAGAACTTTTTTTTTTTTTGAAGACTTGAAGTTCAAGGCCAATGACTTTGTACCACGGCTGCATGACCCACACTGCTATTTACTCTGCAGCATGGGAACCCTGGAAGGCCCCCAACAGCACCATTGTGAGCGGCGGCGGCCCATTCACGCTAGTCTGTGGTCTCAAGGCACTGACTAGGCCATGCTCTATCTGCCTTGGCAAATGGAAATGAAAGGGAAGGGGACTCATGCTTGGGCCTAGCCCTCTGCCTTCTGTCCCCATGCCCTAAGACATCAATTTTTATCATTGTCATCACATGCACATACACACCCACTCCCATACCTCTCCCTACCTTTGAAGTAACTCCCCTACCCTGAGTCCCACTTCTGCAGAAGAAGCTCAGCCACTTAAGGAGCCCGTCGGTCTGCTTCTCTCAGGTAACCATTGCCCTAGCGCCCAGGAATGCAGAATGTTTGCCTTCTCTGTTGCCTTTGGGTGAGCTCTGTCCTGGGCAAATGAACTCTGAGGGAGTAGGGAAAGGAACACAGGGTAGAGGGTGAGAACTGAGAGGTCGTCCTGAAGACAAGCACAGAATGCACCTCTGGCCTAACCCTCAGGGGTCCTGAGGATTAGGGGAGCCACCAAAGCTCTTGACAGGAAGCAAGACAGTACCCCAAATGGGGAGGGCTATTGGACTCTCTGAAAACTCTTTCCTGATTTTTTTTTCCCACAGAGGTAGTTGGGGTTTTGGGAGGAGAGTGGGAGGGTTATTGTTTTGTTTTGTTTTGGGGTCAGGCAGTGAAAGCAGCAAAAGGTCCTGACCTTTGAACCCACAAACACCCCAAAGAGGAAGGACAAGTTCCCCCACCTACCCTACAGTCCTTCTTCCCAAAAAAGGACATGAGGAGAGATGGTGCATGTATAAAAGTGTGCAAGGCAGGGGCCCTTGCTGAGAGGCGTCCTCTGCTCAGCTCTGACCCAGCCAGACTCTGGGGGCATGGCTGCGCTGAGCTGTTCACACACAGTGCCTTGCAGCCTGTACTCACAGCCGCGTGTACTCACAGCCAAAGCAGCGCATAGAGAGCTCTGCTTCCCTCACCCGAGCTGGTATCGCTAGAACATGGGTGTGTGTTCCGTGTGAACAGTTGGTCTCTATGCCAGAAGGCGGCCCATTCCTTAAACACGAGACTGGGTAAGAAAGACACAAGGCACTGAACATGCCATCCTTTCCTGACGGTGTGAACGGTTGGTCTCTATGCCAGAAGGCTGCCCGTTCCTTAAACACGAGACTGGGTAAGAAAGACACAAGGCACTGAACATGCCATCCTTTCCTGACGGTGTGAACGGTTGGTCTCTATGCCAGAAGGCTGCCCGTTCCTTAAACACGAGACTGGGTAAGAAAGACACAAGGCACTGAACATGCCATCCTTTCCTGACGGTGTGAACGGTTGGTCTCTATGCCAGAAGGCTGCCCGTTCCTTAAACACGAGACTGGGTAAGAAAGACACAAGGCACTGAACATGCCATCCTTTCCTGACTTCTGCGGCTCTACGTTTTTCAGCAGTTCCTAAAGAAAATGACACCCACTGACAGTGTCAGGTCTGACGCACGAAGGCTATATCTTGCCAGCCACGGGGCATGTGGGTATACCAAAACAGCTCTGCAAAGCCCACACATTCCTTCATTGTTTATATTTCCTCCCCCACGTTAAAATAGAATTCAGGGTGAGAAAACTCCAAACTGAGTGGCCATTTCTTCCAGAGATAAGATAACTGAGCCGACCCACACACCACCTTCGTCCGAGCATCCAGCACTAACCCCAGTCCAAGCGGCTGATTAAAAAGGGCTTTAGATGACTGTGCATAAGACTCAGAGCAGCCGCTTGGTGAGACGTCTGTGATAACCCTCGCTTCTCATCTGTTTCCCTCCCAGTACTTCATCATGATGTTTATAGTGTACGGCTTCGAAGTGGCGTCTTGCATCACAGCAGCAACGCAACGAGACTTTGTGAGTATAATCCCCAAGATGCACAGAGCAAAGATGGCGGTAGCTCTGACATTCTAGCAACTGGCGCGCGCTGACCCCTCGCTGTGTGCTGGTCAGGCTAATATGCAGACTACGAATACTCATGCAGAACTGGGAAGCATTGCTTGTCTTTTCCAAATCGAAAGAGAAAGGCATGAAAAGCATAGAAATGCATCTAGGGATGAACGGCGAACAGGTCACAGCAAGAATCCGGAGCCCAGGAAGCCTGGTTCCCAGTGCCCAAGCTGTGATCCTGGCACTGACCACCATATCCACACCATGGCCTTTCTGCATGTTCCGCCCCGTGGGAAGACATAATTCAGAATCTTTCTTGTTCTGTTTCTCACTGCCTCCCTAATCTACACCATCCTTAAACCACCTCTCTACCCCAGTCATGCCGTGATTTCTTCTTATATGGAAACTCAAAGCAGCCCCAGCCAAATGAGCTTAGTGACTCTGAGCTTAGCATCCCTCCGAGAGAATGTTCAGTGTGTAGAGCGACAGGCTCTACAAAAAAGACTTGGACTTCCCAGGGCGCAGGCGCGCTGACTCCCCTGTGTCCTTCCTGCCCCTGCAGTTCACAACCAACCTCTTCCTGAAGCAGATGCTGGTGAGGTATCAAAACAACAGCCCCCCAACCAATGACGACAAGTGGAAAAACAAGGGTGTCACCAAGACCTGGGACAGGCTCATGCTGCAGGTGAGGAGTGCGGTCCTGGGGTGATCGCCCCGGGAGTGATGGCCTGCACATCTGTGTGGATAACGGCCCAGATGTGGCTAGGAGTGAGGTCAGTGCCTCTGGCAGGTTTCTCCAGGAAGAGACTTGCCCCAAGCCAGGTCAGCAATGCCTCTTGTTTGCTGGTGAGCCTGAGGGGGGAGGATGTTAAACACATGACTCAGGGAGGCCTCTAGATCCGTATGTCATGTAAAGCTTTAATGCTGATTAGCCTGCCCTGTAGAGTGTACATTAGAGAACTTTGGGTTAAGAATATGTTCTGCCTCTTAGAACTTAGCTCTCACTTGCAGAGACAGAAAAGGGTGCCTCAGAGAACTGGAATGGTGACACAGATGTGTCTCACCTTTCATGTCTCCTAAGCATCAGGAGACGTGATTTGATTGATCGCTCCATTTTAAATGACTGTCATACCACATATCCACGCCTATCCCAAATACCACCAGGACGCCAGGTCTCCCAGACCATTGTTCATGTTGTCTTTTGTGTGTAACCTCTAATGTGAGACAACTTTCCACTGGCCCCAATACACGCACATTCACACATACAAATCTCACATCCAGTCACACACACACAAACTCTCACTCACACACTTACATATACACACTCACTGACATACAAATACATTCTCTCTCACATACAAACACCAACCTTTCAGTCTCCTCTACCCTCTCTCTCTCTGTCTCTGTCTCTGTCTCTGTCTCTGTCTCTCTCTTTCTCTCTCTCTCTCTCTCTCTCTCTCTCTCACACACACACACACACACACACACACATACCAATCTTTCAGTCTACTCTACCCCTTCTCTCTGTCTCTGTCTCTCTCTGTCTCTCTGTCTCTGTCTCTGTCTCTGTCTCTCTCTCTCTCTCTCTCTCTCTCTCACACACACACACACACACACACACACACACACACACACCCCAGTCTCTCAGTTTACTCTACCCCTTTCAACGCTCTCTTTACACTCCTACTTCACTAGATACCTGGCACTTCCTAGTGTCCCGCCTGTCCCCTCACCTTCATGTACCACAGGACCTAGAAATTGGCTAGGTTTCCTCTCAGCTCTGCATGACTCCTCTACTATCTCTTCCCCTGATTGCCTCCTTGTTCAAAAGCTTGAAGTTCATGCCATCAGCCTAGGATCTCCTTGTAGTTATTTATCAACCACACAGTCATTTCCCTGCCTCCCTCCATGAGAGATGTCAGTGTCACCAACTGTACCCTTGTCATTCGCGGTCCAATCATCCTGCCCAGATGAGGCTTCACAAACCCCATGGGGACTCAGATAACATCTGTTCTGTCAATTCCGTGTCTTCATGTGTCTCACAGATCTCCTCCCTGTCCTCAGCCACCTTTCTCCATGGCAACAGCCAGCATGTTGTCACCAGTGACTGTGCTACCCACTTTCTGACGACATTGGCTCTAACATCCTCATGTCATCATTTTGTCCCACTAGGACCTCTAATCAATTATCCATGTTTTCATTTCCCAATACCCTTTCCTGCTTTCTCTTAAAACCTTCACTCGCTGTCGGCTCCATTACTCTGTTGTGAATCTAATTTCATCTTTCCCACACAGTCTCTACGGAAGTTAATAGTTTTTGTCCACTCCTCCCCTAAGGGCTAAATATTGCTGGAAAAGTCCCCCAGTCATGCTAATTTAAATTCATGACTATAAAGCTCACTTGGGGAGCTGGACGTGGTGGCGTATGCCTGTAATCCCAGCACTTGGGAGACAGAGGCAGGTGGATTTCTGAGTTCGAGGCCAGCCTGGTCTACAGAGTGAGTTCCAGGACAACCAGGACTACACAGAGAAACCCTGTCTCGGAAAAAAAAAAAAAAAAAAAAAAAAAAAGCTCACATGGGCACTCTGTCTCCGGGTGCATTTCTATTGCATAGATTTCCATTTTTAGCCTCTGCAAAATTCTTCCCCACCCTCAGTCATGGCTACACCTCATGCCTTAAGACTCTAAAGCAATCAGTCGGGATCCATTTCTTCTCTCTCCCAGAAAATCTGCCCATCCACCAGCCAAGAGAGACAGACTGCCCAGCAGCCCAGTCGCTGGCTTCCATTCCAAGTTCCTGTCCATTTCTTTGGCTTACTCCATTCTGACTCATCAGCCTGCAAAAACATCCTCCAGAACTCCTGCCCAATCCTCACCCATTAGACAGTTCTAATTCATGACAAGTCTCAGAAGAGAAACCTGTGCCTGCTGCTCGTAGTTTCACACTTTCGGCTACTCTTAGCCAAGCACAATTGGCTTCTGACCACAACACTCTACTTCCAAGACACATGCAACAGTTACCGGTCCCTTCCATCCTGCCACCCGCAATGGTCATGTTTCTGTCTTATTAATTCATTGCCCCTAGGATGCACTGATTAAAACACAGATTGAGGGGCTGGAGAGATGGCCACAGAAAGAGGGCCTGGAGAGATGACTCACTCACTCAAACACCTGAGGCACAACTGGACCATAATGCCTATCATCTATATAAAAGGCTGGCTATGGTGCTGTGTGTCTGTAATCCCGATGCTGAAGGGGCTGAGACAGGGTTTCCTGAGACTCACCTCGTGAGCTCCAGGTTCAGTGAGAGACCTTGTCTCAGGAAATAATGTGCAGAGATTGAGAATGACACTTGACTTTAAGCTCTGGCCTCCACATGTGTGTGTGGCGCGTGCGCACAGACACACACACACACACACACACACACACACACACGGCACAGAATGAATCTTTTCCCTGGTGAGTTATTTACTCTATCTAAATGGCAAAAGGGTACATCACTTCAAGATGATCTTTGCCCTTAGAATTCCTTGTTTGTGTTTATTCTAAAAGTTGGGAGAGGCCTGCAATTTTTATGTCCTCCCTGAAACATTTTGGCAGAGTTTATGATAAAGGAAGAACACAATAGAGTTTATAGCCCTTCTCTTCTGTGGTATCCAGGGTGTCAGGGCATCAGCTACTGATCTGTTGCTCCCCCCCTTTCTTATGTAGAGGGACAGCTGTGTGCCAGCAGGTCTGAAATGTTTTTCCAGTTTACTTTCCCCCTTAATAAAAATAATACATAATTACTCTAGGAAAATACTGTGAATATAGAAAAAAACATGAATAATGGCTAATAATTTCTTTACCACTAAAACTTTCTGTTTTGTGATGTTAAATAATTATACTTCTCTTGTGTTAATGTATCTTGCTATAAATATTAATAATAATTAATGCCTACTAAGAGTTTACTATGAGCTGGGTGCTGTATCAAGTACATTATCTATACTAACATACTTGATCCTCACAAAAACTCTATAAATTAGGTATCATTTCACACTTACAGACAAAAGAAATAAGGCTTAGAGCAGTGGTTCTCCACCTTCCTAATTCTGTGACTCTTTAATACAGTTTCTCATGTTGTGGTGACCCCCTGCCAGCCATAAAATTATTTGTGTCGCTACTTCATAACCGTATGAATCACAATGTAAGTATCTGCTACACAGGATATCTGACATGTGACCCTGTGAGAGGGTCATTTGACCCCGAAGTGGCCGTGACACACAGGCTGAGAACCGCTTCCCTTAAAGACTTAGAGTACTGTGCCCATTCGTGGCTGGTAAAGCAATAAACATGAAAACATTGTTGGCAACTTAGAAAAACCTTAAGCTCCAGTCTGGGAATATCTGAGTACTGTAAGATAGAGTATGCTTTCGAATGCTTTCTCCACAAAGCCTTGGTTGTGACATTGGTGGCTTTGGTGTGGACTATAAAGATAACTCGGTGTCTCTCGCCCTCTGGTAGGACCACTGCTGCGGTGTAAACGGTCCATCCGACTGGCAGAAATACACCTCCGCCTTCCGGGTGGAGAACAACGATGCTGACTACCCCTGGCCTCGGCAGTGCTGCGTCATGGGCAGGCTTATGGAGCCTCTCAACCTGGACGCTTGCAAACTCGGAGTGCCTGGCTATTACCACAGTCGGGTGAGCCGTCTCCCCTCTGACAACCTCGCAGAGAGCGCTTCCGCTCCTTATGAAGGAAATAATAGTCAGCTTTGAGTAATGTCCATAAGGAATTCTGCATGTTTCCCCTAAACCTCCCGCCACCTGCTTCCTTCTCAGTTAGTGCGCTGGGGGTGCTCACTTAGAATCGTTGCAAATTTATTTTGAGTAAAAATTACTGCGACATGAAGATTTCTGTAGCACTAATTTTGTGTGAATGAAGACAGTCTGTGTGGTGTTTAGAAATGGTTAAACATTTGCATTAGACGAAGGCTTGCAAAATGTACATCGGAAGGGATGATATACAAAAGATTATTATTTCATTCCGAAGCAATGGCAACTGCCGAGGTCGGGGCGATGAAGGGCCGAGTCGAGCAATATCAGATCGGCGATTTGGGCTGATGATGATTTACATTCATTTGGGCTTTGCACGAGTGCTTCTGGGCGGGATCAGGTGACCAGAGGATGATCGTGAAACTTTTATTGAGGTCTTCCTGAGTGCCAGATGTTGTGCCATGTGCCACACCCATGCGCCACACCCAGACTCTCGCACCTGTGATGCTCAAAGGTCGACGCTGGCTGTACTCCGCAGTCTGTACATGAGGAATGGCACGAGAGAGGCTATCTGGGACCTTGCCCGAGCCCACACAATCAGTAAATGGCTGTTAGGTTTCAACCCCAAGCCACGTAGCTTCAGAGCACAGATGCCACGCCAATCAAGGCTTGGAAACAAACCCCCGAAGTCTTGGTGAGCACTCATACCCCTGTAGGCAGTGTCTGCTGACCCGGCACGCTGAAATGTTCTGTCCTGCTTTGAGTGTGGTCATTGTGAGAAAGCCTAGCTGTACGTCAGCTTGAACAGATAACTGAGAAGCATCAGGCTTTTCCCTACAGAAGTAAATGCTACAAACCACACATTTCAAGCAAGAGACACCATTGTCGCACCCGACAGGATACCTGGGCTACAACTGGATGCTTTAATTCACAAAGGATAAGGCAGTGATCCGGACATCATAGCAGTCAGTGTGTGGAGCAACCGTCACTGACCTGTACAGCCGCCTTGTTACGGCGTTGCTTTATGTTCATTGGTAACAAAGATCAAATGGGCTGCTTATAATCAGTATACTATCACTTGAACTACTCATAAAATGTTTCCAGCACTTCCATATCAGGAGTCGCTAGGTGCAAACCCATCTTTTCTAAATTACAGTCATGTACAAACAGTGTCTTCTCTCTAAAAGGAACAAAGAAAAGATGCCCACCTTCCAATTATGGCAAAACCTTGTCGTCCCTTTACCATAACACTAGCCATGGAAATCAACTAAAGCCACTTACTTACGGTTAGAGGGTAAGTTTGAAAGGGAAATTCAAATTAAGCCCCCACCCCCACCTTTTTACCGTCTTTGGACCGCCACACCCATCCTGACACCTTCCTTTGGCCTCCTGCCTTCAGGGACTCCATCACCAGCCAGCCGAACCAAAGCATCACCACTTAAACCCACTCGTCAGCCAAGTTCCCACATCCCTGCCATTTCTTCCTCTGTCCCTTACTCCTTTTGCCCCCACTTGCCCAATCTTAACATAAGCCTACCTATCCATGTCTGACTCTCCCTACCTCCGTCCCCCAGATTCCCACACATCCCCACCATCTGACATATAGGTGCTGCAAATTCCACTCCAACAATCCCTTGCAATAGAGCATTAAAACCTGCCCTGATACTTACTATATATACTTTCACTGTTGCTTTTGTACTTACCTTGTCCAAACATTTCCATGCGCTCCCTTAAGGACTGCATTACTCGGTTCTAAATCTTCAGTACTTGGCTTAATGCCTGGCACAAAGGAGACACTCAATAAATGTTGGGTGGGTGAATAAGTGAATGAAGGAGTGAATAAGTCCTCTTTTCATAGTCATATTGAAGCTTTTCAACACCTAAAACACCAATGTTGCTACAGCTGTAAAAAACTAGAAAAGTCAGCCTAAGTATAGTAATAAGGAAAATCAAGCAGAATTTCACATAACAGGTCAAATACACTCACGTGCACACACACACACACACACACACACACACACACACAGAGAGAGAGAGAGAGAGAGAGAGAGAGAGAGAGAGAGAGACTGAAGAGAGACTTAAGCTTCACCATCAGCCTTGAAAATGCTACCTGTAAATCCTGATGACGTCACCTCAAGGATATTAATATATACTCAGAGAATAAAGTCCCAATGAAACAATCAGCATCCTGAAAGCTCACTAAGGAGATGAAAACTGGGGATTCTGATTGTGAGTCCCACAAAGACAAGAAGCCTTTCTGTTTTGCCCCAGCTAAGTACCCAGCTAAGTACCCAGCTCAGTACCCAGCTCAGTACCCAGCACTTGGCACACACTGGCTCTTCCACATAGTGTTAGATTAGTGATCTCCTTCCAAGATTGGCAAGAGGATGGATGTGTTCTGAGTATTCCAAGTGGGGGTAGTAATCAGCACTTAATATCTTTCATTAGGTCTGCTTGTTTTGTTTATTTGTTCGTTCATTTGTTTGTTTAAGACAGATATCACTCTGTAGCTCAGGATGGCTCTCAACTCTTTGTGTAGCCCTGAAGGACTCATTATTATGTAGCTCAGACGGGCTTTGAACTTCTAATCCTCTTGCTTGAGCATCCTGAATGCTGGGACTACAAACTCATTCTGTAACTTATCATTAAGAACCTACTGTATGCCAGGCACTCATTCTAGGTTCTAGAATTCAACAATTAACAAGGTAAAAATCTCTGCCCTTGAGGAGCTGACATTCTACTGTAAGTTACAAATACAACACACTGCTGCACACAAGTGCCCAGTCAAGTGCCAGGTAGTGTGGTAAGTGCCAGAAGCTGAGATAAAGCAGGGATTGTAGATGGGATGTGATAGATTGTTTTTCTCTGTGCCTGTCCGGAAGACTTTGCTGAGAGGACATCTGCACAGCTCTGAATTACGTGCAGAGATGAGAAACTGAACTGTTGGGGAAACACTTCTAAGCAAAGAAAGCAGCCCGTGCAAAGACCAGCACATCCTTAGCATCTTGGAGGAAATTCAAAGAGACCAGCCTTGTGAGGCCAGGATGGTCGCAAGATGTCTAGAAGGGATGGAGAGACCTAGAGCTAGTGAGTGGAGTCGGATGTGCTAGATTAACTGAATCCTTACCACAGGAGGAAGTCCATGCGTGCTCTTCCTGGAGACAAGCTTAACCCTTAAGTGAAGGCCAAAGTGGTATGAGGAGACTCGGGAGTGTTTGTATTTGTGATATATTTTTAAATAGACCCTAAAGGTTTTTTGCTGAAGTGTTGAAAATTGGTTAAAGGAATTAAGGAAAATTCCAGGCTTTTCATTTGGGCATCCTGCAGTGAAAAAAAAAAAAAAAAAAGAGTAAAGGTGTTGGGGATGGAGCGGGGAGTGGCACAGAGCACACATGCAATTTACAAAGGGGAGGATCACGGGAGAGAGAAAGAGCATCAAGTGCATACCTGTAGCCACTGGGTGGAGCCTAAACCTCACAGCCAACCCAGGACAGTTGCTGAAATTTGCTGGCAAATCCAGCATACTTGCCTCTGGACCTTTTGGTGCGTGGAATCAGCAATGGATTCTGCATCTTCTCCCTGTGATCCCCCAAGGTCATGGCAGAGTCCCTCAGATGATGACGTTGCATGGTTGAGAGCTGGACTCTGGAGGCCCTCGATCCACTGGGCATCTGCTTTCCCGCTCAGTTCTTCTTATCTCTGCTCTGGATTCTCCCCGTTAACGGAGCTCATGCTGTCTCCCCAGGGCTGCTATGAACTCATCTCTGGACCAATGGACCGGCATGCCTGGGGAGTCGCCTGGTTTGGATTTGCCATCCTCTGCTGGACTGTGAGTAGCCTCAGCACATTTTATTTCAGAAAAGGTCAATAAGGAGAGAACTGGAGAAGGTCCCCAGGCATTTCAACCACCCTAGAAAGTCTGGAAAACAAAGTCTGCAGCTAAGATGGTCAGGAACCGGCTAGCACCAGACCAAGGACAATAGGTTCCTTTGGGGTGTGGAATGCCAAGTTCCCTGCTGGGGAAAGGATGCACCAGCTAAGTAACCTTCGTCTAGATGCCCACTAGGCATCGAGGCTGAGTTCTCCTAGGCTTCTTAGTGAGCTCCAGCTGGGCTCCACAGCTAAGCAATTCACACACACACACACACACACACACACACACACACACACACCTCCCCCACCTCCCGGCTCTAGAGGGCCTAGCCCCTTGGAAGCTCTCAGCACTCCCTGCTGCCCCTCTGTGAGGCACACAGGGCTAGCTCTGGCTCCCAGCCCTGGCTGCACACTCGCACCTCCTACCCAAGGTAGAACTTCTACCCATCACTCTGCAGTCCTCCAGGCGGTCCCACGGCTCGGCCTGGGCTTGGTTTTATCTTACTTGTGTTTGGGGTGCAGGGGGGAAAGGGATGGTAACTTTTCCAGATGATTCTACATTTCTGCCACAAGTGAGAACCATGACTTCAGGAAAACTAACCTGGACTTTGATTTCAGTGGCTCTTGAACACCTTGAAATATATTAAAGAATCAAAAAAAAAAAAAAAGCTATTTTTTTCTATGTGGCCTATCTATCACTGTCTACTTCCACTGACTAGGAAAATTTAAATATTTACTAATTTGTTTTAAAATAAGGTAATAAGCCAATTACAAGTTCAAATAAACAACATAATTCTGGTAGAAAAAATATAACTATTTTACAAAATAAAACAAATGCATGAAGCAATACTGCTTTGCATGTTTTCCAATCCTGTCAACGTCTGGCATGGTAAAAGAAGCCGTGTCTTCCGCATGTTCTCCCCCATGCAGTCTGTGCTAATGTGTTGCCAGTATTGAAGGAAAGTAGACCCTTCATAACGGCGGTGTGTTGTTAAAAACAGGAATATTCTGATAACCTCCTGTGAAGGTGAATACCATGGCTATTCCTTTGAAACCATGCCCATTGATACAAGCTTTTTCAAGACTGGTGGCAATATGGAATCTGAAACTAGATTGATGAAGAACTTGTACTATTTGAATAAATCTTTGGCCTATACCCAAGTCTATAACATCACAAACTAGCTGTTTGAGGAAAAGCTGACTCATTATGTTTCATAGCACTTGCTGGTAATCATTGATTTCCTTATGTGACCACAAAAGATACTGTCACACTGGAGAAGGTCTCAAACAATAGGGTACTATCAAACCCATGACAGCATATCAATTTTCCAGAGATCTGATTTTTGCTTCAAAACCCAAATTTATTATTGGTAGTAAGTATATAGTAGTCGGGTGTTTTCCTTGAGGCAACAGACTAGTTTTGTAAATTTCAAAGAAAATATCTGTCCAAAGAGCCAAGCCTGAATATCCTTAACCATAGCTTCTTTTCTAAACTTTTCTTTTTTTTTTTCAAATAAAAATGATGTTTCCATAAAGGGGGGGAAAAAAACATTAGGTCAGGGCACAATTATACACATGCTTTCTTTGTGGACAGCTGTATTTCAATATGCGATGGGATTCTTTTTAAATCATAGAGAATATTAAAATATTAATCAAAGGTCAAAGTACAATACAACCAGTAGCTCTCATTGTCGCATGGAAGACAATACCAGATAAAACCCCCTGCTCCTTCTTCCCCCACAAAGGGCACAGCAGCGCAGAATACAGTGGCCGCTGGTGCAGTTTAGTCTGCCTGCCACCATTCTCCCTGAGACTCCACCTTATGATGCTGCTTTTGCGCCCCCAGAGCCCATGTTAAAAGAAAAGACACTGAAATATTCTTGACCTCATTGAGCTCCGAAGGGCGCTGGGTGTTGTGCTTTGGAAAGTGCCGAGTGCAAGGGCATAAATGCGGGAGGAGGGAGAAAGCTGTTCCTTCAGGGAGTATTTTATGATTGCTTTTAGGACTTCACCTCTGTTGTGAAACATTGTCCCTGTGACGTATTTGATGCTGTCAGAGGCAGAGGACCAGCTGCTCTTTGTTGACAGAGCACAGCACATAGTAAAGGCTCCCGAATCTAGTGAATGAATTTACTAGACAACAGGGAAGTGTCTATCTGAGCAGGAACTACTAGACATTCAAAGGCTTTTGAGTATCATGGAGTTGCCAACCAACACTGTATACACGTATCAAGTTCTAGATTATAGATACTGTAAATATCTCCTGAAGTTCAGCAGAGGGGAGATAAGCGCCAATGATATTAAGGGTCTGCTGTTGATGAGACACCATGTCAGATAGTCTTTATATGAAACCCCTCAAGAACAGTAGGTATGTACATCTGCCCAACAAGGAACCATGCTTAAGACAAGCTCCTGGGCATATCCGAGGGCTTGCTCTCAGAGGGCTTACCTGTGAGGCTTGATAAGGAACACTCTAAAGTCCATTGGGTCCTATGACTTTGGGTTAGTTACTTATCTTCTCTCTACTTCTGGCTCCTCGGAGAGCTTTGAAGACAGATGTGCCTGATTCACGTAATCCTTAGTAAATATTAGGCTCAGTTATTATTTCATTATCTTATTCGCAGCCCTAGATCTGAGGTAGAGAGCGAAGATACAAAGTTTACTTAGAGCTACAGAGACTGGGGCTCGGGAAAGCAATATGGCGTAGCTAGGACCCTCCGAGGTAGATGGCAGGCCTGAAACAGCTCGGACATTCCAACGCCATACGTGAGTGAGAGGTCTTAGGGGTTTGTGGTGCTCTCCAGAGGTAGTCAAAGATGGCGAGCATATTAGGATGTTAGGGAAGTCCCTTGGGAGAAAAGGGTTTAAGATTAGGAGAGAAAGGGACCCAATGGCTGGAGATGTAGCTCAGATGGTGGAGCACCTGCCTAGCACGCCCCAAACCCCGCATTAGATCCCAGCACTAAGTAACCCAAGCACGGTTGCACATGCCTATAGCCTCTTACGTTGGAAGTTGAAATCAGAAGGTCATCCTTGGCTATATAGAAAGCTCGGGGCCAGCCTAGGCTCTGTGAGAGCCCATCTCAAAAATAAACAAATAAATAAAAATTAAGAAGATAGATCATCCAAGTCGTTTCTGTCTAGAAACAGGAGGACGTTGGAGAGTCCTTAGCCTTGATAACGGGAGAGAAGAATTTCCCTCAAAGCTATCTCAGTATGGAAATGAGAGGAGCCCTTGAGAAGTCAGAGAGACTAGGTGGGAAGTGGGGTGGTCGTGTGGGGAATGGAGAGAGGGCGCTGAGTGCCAGACTGCAGAAGCAATGCTCTGGACCAGGATGGGCGGCAGCATCTGTCCCTAAAGACTGCTGTCGCCTAAATGACTACTAGAAACCCCGTGTCACCTAAGCCTGAATGGAAGGAACATAATTGTTTTATATTAAGGTAGATTCTCTTTGTACTATCTTAATTCTTTGTTTTCTTTTTGTTCCCCCGTTTTAATTCTAGTTTTGGGTTCTCCTGGGCACCATGTTCTACTGGAGCAGAATTGAATATTAAGCACACCATGTCTCGGCACTACCTCCCTCCCCAGGTGACTGTGAACTCGGTGCTGGAACCTGCTGTTTCGTGACACACCCTCTGTGTGCTCCGCCATGACGTGTGCTTGTCTCTCTCTAGTGCCAGCTCGGGTGGAATGGGCTTCCTTTAGGCTCTCAAGATGCTGCAATCCTTAGCAAAAATATTTCTTATCCCTGCCTGAGTTTACACCATATTTATACACTATAAGACAGAAAGTGTACTGTATATGTACAATATGTACTTATAGGCACTATATAAGACAGAAAATTTGGAGAGTGGAGATGATTCTCACTCCTGTCTGTGTTTATTTAATGCGGGAGCGCAATGACATTCAAAGGAAGTGCCCAGACTCCCTCCCATGCCCTGCGGAGTGGTAACGCATTGAGCAACCCCACCCTCTGTTCATTGAGTGTATGTAAACTTCGGGGGCATTGATCGTGCCCGGTTTACATCAGCTCAGTCTTTGCCCTCCAAGCTTTCAACCTGACACACTCTTCAAGCGGTGGGACCCATGCCAGCCACTCCAACAGGTGATTTATGGGGACTTTTGTTTGCCGTCAAAATAGTTTGCTTGCATTAACGATTCCCAAGGAAGTCCTGACAAGTCACCGTTTGTTTGCTTATCCATAAATAAAGAAGCCCATAAAATACGCTTCCTTTCTTTGATTTCAACCGGCCCTGTATAAGCTGAACCAAAAAAAAAAAAAAAAATGGGGTTTCCAACAGAAGAGTCCCTACTGCAGGGGCTAAAATGGCAGAAGTGGCAGACACATACCAGTAGGCTCCTGATGGCTGGTGGGCTGCCCAGATGGACAGGGAATGGCTAGATGTCTGTTTCCTTTAGCTTTTCCTTCCTGCATTGACCTTTGAGGGCATTGCTTCTCCGTACTTGGGGGCAATGTATCTGATGCCAATAGCCATCCGTGTCCTTTATGCAGAAAACACACCCCTACTTAGGAACGTCAACCCAGGAACTGGAAGCCGTGCCTCACATGGGCTCTGTGGTTAGGCAGAACACTGGTGCAGAAGAGGGGTCAGAGAAGACGACTGGACTCCCTTGTGGCGGAAGTGTGGTCTTTGATCCTCAAAATATCTTGCCACCAACTCTCCATCTCTGTTTTCTCTTCTGAAGAAGACATCTTAGGTAACAGGATAAATAACACCTGCCCTTGGCACAGAGGATCCATGTGGCTCTTTAAAGGGAGAAGGAGATGGTTGGAATAAGTTTCTCTATCTAATGTCTTTAACATATATATTATATAGTGCTGGGAGAAAAACCCAAAGCTTCGTGCATGCTAGGCAAGCCCTTTATCCACTAAGTTGTATCCCTACCTCCTGGTATGTTTCTCTTTTCATCAGTGACTAGGTTTTCCAACAGGTTCCCCTGGCTGAGTGATTCCTGCCCAGCCCAACCCTACTCCTGCCTTCTGGCCAGAGCTTTATGCAACAAATCGCTCTCTGTTGCAAAACCACCATTTCTTTGTGACTGGATCTCAGCCTCAAAAGCACAGTATATAGAGTTCCAGCCCTACTACCCACAGGAACAGGTTATGTTCCTCCCCAAACCAAGGAAGGATGGGAAACCCAGTCGCCACCCTGGCCCCGGGCAGTGCTTGAGAGGGACAAGCATTAGTGTCCTTCTGCAGATTTTCACAATTCACGAGCCTGAGCTGGGCCCGCTGGGACCATGCTCTTTGTGCACCCAGCAACTTCTTCATTGCTGCTACACACCTCCACCTTGTTCCTTTCCCTGGGGCTCCAGGCTTCTTTCTCCTCTCCAAGCTCCTGGAATTGGAAATGGGGTGGCAAGCCTGAGGTCCAAGGCCTCAGCTCATCAGTGTCCAAGTGGAACCCTCCCAAGACAAGGAAAGGAGAGCACAAGGACTGACTCTGAGGCGCTGAGGAGACTGCGCTGGCTAAGAGCTACCCAGAAACACAATCAGTGAAACCTTCCTTTTCTCAGCAATTACCAGTGAACCACAGGCTAACTCTGGGACACAAGTTTCATTGACTGCAACATGCACATATCCCCTTGTCTCTGGGCAGCCTCATGTTTTCCTAGACTAGCCCTAACCCTCACTCTAACACTAACCTTAACCCTAACTCTAATCCTAAGCCCTAACCCTAACCCTAACCCTAAGCCCTAACCCTAACCCTAACCCTAAGCCCTAACCCTAAGCCCTAACCCTAAACCCTAACCCTAACTCTAAGCCCTAACCCTAACCCTAATACCCTTACCATTACCCTTACCCTAACCCTAACCCTAAGCCTAACCCTAACCCTAAGCCCTAATCCTAACCCTAACCCTAAACCCTAGCCTTAAACCCTAAGCCCTAACCCTAACACCTCACCCTAACCCCTCACCCTAAGCCCAGGTCCTGGCAGCCTGGTTACATTTAACATTGCAAAGCCCACTGATCAAATTTGTCAGCCCTGGAACCAGAATAAAGGATCTGCTTCTGTGTGAACTGCAGAGCAGATACTCTCCAGCTACTCTTAAGTAGTATACAAACTTAAAAAAAGTAATGTTCTCCATCTAACCCCACCCTTACCTGTCTGACAAGCAGTGCTGGGGTGGTGGAGATTAGAATCCAACTACTAGCATGGCCTTTTGCTAGAGAGTAAAGGACTGCTCTACATCTGAGTCTCCTTCTTCTGGTCTCTTCACTGCTTCACCTCACTCAGCTTCTGATCAACTCCTATAAGACAGGCTAGGGAGCAGGAGCCACAACGAGATAAGCAGCTGGGGCTGGTTTCATGCAGTTCGTATCTGAAGACTCAAGTGGTCATATTCAACAAGGTCTTCGAGAAAGGCATCGCTGCCAGCACATGGGAGATGTTCTCACACAGCTGGCCACAGTCCCCATGCCTGGCACAACCAGGTTCACCGCATGCCTACACACACACACACACACACACACACACACACACACACACGTCTTTTTTTAAAAGAGAGAGAAATTGATATAGACTAAATATCCAGTTGTTGTCTACTCTTTATTGACTTTCTAAGCTCCCAAACTACACACACTTAGACACATGCAAACTCCAGGCTCAATATTTATTTGAATGCTCACCAGATGTCGGTGTCTATGCAGGTGTGCTGCCCGGAAGTAGGGCCTCTTAGCCACTCCCATGAGAGCATTTTAGAGACCTGGGTATCTCAGCAGACTCGAGCGTTCCCTATACTACAACCGATGAAAGCCTAACAGTTTATGGGAACTCGAGACTATGCCTTAACAGTTTGCACCTATAGCACAGAAGAATGGCTCTTGGCAGGGACTGTGCTTCTACAGGGCCTGGGAAAACTGAAAAGCAAATGTCTTCATCTCCTTCAGGAGCTCATTCACGGGACACATGGACACCCAACCGAGGTACAGGAGGATGTGCGGGCCACGGTGAAGAGCTGAATAACTTGGGGGTAGAGCCCATATAACACTCGAAAGTCATTTTTAGGATCTGGAAGATACTAAATCTCCATAAGGAATCAGAACAGGGACAGAGATTCAAACTGGAGTCTCAATGAAGACAAAACGGAATAAGAGTCAAGTCAGGAGACTTGAGTTTGGTCTTGACTCGGCTGTTGCCCTACTGTGAGATTTCTAGCAATACCCCATCTGTTCTGGGTCTTCACCTCTCCCGTAGTCCTCGGATCTCAAGAGTTTGTATAAAAACATTACAACCTGTAAGCACCGTAAAATTGAGTGACAGCCCAAATGATTAAGAGAGCAATTAAGCCGGGTGGTGGTGGCGCACGCCTGTTATCCCAGCACTCTGGGAGGCAGAGGCAGGCAGATTTCTGAGTTCGAGGCCAGCCTGGTCTACAGAGTGAGTTCCATGACAGCCAGGGTTATACAGAGAAACCTTGTCTCAAAGAGAGAGAGAGAGACAGAGAGACAGAGAGAAATTAAAAACTGTGCAATAGCCACTCATGACCATAGCGAGTTGCAGTGTCCAAAAAACCAGCACTCCCATCTTCTTGGCGACCACGGTACGGTAGGCACATCTACCTTTACCATTTAAAATGTGTCATGTTATGGTACTCACGGTGACTGGATACACAGGCAGGAAGTGGGAGCTGGGCTCCTTTGAAACCAGCCAGGGAGGGGTAGATAATAGTAATTAGCGAGCAGGTGCCCCAGGGCTCCAGCCCCTCACGGGGTCTTGCACCACCTGTGTTAGTCAAGTGGCACAAAGGTGGCAGCAGGTCCCACTCAGGTCATTTTGTGAAAGGTCGTTGAGATGACTTGCACGCGTTCCTTGTTGAAAGAATTAAGTGAAGAAAAGTCAGAGGCCTGTTTCAATGGTTCCCAACATGGCATTAAGGCGGATGCCTACGACCAACAACGAAAGCCGGAAGTTCTATATGGCGTTAGTGATACTCTGCTTCCATTAAGAAACTGACTCTCAACTCCCCCCACCACACCCAACCTCTTTCAGAGACCCTCCACCTCCATCCTTCAGATCTTCTTCATCATCAAAGCAAATGGGATGAAATACCAAAGGCTCTTGAGTAAGGAACAGAACGGGGGTGGGGGGGGGTGGGATGGGGTGGAGGGGTGGGGGGAGGGGCTTTCTCACTATTACATGCAATTATCTAATCTCCCAAGAACAAAACTCCCTTTATAAGGTTTGGCAAGGATGTAGGAAACCCCTGAGTATGGTTTTCTTAAATAAAGAAAAAAAATTACAACTTTTACTTCCTATGCTGAGTTATTGATAAACCAGACTAGCCCTGGGTAAACCTGCCAAGCCTATAAAAACGTCCTCTCAAATTCTCCTTCCTCATTTGCTATTGTTCATTCCTAATCTTCCTGCCCTCTCTTCCTCTTTGGGCAGGATTAGATACTATTTACACTTACCAACAACAATTCAGTGGCGATGGAGTCACGTAATAAAGGATTAAGAGGCCTTAGGACACAACCGCACAGCACTTCAAGGCATCATCCGAGCAAATGAAAAAGTCTCACCGCCCCTCTGTCTCAGTCACAGAATAGCTTCTGCTGCCTTTCCCTTCCTCCCCTTTCCCTACACCTTTGCCTCGCTCCCCAGGACACTCGGCAGTGGCCCTCTCAGATCTCTCTAGTTGCTCTGTAAGCACCACAACCCCAACATTATTCCAAATGATAGGCCCCTGTCTCTTCAAACCCACTCTCTGCCTCTTTAAGAGCCCTCTCCCCTCAAGCCCACTGGCACCATGCCTGAGCACTAACCAGCCAGCTGTACTCCCAAAGTCCTGTGGTTCCCACTTCTGCCTGTGCAAAGGAGCCACAGAGGAGTAAGACACAGTGAGACCAGGGACTAGGCCAAGGCATGACCTGCTGCAGGCGGCTGTACAAGGAAGTCATAGACACCAACAGGAGAGTGACAGAACCATGGGAATGGGGCCCTAGGCTTAATTTATTGTGTTTTTAACAAATTATTTTTATTATCATGTGCTTGGGAGTACATACACAAGTGTGTGCAGAAGCCACAGAGGCCAGAGGCACAGGGTCCTCTGAAGCTGGTGGTTGTAAACTTCCCCTCAAGGGAGTGCTGGGGGCCAGATTCAAGCCCTCTGCACGAGCAGTACACGTTCTTTCTTTTTAAAGATTCACATATTTATTACTTTATCTATATGAGTACCTGTTGCTCTCTTCAGACACACCAGAAGAGGGCATCGGATCCCATTACAGATGGCCATAAGCCACCATGTGTTTGCTTGGAATTGACCTTGGGACCTCTGGAAGAGCAGGCAGTGCTTTTAACCGCTGAGCCATCTCTCCGACTGCAGTACACATTCTTAACTCCCAAGCCTCTCTCCAGTCCACTGTTCTGTTTTTTTAATATGTTTAAAATTACCGGTACTGAAAGGAATATACCATTGGCCTAAATTAACAGTGAAAAAAAACAAGACCAAGAACCGGAAGCTTTTTCATATTTTACTACAGAGATACTCTATAGACATAGTATCAGTCATTATGTGGCTTATAAACCACTCATTCATATCCTACGCGTACAAAAATCATTTTATAAAAGTGCTTTAAAAACTAATAGACAGTGTGTTCTCTGGTGGGTTATTACTGGCAAGTGCCTCTCAAGAGGCTGGGTACATTCAGGGTCGGGTGGCCACAGACAGGAAGGTGTTTCTGATGAGGAGGCATCCGCCACAGAGGATTGGTGGCAGGAGCCAGCATAGGGACCGCTGCCCGTTCACGCCACACTGTCCGTCGCCAGCTCTTTACTGTCATGTTTGCAGCGGCTGATTCTTCCCTTTGTCCCCCTCTTCTATGGCTTTCTCTGCATCTGGAACCCGCCGCTTCGCAGACGGCCACATAGGATACACTGAGTTACAGAAACATACCTTTCTGTCTTGGACCTAGCAATTCTGGTTCTCGAAGATACTTGGGAATTTTGCCTCCCACTTTGTGATCTAATAATACCTTGCTGAAGTGAGTCCTTCAAGGACACAGTTCACAAGTTGACTTCATTACGGCATCTTTAGTCCTTCAAGGGTGTGCATTACAACATTTCACAGTCATGATCAAAACAACCAAGAAAGCTGTCTTGTTACTATGATGCTACATTCTACGTAACCAAGAGCTCTGCTGAGAAAACAGAAAATTTCAGCCTAATAATAAGCTGGAACAAGTTCTTAAACGTGTGCTACTATGGAAGTCTCTAGGCCAAAATTATTACAATCAAATCCTTAGTTCTGAGTATCATCAAAGGATCCGGGTCACGCGGCAGTCCAGAAATCCACTGTGATGTTGGTGTATAAAGGGTTGTGCTCCACAGAGAGTAACCGGTAAGTACAACTCGATAAGCCATCTGTTTTCCAGACCCGTGACATCTGCTGTAACAGCTTCATTCTGAAGATAAAAAAAAAAAAAAAAAAAGAGAGAGACCATGACATGCATCCCTCTGCTTTCTGTCCTGCCCAAAAGTGTTTTCGTAAGTAGTTTTATAATTTACTGTAACTGTTGGGTTACTTATTGCCAAAAATAAAAGGTGTGTTCCTCACAGAACCGGCAATGATGATAGTCAAGTATTTGCAGATGAAAACCTACATCAAATAGTGATAGTCTGGACCAATGGTGGAAGATCATTGCCTCCAATACACTCCCATCTATAGGACAGAGGGATTACAAGAACCAGGGGTGTGTGCCGCCCAGTCTCAACAGGTTTGCCTACCATCAGGGGAATCTCAGACCATTCCACTACTGTGAAAAGAAAGTTGTCTATAGACAGGAGGGTACATAGTTCTCATAAGAGTCTCAAAAACTGTGTGTGTGTGTGTGTGTGTGTGTGTGTGTGTGTGTGTGTACACAGGAGGATAAGGGTCACCTTACTTTGTGAAAGAGTCTAGGGAGGAACACTGACAGGGTCAGTTTCACTGAAGCTTAAAAGACATGCAGTTCACCGAGCGAAGAGGGGAGGGAGGGATGCGCTAAGCAAATACTCTGTGGCCAAGGGGCACGGAGAGACAAAGGAACAGGATGTATTTGAAGAAGGATGAGCCGCCTCTGTGGCTGGAGCTGAGCAACGTGGGAAGGAGCTCAGCCGTGACCGTGACAACGCGGGTGGATTCCGGAAGCACGGCGGTGAGCTGTACGATGCCAGCGGAGAAGAAACACAGTATGACTGCACTCACGCACGGCTGGGAATGGGCGAAATGGATTCCGATTTCGTTTAGAAATATAAACATATGGAAACCAAGAAAACCAAGAAACAGCCTACCATCATGACATGAAAAGCAGCTATTGTGAAGTTGAGGTTAGTGTCACCTAGGGCAGGGTAAGTGTTAAGAGGAGGGTATGGGTCTAGGGAGGCCATGTGGGCCGACCTGCGGGGTCTGTCTGGAGATCCATGTGCTTTATGCTTTTCATATCATTTATTATTAAATAATTAACAAACTGAAAAATGTACGACTGTTGATAAAAGACTAGAATGACATAGGAAAGTCTGAGTTTCTTCCTCGTTAGAGACTGTGGCCTCTAACAAAAGAGCTAAAAGATTTTTAACACTGTCTTAACATGTAGAAATCAATGAAAGGTCAAAAAAAAAATCTTGATCTTTTCAAATGGAAAAAAAAACTCAGAACAAAAACCATAAATTGTCCCATCAGAGCCACACACAATGTGTTTATCTGCTGGAGTTCCTCAGTGAAAGGGCCAAAGCTAGTCAGGAAAGGAAAGGACAAGGGTAAGACATCTGCTCTCCCCAGAGCACAGAGCAGAAAGCTTCCAGACGGCCACAGTTACATCCTCAGGACTCCGGGGCCAGCTCGCAGAGTCAGGACCACTTTCCTATCAAGAAGAACATGAACAGCAAACCCAGAGGTGTTCAGGGATAGCAGACTATGGTTCTAGAAAATGATCCACCAGTGTCTGGCTCCCGGCCTTCTGGCTGCCTTTCTGGTGGGAACTGGTCCCCAAGGACATCCTTCTTTGTAAAGAGAGTCAACAAATGAAGATGGGGTGCTAGGACCAGGACATTAGGGATCTGCAGCTTTCAGGCAATGAGAAAGCCGTGCTAAAATTCACTAGGTAAAGATAGCACGAGCAATCTCAGAATGAGTTTATCAGCTGACAATACCGAAAGCCACAGAACAGTCCTGACACCAAACTATTCTCCCAGCTTGTGTTAATAGTAATACTACTACTAATAATAATAATAATAATAATAATAATAATAATAATTTATCCTTATTATGTTATATTTATTATTATTATTATTATTATTATTATTATTATTATTAAGGGCACAGGAACACATCGAGTCACTAGGGAACAATCAGCAAAAAATTCATAAAGGGGTTGATTCTGAATCCACTATATGCATGACCTGATGTCCAACAAAACAAACCGAAAGAAGGAAGGCAAGAAACAGAGAGGGTGGGGCCTGTGCTCATGCACTCCCAGCCCTCAGAAGGCAAGACAGCGGGGGAGGGGAGTCAAGCACGGCCAAAATGGACTACGTAGACAGTAAAACCCCATCTCCCCAAAGAAAGAGACTAGAAGGAGAACTTCTAGGCCAAAGGAGATCATCCTCATAATAATGTGGACATCGTTTGCTTACCATGCTAAGCAAACCAATGTTTTTTTGTTTTTTTAAGAAGTCCTTACAGACAATCAGGGAAATCTAAAAAGACTGGACACGTAGTAACATAATGAAGTATTTTGTTAATTTTATTTTAGGCATGATAATGGTACTCCAGTTCTTTTTTATGTTTTAAGGATGCACGTGAAATACGTACACACAGACACTATGACAAAGAGTCCAGCAGGCAGAAGAGAAAGTGGGAGAAGGCAGAGCAGCCCAGAGTTTACAGTCTCTGAAGCAAGGGCTCTGGGCACGCCTCTCCCTCACTCTGGGCTCCGCTTTAAAAGCTCCTTCGTAAAGAGCGTTTAACAAGGTGAACCGGCCTGTGCAATCAGCCTAGCAGTGGCGTGTTAGCTACGTGAGAGACTGGGTACCAGGCTGACGCGGGTGCGAGAATCCAGGACTCACCGGCCCATGTTCACCTCGTTGCCTTTGTCTCTGGTGTGGAAGATCATAGTGTACTTGCCCACCTCGGGCTTGGGCCGGGATATTTTCATTTTATGGAGCTCAACCCTAGAAAAATAACAAAGTTCGTTTTTGAACTCTATCCCATTGACCTACCACTCAGTACTTTAAAACAATCACCTGTAATAATAATAATAATAATAATAATAACTCACCATACATACACACCAAAACACACGAGGTGGCTGGCGCAGTGCGTGCTACTCACGGGCACAATGATTATCTGTGAGACATGGTCACTGCCCTCTGTCACCAAAGCACCACCCAGACACTTACCCGTCACATCCTCCGGGGAACAAATAAACAAGCAGCGTATACTACAACCCTATGGGATTTCTACGAAAAACGGGTGCAAAATTTCAGCATCCTAGTTTAGAAAAAGGTCATTCAAAAACTAAAAGAAGCTTCTAGTGGTAACAAGCGCCTGTAATTCCACAGGCTGGGTGGGAATGCTACTCAGGGGCAGGAGCATCAGTGATAAACTGAGGCTAGCTTGAGCTACACAGTGAGTTCCAAATGGACCGGAAGTTCTTAATATAGATGGAGTGCAGGCGTTGACAGAGGGAGAGGTTTTGTGGGGAAAGAATAAGACACAGGCGTGTGTAGGCGCAGGGAAATTATGCTTCATTGTCTTACATGCTCAAAAACTTAGAAATAACACTTAACATTTAGTGGAGAAATGCCAATCTGAAGTTAATTACTCTTAAAGTGAGAGGAAAAGAACCTGATAAAATATTAATTCTAATGCATCCTAAGCAGCAAGACAGTCGAGTCTGTTGGGCTCTATAATTAATAATGCTGCCTCATCACAGGAAGAGAATGACTGTGTAAAGTCAGCATGTCAGCCACAAACCAAGGTTTGATCTAAGCTCTGTGGCTGGCAATGCCATTCAGGCTGCCCTCCCTACCAGATCTCAGCCTCGTCTGGACATGAGATTGGTGACCCAGAATGCATTTCAAAGGCTCTACCAACAGAATTCATATGGAACATGCTTGACAAACTGTAGTAAATACTGTAGGAGCAAAGATGGGTGGCGTTCAATACGAGTCACCAGGTCTCAGTCAATATGATGTTCCATCCTTCCTGGCTTATCCAGTGCATTAGTGGACATCTGTTCTGAGGACCAGGATGTTCTCATGGTGGCAGGAGAGAAAGACAGACACGCAAAGAGACACAGAGAGGAAGAACTCCCACATCCTGGTAGCCAGCCGCCTTTCCTGCAGACGGGAAGGAAAGTTCAGCACTGCCGATAAGGCCAAACTTGCCTGCAGAGATATCCCGGGATTTTCCTACAGACACTTCACACTAGGATGCTAAAAACAACAGTGTCCACACCCAGGGCCAGAATGCTTACACCTTTGAGTTTTCCACCTTGATACTCCTCTCATCCCTAAATCTAAATGACCCACCTCCCAAAACCACGTCCAATTTCATTCACAAAAGAAAAATTTCAGGGAGAAATAAATAAGCCAGCTCAGATATTTTTAAGCTCTGCTTAATCTTTTTTTTTTTTTTTTTTTTTTTTTTTGGTTTTTTTGAGACAGGGTTTCTCTGTGTAGTCCTGGCTGTCCTGGAACTCACTCTGTAGACCAGGCTGGCCTCGAACTCAGAAATCCGCCTGCCTCTGCCTTCCAAGTGCTGGGACTACAGGTGTGTGCCACCACACCCGGCTTCTGCTTAATCATTGAACCCTGTCGTAGGACTGGAAAGATGGCTCAGTGGTTAAGCGCACTGATTGCCCCTCTAGAGAACCAGAGTTCAATCCCCAGCAACCACAGGCTCACAACTGTCTCCAGTGCCAGGTGGAACCAGACTCCCTCTCCCTTTCCTGCGCAGGCCCTGCATGTACACAGTGCACAGGTATGTCTGTCCAGACAAGCCATTCATACGCAAAAAATTAAAGATTAAAAAAAATGTAAAACCTTGCTGTAATTTACACCCTTTACGCAATCTGTCTCAGAAACAGGATCAAGTATGTGGACATGCGTGTGGACATGCGAGCCATGTAAGGCCATGGAGTATAATTTCCCCTAGAGAAGTCCACAGCAACACACACACACACACACACACACACACACACACACACACCATGTCTTCCCTCAAAAGACCTCTATATCTGTGACCTCCTGCACCCTATACATATTAAAAATGCCTTTGGATAAATCCCACGTCTGCTTCCTATTGGTTTGTCCTGAAGTTCTCTGCCATGAGCAGAGATCTCTGAAAAGAACTCTTGAGGCTGCTGAAGGCGGTCACCCTTTCACCGCTGATAAAAACAAAACTTAAGGTCTCACTCCCCCTTAAAGCTAAGGAACAAATGGTGGGAAAGGACACAGTGATGGTACGTAACCATAGCAACTGTCTACTGCTCAGCCCAGCTAGGCAGTGCAATGGACTTGGGGGAAAGGGAGTACTGGCTTCGTCTAGCCCCTCCTAACCCTGACTCTGCATGAACGGCAGCTTGTGTGACCACAATGGTGACTGCTGAGGGGCTGGGTGACCTGGCGCCCTTAGGCGGGAAAACCTCCCTCTTTCAGAAACTCTGGGAAAGGTGCTCTGCCAAGGGGACAAGGCTGAGCGGCACGAGGCCCTGAGCGCCTTCGCACCAGCCTCGTGGGAACTTGAGAGTCACATATCATATCGTTCAGATCTCCAGCTTAGAACATACTTTCTAAGCAGCATCAGGAAGAGGGGAAAGGTCCCCGGACTTCCCAGGAGGCACCTGTGATCACGACTCGGACTTACAGGCTTTGCATAGTTAGGACGTTCTGGGCAATGAGAACATCTTTACCATCAAGACACACACAGACACAGAAACACACACACACACACACACACCACGTCTTGAAGAGCATGTAAAAGAGGAGGTCAGGCATCCTGAGAAGTTCTTCTTGGCCCTCCAGAGCAAAAAAAAAAAAAAGGGATCTAGGAGTTACCCCAGCCACCCAGAGACCTCCTAGTCAGGATGCTGTCACAGGGTGTAGCGAAAGGACACCCTTGCCTTCTTGGGGGCAAGTGGCTCCTTACAGACATTAGCACCCTGCTCCACATGCTGGGAACAGTGTCAGGGCCCCTGGGGTCTGAGGGAAAACATGAGACTAATCAGAGGCCATTCTCAGAGTAGATGTCTCACAGACAGCCTTACGTTTGGGACTTCCCATTCCCTGGTGGGTCCCCTGGCCCCCACCAACACTGAACCCCAAACTCAGCAACAGATGACCCTCATTGTTTCTAGGCTTCCACTGACAAGAGAACAATTTAGGCCACTGTGCCCTCCCTTCACACCCTGGCACCCTTTAAGCCCAACCCTGCAGCCTTAGGGCCTGCCGGCCTGGCCTTCCCAGGAACTACACACGAGTGTGAGTGCAGGGTTTCCAGGCCACCACTGAGAGCAGAGCCCCGGGAGGGTCCCTTCTCCGCTGTTCACCTGAGTCTGAGGTCATCGTCTTCTCCTCCCCATCCCCAGTAGTTGTTAGAGAATCCATTCACCTTGAAAAACTGTTCTCTGCTGAGGGCAGTGACACCCCCAAAATATTTACTGTAACGCAACCTGGAGCAAAAGAGAAGACAGAGAAGTGACATTTAGCACAAAGGCCCTCTGTTCCCCACAGACACTCTAACTAGCTCTAGTTTCGGGGCTTGCGGTCCGGGAACACTTGGGAGATGGTTCACCTCGCTACTCATGCCCACCTCCCTCTGCTCCTGGCCTTTGATCTGCTGTTGGGTGGCCCCACGAAGTAAGGTGACCCCCACATACCTGCTATCGATAACACTATCGATCGATTCAGTATCGCCTTAAATGTGAGTGAGTGACCCCATGCCATGTAAAGGCTGCTAAGAACACCAGGTATGTTCAGCATCAATGAGTCTCAGGATAAATATCCTCCCCACCCCCACCCCCTTTTTTCTTTGGGGAGTGAAGAGGTGTAAATCAGGAGACAGTTCCGGTCCACACTCTGGACTCTCTGCAAACAGCCATCCTAAGAGTTTGCTTTCTACAGAGCACGCCACCCCACTCTGCTCAACTCCCGGCTTGGCCAACCAGATGGAACGCAATGTCTTTCATGAAAATTGAATATGAAGAAGATCATTTGGTTTGGAGAACAAGACAATAACTCATTCTTAGGCTAAATTTGAGATGTTCCTAGGGCTTGGGCCGACGGGCAAAGGACGCGGGGTCCAAGTTCACAGGGGATCTGCATTGAGGTGACTCAGCAGCTCTGAGCACTTGAAGACAATGGGTTAGGAGACATCTGGAATAGCAGAACATCTGGAATCTAGGAGACTATAGAATGAGCAAGAAGAGTTGATCACCCACTGAACCACAGTTAAGACTAATAAGAAAAAGAGGAAGCCAAACGCCCAGGACAACAGGGTGAGAGGTACGTCAGAGAGAGGCTCCCAGGCTGAAAGGGATCTTATCCTCCTGACAGGTCAACAAGCTGGGCTAAGGCTAACCCTTAATACAACCCTGGCACCCTCCCAAACTGCAGCTGGAGGGAGCTACTAAACACAACCATCTGACCACATAGAAGATTTCAAACTTTTCATGGACTTCAGCCAACTCAATACCGATGTTCTCCAGACAAGAAGAAAAAACAAAAAGAAAGACTCTGTAGACATTCCCAACCTAACACCTGGCATCCCCAAAGCCGCTCTGAGGTTCGGTGATTTCTATACTCCTCGTACGAACTGGTGACCCTATGTATGCTGTGATAGAAATAGATATAGTTACGGTCATCAGCTTAGACCACGAAGATATCTGCAGGAAACAATCTTAAAGGAGGATATTTCTGTTTGGGCTTATGGTTTCCTTCCATCCACGGCCAGCCCGTGCCATGGCTGACGGGCCTGTGACCAGTGAGAATCTCACAGTGGAAAAGATATGGTCGGCAGGGGCTGCTACTCACACTTCGTGACAGTTAGGATGCAAAGATGAAGACGAGGAGCAGGACAATATATAGTCCCTGGGAACACACTTCTAGTGGCCCACTTCCTCCAAGCAAACCCCAAATCTGAAAGTACCCACCACTTCCCACTCGTGCCACCGGATTACAAAACCCATCATTAATCGCTGGCTTGGCCATGCCCTCCCGGGCACCTCTGAGCCATACCCAACTGCTCTCCTTGGCACCTCTCAGTCTAATCGACTTGACAGCCAAGACTGACCATCACCATCACACTCGTGAACTTAAAATTCTGGGAAATGGCATCTATCAGCCTAAAGCCAACAAAAAGAGATGAAATATTTGGAACACGGCCATTACTATCATCTACTAGCAGTGTGACTTATGTCCGAGGTCACCAGACTCTAGTTAACCATGAAGGGACTCTTTAACTAGCAAAAAAGAAAAAAAAAACTAAACTAAAAACAGCTATATCAGGGCCCTGTGGACAGAAACAGTGGCCCCACATGACCTTCTAGGCACCAGAGAGCGGGTTTTCACGAGAGACCTGGCATGCACGCTCTGGAGGGAACTGACAGTGCCTAAGATGCTCCAGGCAGCTGGCGGAGAGCGCGGGACTACCAGGGGCCTTCCCTCCGAGAGTTCTGAACTGAACTCTAGTTCCCAGGGTTCTTAGGAACCACAGCCAAAGCAAGAGGAGCAGAGGCTGGAAGGACCCAGATCTACAGATAAGGGAGGACCTGCTGTAAGACTCTGGTGAGGAGGAGCACGGGCTAGGGATCACTGAGCCCAGCTTTGCTGCAGGGAGGAGCACAGATGCCTCCAGGGAAAGCTACAGCCCTGCTCTTACCGTGGTTATCCAGCAAACGTCTCTGTGTTTACTGACTTTTGAATTTGGTCCTCTTTCTGGAAAAGGATACATTTTAAGTGGCCCTCAAGTGAGTTTACATATATATTTTAAAGGGCTGTCAGGTCCTCAGAATGAGGAAAATGTCGTCATACAGTTACAATGGCGTCCTTGGAGAAAGGAGACGGGCACAGAGGAGTTGCTGGCAGTACAGTTCGCCGTGGATCGGAAACGCCCGGGCAGGTAAGTTTCTTTAACCTCCTGCCACTGACTGTATGGGAAGTGAAAGCACTGCCGCTTTGTTTTCTGTTTTTACAGTCCAGGCTGTTCACACCTCTTGCACTTTAAGCCACAACTTCATACAGAATTAGCCCCAGCAGCTCAGTCTCCTTCCCATTATTCCTACGAAGTGTCCGCTCCGGGCGGAGCAGGCTGGCCCTTCAGCCGAACCCTGGCACCCTTCTCTTTGGCGTCCGTTGGCTTCTGATCATCACTTTCCTGCCTCCGTTTCAGGATGCTGTCTTCGGTCTTACAGTACGTGATATGCCCAGTCTGCGCATTAGTTCTCTTGGCAAGAATGTTGCCCCTAACTTGTTAGTTTGTAATGATGCCCACAGCATGCTGGGTAATGCTGTAGACTCTTCCAGTTTTGCCATGGTGACACTTACGGGCCATTTCTTTATGAACAAGTGCCCAGTCCCTTGATGTCATCAATACCACCCTTCTCGTAGATTCACACGCATGCGGCAAAAGGAACAAGTCCATATTTCCTACAAGGCCTAGAGAACAGATACCCAGTGTTCTTCCTCTTCCTCTTTGTGACTGTAGGGGAAAGCACACCTCCACCCACGGGGCTGTGGGGGGGAGGGGGAGGGGAGAACCCTGAGCTCACGGATGCTCTATAACACAGTGAGACAGAGCTGCCAGCAGAAGTCACTGAGACCCTGAAACTGAAACTGCCTGCCACCAGCAGAATTTCGCCCAGGGACAGCAAAGGTAAGGAGGTAGAAGGCCTATCTCTCCCCAGCCACAAAAGGGGCGGGGGCGGGGGTGGGGTGAGGGAAAAGGGTGGCCATGATCTATACAATAAGACTGGACCAAAGTAAGATCTATGTCTGAAGAGATCGGTAAGAAGTACAGAGCAAACATAACTCAGCGGGAGAACCTGCATACTGCGAAGGCCTCATGGGCGACTCCTGTCAGCATGTGTGCACGAATGCCCCCCCCTCACACACACACACACACACACTCACTCACTCACTCACTCACTCACTCACTCTGGGCCACGGTTTTCCTCAGAGCTTACGTTTAAATCACAAGGTAAGCATACTGGACTATGCAAGGGAGACAAAGGCTTGCTGATGGTGTCTGGAACAGCAGCCATGTCTGGCCAGATGTAAGCGGAAGTTAAAGAGCAAGCTAGGTGCAGGCCATCTCTTAAAACGCACAGCGTCTGATGGAATCCACGACGACGGTCACACCAGAGTATACGGTCAAAGTCAGCTCCCAAGGGGCAATTAATTATCTCTTCACGCTGACGGCCAGGTTAACACGATGATACAATGTAGACTCTCAGTCCACAGCCTGTGCTTAAATACACCCCGCCCCCATACCCGTGTAAAAAAGCACGTGAGGAACAGGATGCTTAAAGTTAGGAGGTTAAGAGGCGGTCACAATTGGGCATGTAGCCTGTGGACATCTCCTCATGGAAGGAGAGGGCAGCAGGGCTAACTGGACCCTCATCCCTGGTTCCTGTTACTCGTCCTGGCCACGTATGAAAGGCCCTAAGTGCGCTTGGCCTTGGGCCTGGGGAGGTGCTAAATTATACAGGCGAGGAAAGATGAACCCAAAGTGCTGCCTGCCATGCGTGTGGGCGCAGGGAAGCTGCCCCCCCCCATGCTGACAGCAGGCCTTCCAGGTCACGCATGCTCTGTAAGGAAGCCTACTAAACACACTGCTCTTCAGAGGGAACTCTGGTGGAATCAAACTCTTGGTTTGTCCCGGGAACCTCATAAGGAAGGAGCAGATGTGGGTTATGCTCCCTCTGGAGACGACTTCTCATGGGAGTCACAAAAAGCATTCTCCTAAGTAAGCCAAAGTAAGAGACCGACACGGAAAGAGCAACAGCGGCGCGCAGCCCAAGGAAGGCCATGGAGAGTCGGTGTCGCCTTCTCACTGTACAGGCGCTGGCAGCGTCACCCACCCTGTTTTCCAGGCCAGTTTTAGTTCCACCCAGACTTCCTCTCCCTCCTCCGGACTAACTGCTTGCAGCTGTGCTTACAGATTCACACAGCTCCATAGGAACTTCCTGTTTCCTGACACCAGCACTTTCTCTGCCTCTTCGGACTGGCCTCTTGGCCCCTGGCCCGGTGGCAGAGCTCCACAGGAGTGGCAGGCCTTGGAGGAAGGTGTGCACACAGTCAGCCTAACTGACATAGCGCTTACCTGCCTCGCTCCTTCCCAGCCCGGTATATTTGACCGGGAGCTGGTTTTAAATACAACGAAGGAGAATGTCCCTCGTTTGGGAGTCAGAAATGGAGGGAAAGGAAGGGATGGTGGGATTTCCCACGGTAGCTCTGAAAGACAGGAACTGGTCCTGGATATCCTGGTTCCCAAGCAGACTCCAAAGGTAGACATGTGCGTCCCCACCCTTTCCTAGAACTCTGGCTAGATAATCCGGAAAAACAGATCGATGATGTTCAAACACTGGTCTATCGATCACAGTAAGTGTGCACGCGCGGCACAGCCAGGGCCACCTTACCTGTAGCCAGTGCTGTTCCGGCCCACCACCAGGTGCTTGGGCTGATCGCCGCAGGTGTAGAGGTTGAAGTCATTCTCCGGCACCAGGTCCACGTCGTGGAAGATGAAGCAGTCCCAGTTCTCCTCCTTGAGAGCTTCCAGATAGCCCACGTTCAGGAGCTTGGCGCGGTTAAACTTTTTACTTCCCGCCTACGGAGAAGGCACAGTGAGAATGAAGAGTTCTGGAGAAAAGGCTCTCTCAGGTGCTCACCCTCACCCCCATTCGGGAATGTTATATTGCCAGGAGCCATTCTCACATAGATCTCAAAACCCCCTCCTTTCAGCCATTTCTAGCCTGCTTCTCCTAGCCTGCTTTTAGAAGGAAAAGTACTAGCTTAAAGATTAGCCAAGTAAGCTAGATGGTCAGTACATGCAGAGCTCACCTGAGGGGGCTGGAACAAATGAAGCTCACCTGTGGTTAGGTTACCATAGCAACTCCTTTCCGCTTCACCTCCTCATGATCAATTTCTCCTGCCAAGTTCCTACAGCAATCGCCAACTTTTCCCTGAGATTCTGAGAGACAATTCTGAGAAACTGTTCCTGAGAGATGATGCTAGCCCCCTGAGATTGTTCCCCGAATACAATAACTGTCCTGCCTTCCACCCTTCCCCACACCTGCTTGCTTCCCTTTAAATTGCCTTGTGTAAAAAATAAAATTTGACAGCTTGATCAGAATACTGTCTTGCTGTCCATCTCTCGTGTCTCTTGTCTCTCGCCTTCTTCTAGGTGGTCCGGGAATCCTGCTGACTGTCCTAGGAGCTGACAGAGGAAATGCAATGATAACAAACAGACCACTAGGTTTGGACTTTGTGTTTCATGCATATTTATATTCTTTTTATTCTTTTTATTATTATTTTTTATTAGATATATTCTTTATTTGAATTTCAAATGATTTACCCTTTCCTGGTCTCCCCCCCCAAAAAAAATCCCATAAGCCATCCCCTCCCCCTGTTCCCCAATCAACCCTCTCCTGCTTCCCTGTCCTGGTATTCCCCTACACTGCAGCATCAAGCCTTTCCAGGACCAAGGGCCTCTCCTCCCTTTGATGTTCAACAAGTCCCTACAGCTGATAAACTACTTCAGCAAAGTGGCCGGATATAAAATTAACTCAAACAAATCAGTAGCCTTCCTATACTCAAAGGATAAACAGGCTAAGAAAGAAAGTAGGGAAACGACACCATTCACAATAGTCATAAACAACATAAAGTATCTTGGTGTGACTCTAACTAAACAAGTGAAAGATCTGTATGACAAGAACTTCAAGTCTCTGAAGAAAGAAATGGAAGAAGACCTCAGAAGATGGAATGATCTCCCATTCTCGTGGATTGGCAGGATTAATATAGTAAAAATGCCCATCTAGAAAAGGGCATATGGACTTTTGGGGGGCGGGGAGCCAGGAAAGGGGAAATCATCTGAAATGTAAATAAAGAACATATTGAATAAAAAAAATGCCCATTTTGCCAAAAGCAATCTACAGATTCAATGCAATCCCCATCAAAACCCCAACTCAATTCTTCATAGAGTTAGAAAGAGCAATTCTCAAATTCATCTGGAATAACAAAAAACCCAAGATAGCTAAAACTATCATCAACACTAAAAGAACTTCTGGGGGAATCAGTATCCCAGACCTCAAGCAGTACTACAGAGCAACAGTGTTAAAGACTGCATGGTATTGGTACAGTGACAGGCAAATAGATCAGTGGAATAGAACTGAAGACCCAGAAATGACCCCACACACCTATGGTCACTTGATCTTTGACAAAGGAGCTAAAACCATGCAGTAGAAAAAAGATAGCCTTTTCAACAAATGGTGCTGGTTCAACTGGAGGCTAGCATGCAGAAGAATGCAAATCGATCCATTCTTAAATTTATACTCTACAATTTAAAAGCATCCTGTTGAGTTTGGCAAGTTGTCTGATGGTGGATAATTTGCTTAGATGAAAAGACTAAAAAGTCCAGTAGAATGGTTGTAAGAGAGTAAAGTTTCTTTGTTTTTGTTTTTGAGACATTTCTACATGCTGACCTGAAACTCACTGCAATTCTCCTGCCTCAGACTTCTAAATGCTGAGATAACAGAATAAGCCATCACACCTGGTCAGAAAACAGCTTCATTTTTAAAAAATAATTTTTTAATTTTTGGTGTGTGTGTGTGTGTGTGTGTGTGTGTGCGCGCGCGCGCGCGCGCATATGCGCGCGCTACATGGGTCTAAGTGTCCTCTGAGGGCAGAAGAGGAATCAGGTCCTGCAAGCTGGAGTTACAGGCAGTGTGCACTGCCTGCTGGATGTGAGTATCAGGGTCTGAGTTTGGTCTTCTGCCAGAGTACAGTGTGGTCTCAGCTGCTGAATCATCTCTCCGCACCCCCACACACATACTTAATACTACTAAACAGAACACTTGAAAGTTAACAAGATGGTTTTTTAAAAATGAGAAAGTGGCTGAGATAATTTTTATGTGGTATATTTAGCACCCCCCCCAAAAAAAGCGATGTAGTTTTAAAATACAAATAAAAATAAAGCAACACAACTTTGCCCTTCAATTTATTAAGAGGCTGGAGCGCATGTGAAGTGTTCTTCTAAACTCGGTTTTTAAAGGGCCTTTATGAATTCCATAGGAAGCTACAAAGCCCCTAGAGTGTTCTTGTCACAACAATTAGTGTCACTGCCTTCCTGGCTAATCTTGGCTAATCTCCAGCTAACCCTCTGCATTGACCCTGGACTTCCAAGAGACTAAGCTAAGAGCTTGCCAGGAAGCTCCAAGAAATTGTGACCTATCAACAGAGACAGTTGTCCCTAACACTTCCAAGCTGCTTAAACTTCCTTAGAAATGGCGTAACGAGATCCTGTGACAACACTGATGGCAGAGGCTACTCCTTATGGTGGCCGAAGGACATGAAGACAACACGGCCTGCAAGGTCATCAGCACTTATCGTGCAGTGTGACGCAAGGACGTGTCAGTACACCTTCGCTCCAGGCTAACTGAATGCTGTGAAAATAAAGTCTCATTTGACAGCTTATCATAACAAAATTATAAGCGATTCTTAGGAGTTACAGCAGCACTTTCCTGAAAAGAGAAACAAAGTAGGTATGTTTCTGTTCAGCACATGTCTATGATCTCAGTACTTGAGAGGATTGAGAGTTCCAAACTAGCCTGGCCCAGAAGGAAGGGGGAAGAAAACAGCAGGTGAAAGAAGAGGGTCTTAGGAGATGGCCACACATGCCTAACAACCTGGTTAAATACCCAGAACTCACATTAAAAAAAATTTTAATAAAATTTTTTTTTAAAGCCAGATGGCTCTATAACCAGACATGGCTCCCAGTGCAGAGACTGAACACCAACCCAGCCACAAAACTTTCAACCTATAATTTGTCCTGCCCACAAGGGGCGCTGGGGTGAAGGTGGTGCAGAACTTGTGGGAATGGCCAACCAATCACTGGTTTGACTACAGCTTTAAAAAAAAAAAAAAAAGCCAGCTGAGGTGAAAACACCTGTGACCCCCACATTCCTGTGACAGGAGGGAAGGAAGGAACAGGGGGGTTGCCTGGAAGCTTTCACATAAGCTAACCTGGAGTATGCAGCAGCAGAAACAATAAGAGAAACCCCTGAAAACACACACACACACACACACACACACACACACACACACAATCTTTTGAAAAGGAAAACAAAATAAAAGTAGTACCATATTTTGGTAGCTACCGTCCTAAGAAAGAAGTCAGACTCAATAAATCACAGTTTTAATCAATGTCATAAAAAATAATAATAAAAAATTTAAAAAAAAAAAAAAAAACAAGAGTAATTCTAAAACTAAAGAAGTGGGCCGGAGCCAGAATCCTTCCGGTTCCATCTGCACCCGGAGCTGAGCCTGTGCCACAGCTCTCCTTTCCCAAATACCACCAGGAGAGAGAGAGCTGGTCTCCCAGGAGTGCTGACTCACCTGTGAGCACAGGGAAGAACACACATCTGCTCAGAGGGACCCGCCCAGAGGCCTCAGTTCACAGGAACTGAAGAGAAGCAGCCTGGGACAGGATCCTTCCAGTTTCTGTCTGTACCCCTGAGATGACTCTGTGCCACAGCTCTCCATATCCAAATTCCTCCTGGAGAAAATGAGTCTACCAGGAGTACTGACACACAAGCTTGCTGGAGGGACAAGCCACAGTCAGAGACAGCAAGACCAGCTAATACCAGAGATAACCAGATAGCAAGAGGCAAGGGCAAGAACAAAAGCAACAGAAACCAAGGCTACTTGGCATCATCAGAACCCAGTTCTCCCACCACAGTGAGCCCTGGATACCCCAACACACCAGAAAAGCAAGACTGATTTAAAATCACATCTCAGGATGATGATAGAGGACTTTAAGAAGAACATAAATAACTCCATTAAAGAAATACAGGAGAACACAGGTAAACAGCTAGAAGCCCTTAAAGAGGAAACACAAAAATCCCTCAAAGAACTGCAGGAAAACACAACCAAGCCAGTGAAGGAATTGAACAAAACCATCCAGGATCTAAAAAGGGAAACAGAAACAATAAGGAAGTCACAAATGGAGACAACCCTGGTGATAGAAAACCTAGGAAAGAGATCAGGAGTCATAGATGCAAGCATCAGCAACAGAATACAAGAGATAGGAGACAGAATCTCGGGTATAGAAGATACCATAGAAAACTTTGGCACAAGAAAATGCAAAACGCAAAAAGCTCCTAAGCCAAAACATCCAGGAAACCCAGGACACAATGGGAAGACCAAAGGATAATTGGTATAGAAGACAGTGAAGATTCCCAACTTGAAGGGCCAATGTCTTCCACAAAATTATAGAAGAAAACTTCCCTTACCTAAAGAAAGAGATGCCCATGAACTTACAAGAGGCCTACAGAACTCAAAATAGATTGGACCAGAAAAGAAATTCCTCAGCCAGGCAATGGTGTCACATGCCTTTAATCACGTAGGAGGCAGAGGCAGGCAGATTTCAGAGTTCGAGGCCAGCCTGGTCTACAGAGTGAGTTCCAGGACATTCAGAGCTATACAGAGAAACCCTGTCTCAAAAAACCAAAAAAAAGAAAAAAGAAAAAAGAAAAGAAATTCCTCCTGTCACATAACAGTAAAAACACCAAATGCATATGCTCAAAACAAAGAAAGAATATTAAAAATAGTAAGGGGAAAAGGCCAAGGAACATATCAGGCAGGCCTATCAGAATTACACCAGACTTCTCACTAGACTATGAAAGCTAGAACATCCTGGGTCGATGTTATACAGACCCTAAGAGAACACAAATGCCATCCCAGGCTACTATACCCAGCAAAACAAATTTAGACAATATCTTTCCACAAATCCAGCCCTACAAAGGATAACAGATGGAAAACTCCACCATAAGGAGGGAAACTACACCCTAGAAAAAGCAAGAAAGTAATCTTCTTTTAACAAAACCAAAAGAAGATAGCCACACAAACATAAAAATAACATTAAAAATAATAGGAAGAAACAATGACTTTTCCTTAATATCTCTTAACATCAATGGACTCAGTTCCCCAATAAAAAGACATAGAATAACAGACTGAATGTAACAGGGCCCAACATTTTGCTGAATACAGGAAACGCACCTCATTATAAAAGAAAGACACCACCTCACAGTAAAAGGCTAGAAAACAATTTCCAAAGCAAATGGTCTCAAGAAACAAGCTGGAGTAGCTATTCTAATATCAAATAAAATCAGCTTTCATCCAAAAGTTATCAAAAAGCATAAGGAAGGACACTTCATACTCATCAAAGGAAAAATCTACCAAGAAGAACTCTCAGTTCTGAACATCTATGCCCCAAATGCAAGGACACCCACATTCATAAAAGAAACTAAAGCTCAAAACACACATTGCACCTCACACAACAATAGTGTGAGACTTCAGCACCCCATTCTCATCAATGGACAGATCATAGAAACACAAACTAAACAGAGACAGTGAAACTAACAGAAGTTATGGACCATATGGATTTAACAGATATCTATAGAACATTTCATCCTAACTCAAAAGAATATACCTTCTTCTCAGCACCTCATGGTACCTTCTCCAAAATTGACCATATAATTGGTCACAAAACAGCCCTCAACAGATACAAGAAGATTGAAATAATCCCATACATCCTACCAGATCACCACAGACTAAGGCTGGTCTTCAATAGCAACAAAACCAACAGAAAGCCACACACACACACACACACACACACACACACACACACACACGGAAGCTGAACAACGCCCTACTCAATGATATTTTCTTATTTCCTTGGTCAAGGAAATAAAGAAATTAAAAACCTTTTAGAATTTAATGAAAATGAAGGCACAACATACCCAAACTTATGGGACACAATGAAAGCAGTGCTAAGAGGAAAACTCAGCTCTGAGAGCCTCCAAAAAGAAACTGGAACAAACATACACTAGAAGCTTAACAGCACACCTGAAAGCTCTAGAACAAAAAGAAGCAAATACACCCAACCCAAGAGGAGTAGACAGCAGGAAATAATCAAACTCAGGGCTGAAGTCAACCAAGTGGAAACAAAAAGACTTAACAAAACCAGGAGCTGGTTCTTTGAGGAAATCAACAAGATAGATAAACCCTTAACCAGACTAACCAGAGGGCACAGAGACAGTATCCAAATTAACAAAATCAGAAATGAAAAGGGAGACATAACAATAGAAACTGAGGAAATTAAAAAAAAAATTAAATCAACAGATCCTACTACAGTAACCTATACTCGACAAAACTGGAAAATCTGGATGAAACGGACAATTTTCTAGACAGATACCAAATCCCAAAGTTAAATCAGGATCGGATAAACCATCTAAATAGTCCCATAACCCCTAAAGAAATAGAAGCAGTCATTAAAAGTCTCCCAACCAAAAAAAGCCCAGGACCAGATGGTTTTAGTGCAGATTTCTATCAGACCTTCAAAGAAGACCTAACACCAATATTCTTCAAACTATTCCACAGAACAGAAACAGAAGGGACAGTACCCAACTCATTCTATGAAGCCACAATCACGCTGAGTATTCTCCCTTGGAGAGGGAACGGTTTCTGTCTAATCAGGAACTTTTCACAATTTCCTTTCATAGAGGACTTCAAAAGAGATTTTTTTTTCTACTCCTATCATGTTTAATGTTCCAAATAAATTTTAAAAACTGAAAGAAAGAAAAGAAAGTGGGCCGGAGATATAGCTCAGTGCGTAACGTGCTTGCCAGCACCCACAGGGCACGGAGCTCACCTCAATTCCAGATGAGCCTCGATTGGTGATGCCTGCCTGCAACCCCCATTTAGGGGAAGTAGAGGTAAGAGGACGAGGAATCACAGCTCAACCTTGGTTGTGTTTCAGACAAACCTTGGTTACAGAAGGCCCTGTTCACCAACGGGCAGGAGCGCTAGGAGCTGGAGGATGGCTTGGTAGTTAAGCACAGTTGCTGCTTTTATAGAGGACATGGATTTGGTTACCAAAACCCACACGTCAGCCTACAACCAGACATAATTCCAGTTCCAGAGAATCCAACAGCCTCTTCTGGCCTCGGTGGGTACCAGTGATACACATGATACACTTGTATACATGCAGGCAAATGCATGTATATGTATATGTATATATGAAATAAATCTTTAAAAAAAATTCTAAAGTTTTATTTCAAATCCTAAAAACTGGACACAGATATACCACAGAGAAGTACCTGATTATGAAGTCTCCCATAAAGCATACACTCCACAGGAGAACCCACGAGCTGACCATTCTACCTAAATTCGTATTATCAGCTACATCCCATGTTAAGTAAGCAGTCAATGATTTTTGTCCACACTCTTATTAGATCTGAAGGAGCATTATTTGAATAGTCCAGGATGATATTAACAAGTTTAGACACAGATGTTTCAACTGATGCTCTATCTTTCATGCAATAAACTTTAATAGAACATAGAGGTGTGTCTAGTCACCCACCAGCGACTGACTGACCTCGAAGCTGAGCTCTTCTGAGGCAGCCTACGGGTGGTTCCATGCTGTTCCTACTAACCAATCTGGAAGCCAAATGAGTGAGTCAAGATGGTGAAAATTAAACATCGCCTGTTTGACATGGTACGTAGTGGTGGGGTTAAAGGTCAAGGTGACTGGAAAGTCACATAACCAGCAGGCTGTACTGCTTAGCACTGCGTGAAATCACTCTTAAGATCGCTCCTGCAAGACCACATTCCTTAACAACAGGCCGAGGCCCAAACCCATACTGTGTGACATAGGGCAAACCTATAAGAAATAGGAGAGGCAGGAGAGCTCAGGAGTGTGTATGGGCTAGCAGTAGCTAACATGGTGCGGGGGGGGGGGGGGCTTGGAGGGGTGCTCTCAAAAACAGGCTTCCTCCCAAAGTGCATGTTAAGACAGTGACACCTCCCAGGGCTTCGCCCCACGGCTCGGAATTCAGGATCAGAATTTCCTCTGCTCTCTTCAAGGGTGAGTGAGGGGAGAAGATTCTCCTTCTGATGCTGGTCCTTTCACCCAAAACAGGCACGCTGCTTCCCTTCCTCTGCAGGCCACAGGGTCCGGGAAAGCCCACGCTCACCTGGTGGATGATGTAGATGCCGTAGTCCAGCTGCTGCCTCTGCAGGAAGGGATGCAGGTGCTCCAGCAGGTATATCAGGTGCCTCTCTCGGTTCCGGTGCGGGATGAGGATGGCCACCCGCTGCACAGCCTGGCACTCCTCAGGATGATGCCGGCCTCGGGACACCTCGGGGTTTTCGGCCTGTACCTCCTCCAAAGTGAGGTCTGGCTTAAACACAAGCTCGCTCTGGCCTCCTGCAATCAACACCGGACACACTTAGTCATCGGAGCCGTGGCACGAAGGACACTCTGGGGTTTACACAGCTGATGCCGATGAAGGCTTGGCCCTGTGCCTGGTGCCCCTGTGAGCCCCACAGCACCTACTGCTCGCTCTCGCTCTCTCTCTCTCTCTCTCTCTCTCTCTCTCTCTCTCTCTCTCTCGACGTCTCAGTACACAGAGCGCTAAGACAATGACAGCCTGCTGACAAGGCAAGGAACAGGTGTGTGAGAGCATTTCCTGTGCCTGGGCGAGCAACTCTGCTCTGTGGTCCATTTCTAAGTGAGCCCCGAAGGCTGCCCAACCACCTCACTGCCCACTAAAGATCAGGGCAAGACAGAGAACTCCTCTACCAAGGAGGATGAACTGTGAAAGCCAAGAACCTTCTACAGACTCCAACTCCTGCAAGAGGCCCTCTTCCCACTTCTGTACTACGGTGCTCACGCTTAGGTCCCTGCAGAGAAGCCACCAGCAAGAAGCTGAAACCCGGCAGACTCCCTAGCCAGGGGGACAACTACATACACTCTTCCCCCACCATACCAGGGTAGGTGTTTCCGGGTAACACAGCATCTGGCGGTGAAACTTGAGGCTCTCCATGGTGATCAACCCTGAGCAGGGCTTCGAATATCAGACTGAAGTAAGTAACCCCCATTTTCTGACCCAAATACAAAGGATAGCCTGACCATCAAGAGACGGGGCAGAGTCCTGCTTAGGAACTGAGACAATCTCCTCTCCTTACACGCCCTTTAAGACACCCACCCCCCCCTCCCGCATACACCAGACAGGCTTTAAATCTGCGAGCTGCTAACCGGTCGTACTATCCCCCTTCCTCTCCAAGCGGCCTCTCTCAACAGTCTGAAGCATGCTAGGACAGACATGCTGCAGGTCCCACAAGCAGGTTAAGAACAGGTCCAGGAAGAGCTCCAGGCCACCCAGCAGACCTCTCTCCCAGTGTAGACAGGGAGCCACAGCTGCCTGTCCGGGAAGGCAGCTGGACTGCACAGCTAGAATGAGATACCCCCACCTCCACACTGCCTGCTCACTGTGTCCACAGAAAGACAAGCATGAACTGCACACTGTGACTTACGCTGTGACACAGCAGGCATAGCACACAGGAAACTGAGATTTCCTGAGGCTGGGGCTGGGGCAGTCCCTGAGTCCTTCCTAGAAGACGAAAGAGATCTAAGCTGAGTTTCGGGTAACCACATAGGAACCCGCTAGACAGACATGGGTGGAGAAAAGGCATTCTGGGAAAGGGGAACCCACACTACACGAAGCTTAAAGGTCTGTCTGGAGAGTCTGAACACTCTGATGTTCTGGAGAACCAATATAGGTGAGAAATTTTCCCTCGCCCTGTGTGCTGAGCCCACAAAAACCAATTCGCTATTCATTGAAAGGAAGAGATCAACAGGAAATCAAAATGTATACGATCCTGGAGAAATAAACCTAAAACCACACTGAGCAAGCGAGCCCTAGCTCTTGGCTCCATGCTTTCGGTTAAAGGGACACTAACAGATGAGGCCCAGATGGGGGAGTGCCCATGCGTGCAGCTTCCACCAGAGAGGCGGGACGGCATGCCAAGCCCACTGTCTTAGAGAGCCAATGAGAACCACGTGGGGGCGGAACCACTGTCTTAGAGAGCCAATGAGAACCACATGGGGCGGAACCACTGTCTTAGAGAGCCAATGAGAACCACGTGGGGCGGAACCGCAAAATCCAGACCGGCTGACTTGATACAGTATGGATGATAAAATTAGGGCCATCCCTACGTCAGGACTGAACTGGATACTGGTGAGAATCAACAAACTGGAAGCTGAACAGAATGCTGAGTTGTAGCGGCCACACACAAACACATGGTTCCGGTCTGTCAGGCTCAAAGGCCCATGAGTCCTGGAGTCAGGGTCTGGAATGAAAGAAGTAAGGGCCTCACGCAATTCTTGGGAGATACCTTTAAAAAAAAAAAAAAAAAAAAAAAAAAAAAAAAAACTGGCCTGCTGACTCCAAGGTATAGTCATTTTGCAAAACTTAATTATTCTTCTACTATCCACCCTTTTCTGTACATCAGTTAAACGTAACCTTTTGCAGTACTTACAGAACAATGCCAGCAAATACTTACTGAGGTTTGGAGAGACCGGAGGGCAGTGAGTAAGCTTGGCTTTTTTCGTGGCTGCGTCATGGCCCAGAGTTTCTTCATTCCCCAAATGTATGACCTTGTGGAAACTAGCCATGAAGTCCTTCGCCTTGGGGATCACTTGAATAGCACCCACAAAGTAGTTGCTGGTGGCCCATCCAACCACCGTCAGGCACAGGGTCAAAAGTAACAACAACCGTAATCTGTAGGAGAGGTGGTAGGGTGGGCTGCAGCCCATGTCTCTCAGCTTGTGAGTAATCTGTATCTCTGCTTCGGCTGGAGAGAGGAGGTTTCAATTTGGACTTTTCCAGTAGGGCCGAGGATCTGATGGCAACTCATGAGGTAATGTTTGCCCAGCAGTTCTAGCCCAGAGATCACTGAAAGACAATCACAAAGGATGTATTATGAATAGAAATCCTGTCCTAAAATGACAGACCTCAGTACTCATTAGAAACCCAATCCCAGCTGAGCTGCAGTCTCAGGGAGATGCCAGCCCAGGGCAGAGCCCAACGGAGTGGGGCGGGACGGGACAAGAAACACACAAGGGGACTCAAACAGAGGTTGTCAACAATCTATGAGAAAAACAAGTCCAGGGCAGGGACTTGGGTTCAGAGAGAAACCATAATTCTATCACTTATGATCCAAGTGATCTATGCCCCATCACCAAGCTTCCTTATTGTCCCTGAGATCCTTTATCTGTAATGTGGGGGTAAAATGAAACTATCTAGATCATATCTACCTTCCTACAGGGCTGGACTATCATGGAAAGTACTGGGCAGCCTCCTGGCACACACTAAGTAGCCACCAAACAGTGACCATCATTCTCACGACGACATTAAAGAGACTGGTCCAAGGAATGACCAATGGCAGATGTACTAGTAGCCGCCTGGACCATCACTGTATCAAAGGTGTTTCTCACCGGTGATAAATTGTCCTTGACACACCTATAATCCCAGCACTTGGGAGGCAGAGGCAGGAGGATTTCTGAGTTCGAGGGCAGCCTGGTCTACATAGTGAGTTCCAGGACAGCCAGGGCTATACAGAGAAACCCTGTCTGGGGGAAGGGGGGGGGGAATTGTCCTTGATTTCATACTTCAATACCACGAAGTGGATAATACAAATTCATCTTCAAGAGAGGCTAATGCTCCTAGTTGTTAACAAAACCCCCCAGCTTGTCAGGGTACTTAGGGCCCACCACCTATACCAGTACATTCACTAGATGGTATGAATACTTGTGGAGGGCTGTGGGGCACGGCTTCCGACACCCCCACATCCTCTCTGCACCATCAACGTCACATTATGCCTCAAATCCCAGACATCTTACCAAGGAAAATGCAGCGAGGACTGAAGCCAGACTTCCAGTTAATTTCCATAGCCAAACAGAATATCTGTGCTATGGACCAACAAGGAAATACTTCTGATTATATCTCAAGTGACAAGAAAGGAAAAGTCAGTGCAGTAAGTATGTACACCACCCACCTTCGGGGCCCCCCAGAGCTGGCTCCAGCCCTCCCCTGCTGGCAGCTATTGTTACCTGAGAACACAGACAGGCAGATCCGTCTGCGGGGTGGCCCAGGGGACTTTGTAGACTAGTACTTCTTAAGCAGCACCAGAGGCTGTGACCTTCCTATCTTAGCCTGCTTGGCTGTTGTCATAAAATCCTGTGACTTGGCTTCTCCCAATTCTGGAGGCTTTCTGGAAATCTCACATTGGGGTCCAGTGTGGTCAGCCTCTTGTTGAGGGTCCTTGTACTGTTATATCCCTAATGGCTTTTCCTTGGTACACAAGTACACACGCATGCACGCATGCACGCACGCCTGTGAGGGACCCTACTGATAACCTCACTCCTGAGGAGAGAGGGACACAAGGATGGTTTTCTGCATGCAACTGGCAGCAAGAATTCCACCAAGAGACTTGGAAGAACTTTTCTCCACAGTAGGTACGGTTGGAGATGTGAGAGTGATTTCTGATAGGAATTCAAGACGTCCCAAAGGGATTGCCTATGTGGAATTTGTTGATGTCACTTCAGTGCCTCTACCAATTGGATTGACTGGCCAACAAGTTTTAGGAATGCCGATCATAGTCCGGCACCATAGGGAGTGCTGGGCCTATGAGGTGCTACGTGGGCTCATTAGATGGGGGATCTTCGAACCTTTGGAAGGATTGAAAGTATCCCGTTCCAGATGGATAGTGAAACTGGTCGATCCAAGGGATATGGATCCATTACATTTTCTGACTCGGAATGTGCCGAAAAGGCTTTGGAACAGCTTAATGGATTCGAGTTAGCTGGGAGACCAACTTACACAGCGGTGACAACTTTATCAATACTATCTTGACTTCATTTCTCAATACTGCTGATAGGGTTTACTTCTCTATACTAGTAACAGGTTTTCAAGGTCAGTGGGTCCTGACCAGCTGTCACTGCTGTGTAAAGGAATAAATATATCAGAAGAAGCTACATGAACTTTCTGGATCATTTTTAGAACTTTTAAGCCATCTAAAATTAAAGTATCGAAAAATATTTTTAAAGAAATCATAACATCAGAGACACTGAGTATAGTCCTAATCAATACTTGGTAAATGATTAACTGAATTCTCAAAAAGATTCGCAACTCTGTATATTCGTGATGTCTCAAATCAACCTAACATATAACTTTCTAAGATATACTATATGAATAAGAACACAACACAATTCAAGCCTACCAAAGAAAGAGATGCTATATTTAATAGGGGAGAATGAAGTCTGCGGGGGTGGTACAAGCCTTTGATCTCACCGCTTGGGAGGCAGAGGCAGGCAGATCTCTAAGTTCAAGGCCAGCCTGGTCTACAGAGTGAGTTCCAGGACAGCCAAGGCTACACAGAGAAGTATGACCCTAGGAGAAGTCTAACAGTAGCAAAGGGTCATAGCAGCACCATTCCGTTTACCTTTCTAGAAAAACACTGGATCAAGCCTGTTACCCCTCCCCTCTGCCACTGACTACTGGAAAGGGAGGAGCTGCTACTATGTTGCACTGTGCGCATGCGCTCCTCTCAGCCTTCTGCCCGGCAGTGCACACTCTTGAGATCACCACCTTAGGACCAATTCGGCTCATAGTGTGATGTGTCTATGCCTATGGTCAATTGTTTACATGCTATGGTGATCAACATATCATGGTAGGTGGCATGCAGGAAGCAAAATGTCTTACCTCAGAGCCAAAAAGAATGGAGAAAGAGGAAGGGGAAGGGACCCACTGCTCCCTTCAAGGGCGTGTCTGTGGCTCCCCAACACCCATTTGAGAACAAAAGTTGCTGGGAAACATGATGTAAACTGAACTAGCAAGTGACTGAAGCTGGTTTTTGTAATGGACGTTTACAGAAGTCCCGAGAGTCTCTGGTGGGAGATTTCAATAGAAGCTCACCAGGCATACCTTCCCAGCTATCCAATAATTTGTGTCACTGAGAAAGACAGCGTCACCATGCCTCCCTCACTTCTAGGTGGAGTCTATAGGTCAACATCACGTTCTTGTGTGGTAAGCACCTTACTGACTGAACTCTCTCTCCAGTCCCTTAAACACCTTTTAATAAAAGCATATGCTCTAGGGTGTGATATATCTGCAGCTATCCAATAATTCCGCAGTGGGTCACAGAAGTACACTTCTGTAGCCTTTACAGGTCAGGTCTACCGATGGTCCTACGGCCTGAGAAGCTCTGAGATAATTTGGACAAAACAAAAATCAAAAAACAAAAACAAGCAGGCAGCTCATGTCTCAAAGTTGTTAGTTCAACTTCTTATCAAGTGTATCAATATCTCCAGGACAGAGATCGGGATTTTCTGAGTGTATCTTCCCATCTGTGTCTCCAAATGTGCTTTCGTCAGCTCTCTGGAGGAGTGGACAGAGCTAAAGGTTTCTGCATTCCACTCCAGAACTGACAGGTCCACATCTGAGACCTAGTCTGAAATTGAAGCAAGAGGTGACTCTTATATGCTGTGAAGTCTCAGAACCAGCGAAAGAGAACGGACCTAAGATGGAACAGAACCCTGAGAGACAGACGGTAATTGTCCTTCTGATGGGGAAAAAAAAAAAAAAGCAGTAAGAAGATATGTGAAAATGGGATTTTTAAAACACATTTCACTATATATCACTCTTGACTTACATCATTTAGTACACAATCAGAGGAGATTGTTGTATTGATGTCAATACTGCTAAAATAACAAAACCTTGAAATGAACTCAAAAGTTAATAACTGGGATCTGATTTAATCAATATATCACACCCTAGAGCATATGCTTTTATTAAAAGGTGTTTAAGGGACTGGAGAGAGAGTTCAGTCAGTAAGGTGCTTACCACACAAGAACGTGATGTTGACCTATAGACTCCACCTAGAAGTGAGGGAGGCATGGTGACGCTGTCTTTCTCAGTGACACAAATGGTTGTTTCCCCCCCACCCCAGCCTCCTCATGCACATGTGCACATAAGTATGTACCCCCAAAAATGAAAGTTTAAAAGACCCTAACTATAGAGGAAGAGCTTACCAGAGCCAAATAGAAAAATAACATAAGCATGTATATACAATCCCAATGGTGCAAGATATGCATGTTCACGGATATCAACCTGTGCAAAACAGCAGAAATAGTCACTGAGACAAACTTGAGAAGGCTGTGTGTGTTCCTAGTTCAGGGTTGGCATGGCTCATTACCAGAAACAAAGCTGTCATAAATAATTCTAAAAAGTAAAAACTAACTAGTCCTTTAAAATATTCTAAAATTTTCAAATGACATAGACAGAGGACAGTAATGATTAGTTACATAAAGTTGGTGGCAACTTGATCATGTAAGTGTTAAGAGGACCTGTTCTAAAAATGCCTTACAAACCCCTATCTACACACACACTTTTATCCTGTCAGTGTGTGTGTCAGTGTGTGTGTGTGTGTGTGTGTGTGTATGTGTGTGCCACTAGCCAGAGAACCATAACCCTTCGTACTCTTCTTAAAAATACCTATTCCTGGATCCACACCCAAAGGTTTTGTTTCAGTGGTTCAGGGTGGAGCCAAAAATTCTGTATTTTAAACAGGAACCTGGGTAATTCTGGTACATACCATTGTTCACTGATAAGAATTTAAAAAAAAAAAAAAAAAAAGCTTGAATAGCCAGAAGTCACCAACAGTTCACAGTTATAATACCCGCATCACTATATTCATAGCAGCCCTAATTTATAATAGCCAGAAGCTGCAAAGAACCCAGATGTCCCTCAGTGAAGGAATGGATACAGAAAATGTGATACATTTACACAATGGAATACTACTCAGCAATTAAAAACAATGAATTCATGAAATTCTTAGGCAAATGGTTGGAACTGGTAAATATCATCCTAAGTGAGGTAACCCAATCACAAAAGAACACACATGGAATGCAGTCACTGATAAGCGGATATTAGCTCAGAAGCTCAGAATACCCAAGACACAACCCACATATCAAATCATTCCCAAGAAGGAAGGAAGGAGAGGGCCTGGGTCCTGGAAAGGTTTGATGCAGCATTGTAGGGGATTACCAGGACAGAGAAGTGGAAGGGGGTTGATTGGGGAATGGGCGGAGGGAAGAGGGCTTATAGGACTTATGGGGAGTGGGAAACAGGGAAAGGGGAAATCATTTGGAATGTAAATAAAGAATGTAGAAAGAGAAGGAGGAGGAGGAAGAGGAGGAGAAGAAGAAGAAGACTGAAGCAGGAGGCAGAAGAAGGAGGAGGAGGAGGAGGAGAAGGAAAAGGAGGAGAAGGAGAAGGAGAAGGAGAGGAAGAGGAAGAGGAAGAGGAAGAGGAAGAGGAAGAGGAAGAAGAAGAAGAAGAAGAAGAAGAAGAAGAAGAAGAAGAAGAAGAAGAAGAAGAAGACTGAAGCAGGAGAATTACCCAACAAGTTCCAGGCCAGTCTGGACTGCATTCATGAGTTCTAGGCTGACTTGCTTTGGATGTTTGCAGTGTGGATAAAAGGTCTCCCAGGAGACGTTTGGGGGTTGCTCCCAAGACACCCACTATTACAGCTCAGCTTAGAGAAGGCACTAAATGCTTATATCAAGAGGCACACAGAATGTAGTAACGGAGTCGCCGTCACCGCCCTGTCTACCTGCTCTTCATCAAACAGTTCGTCATGGTCGGCAATTCACTTTGAGACTCGCCCTCTCCCCCCTCCACTCCCCACCCCTCACCCCCACCCCCCATCAAAGCTGTGGACCTCTCTCAAATGCAATCAGGCACACAATGGTTTGTGCTATTTCTGGGAGTTTTCAGTGTCCACAAAGGCCAAAGCTGTTCTTAAAAATTAACTTCAAGAACAGAAGAAAAGAAACCCAACCAACAAAGCATTGTTTCCTTCCTGGGAGACGAATTCCAGTACTCTCTGGCAGGGTGCTGGGGCAGCCTTCAACACTCTATCTTGAATTTCACTTTCTCAACCTGAATCATATCTGACATTCCTTAAGTTTCTTACATCCTCCGAAGAGATTCATTTCTCTCTCTCTCTCTCTCTCTCTCTCTCACACACACACACACACACACACACACACACACACCAGCTAATTATTTTTCAAATGAGACAGAGAGGCCTTTTCTCAACTCTCAAATTACCACCTTCTGTCTGCTCTTTCATTACAAAACCACTGGGGAGATGAGCCCGTGCCCGGGGCAGCCCCCACATCTTCGTGCCTCCTGGCTCACCTCTGAACACTTTGCAACCCACAGGCACCAGACTTGGCTAATACCCTCCTAAGGTGACCTCCCCAAAAGGCCTTGTCTAGATACTTACCTCCCACACCCTTCGGAACCCTAACTCCAAACCAAGAGTTAATAATGGCCCTTATCCAAGAGGAACCAGAACATCAAGTGATAAGGATCCACAGACCCTGGAGGGACCAGGTGCCGGACCTACACACACACAGCAGGTGGGTCTCAAGCCTTTCAAACCCCTTGTGAGTGCCCCTTGCTTGGCCGAAGACGCTCAGGCCCTCTCAGGCGTAGAAGTACAGATCAGTTGAGCTGGTTCCCCAGGTGAAATGCTATCCGCCCTGGACCCAGAAGGATGGGCCTTTTCCAGGTAGAGGCGCCCGGAGACGCCAGCACCGGGACGCGGGACGTAGCAGATGCATCCTGCATCTCCCCGCTGCACGCAACATCCTACCCCCACCCCGGCTCTGGGCTCGGGGGCGCAGGCACCGGAGCCGGAGCCGGAGCCGGAGCCTGGCCGAGGTTGGCCTCTGCAGGCCCCCCGGCTCGCCCGCCGCTCGCCGGGAGGGACAGCCGAACCGAGGCCTGAGCGCGCAGGCTCCGCGCCCGCCCAGCCCCATCCCATGGACCCACCCGGCTCACAGTCCGGCGATGGCCGCTCGGAGCGCGCAGCAGCGGAGCCCGGGCCCGGCGTACTCACCCGGTACTTGGCCACCGTGAGGCCACCCGGGGAAGGGGAGGTGGTGAGAAGCAGCCCCGGGGATCTCCCTCGTGGACCGCCTGCGCCGCCCCGAGGCGGCTCTGCAGCCCCGGCTCCGCCTAGCGCGCAGCGCCATCGAGGGGGGCGGGTCTGCCCGCTTCTCCCAGGACCAATGCACCCGCCCGCTGGCCAATCCCACCAGGCGCTGCAGGAGCTTGAGAAAAAAAGGGGGGCGGGGGTGCGGGTGCACAAGTTAGCCTTTAGATCACAAACAGTTCTGAGGATAACGAGTTGGGCTCAGGGCGCTTCTCAGATTCCTTCCAGGAGAAAGTCACCGGAACCTGGAAAAGAGATCCTGTCCTCTTTACAGATCAGGAAAATGATGCTTTGGACTCACAGTAATGTGCAACCTTTTGGCTTCTCTGGGCAACACTAAATGAAAGTGACCTCCGACCACATCATAGAATCCAGAGGTCCACAGTTACATGTTTATTTTGCGTGACATTACCAGGCGACATTGTCGTTTATAAAGTTCATGCTTGAGAACCCTGAAATCGAATACAAAACAAAAAACAAAAAAAAAAAAAAAAAAAAAAAAACCTTCATCCTTCATAATAGTTTAAGTAAGTTTTGTGTTGGGTTGAGTTCATTGCCATTCTGGGGCAAGGGTTAGACACACCCTCAAGAAACTCAAATGTAGTCGGGCACCGGCTCAGCTATGCATTGTACCACATTAAAGACCCAATGATATTATGCCAATCATAATATTTCAAATATAATCATAATAATCAAATTATGCTAAAGTTGAGTGAAAAATAATGGCGGGTTCTGCCGAGGCACACGGGGCAACAGCCTGCATGCTACCAGCGCTCTCAGACAACTTACATGAAAATCTCCCCAGCCATCGCGATATAAAGCAGTGGTTCTCGGCCTGTGGGTCGCGACCCACACGGTGGAGTTTACAGCTCCGTAACAGTAGCGTACGTACAGTTATGAGGCAGCAAGGAAATAACTTTATGGTTGGGGGTCACCGCGACACGAGGGGCCGTGTTAGAGGGTGACATCCTTGGGAAGGCTGAGAAGCGCTGCTCTAAGAGGAGCGAACTGAGCCAACCCTGAGGTCCTGGGCATTTGGGTGCCACATGTCTGTGGGCAACGGGATTTGGAGCCTCCTCCTGCTTCAGGCTGAGGTCCCTGAAGAGCACTGGAGAGAGGTCCTGACACCTGACACCACTATACCCAGGCAGAAGAAACACTGAAAACTCTTGGTAGGAAACTGGTCTCCATTTGGTTCTGTGCAGTTTAAACGGATATAAGTTAACAATTTTAATTTTTTCCATTTATGTATGGATTTACTTACTGTTTAATGCTAAGGACAGGAATCAGGGTCTATCCTACCTGGAACAAACAGCCAATAAACTACATATAGTCATCACCACTCCCAGCCCTTCCACACAGACACACCTTGAGTTCACGGTCTTTTTGAAATCATTATACCAGTTAGTTTTTTTGTCAACTTGACATAGAGTCTAGTCATCTGGAAAGAGGAAACTTCAGTTGAGGCATCATCTCCACCAGGCCAGCCTGTGGGTACGTCTGTGGACCAACTTTCCTGGTTAATAATTGATTCAGGAGAGCCACCACACATTAGATGGCGCAACTCCCGGGCCAGGTGGTGCTGGGTTATATAGGAAAGTAAAGTAAGCAAGACAGCAGACGGTGTTCCTTCACAGTCTCTGCTTGAGTTCCTGCCTTAGCTTCTTCCCTCAATGATGAACCAAGACACCGAAACGTGTAAAGTCAAATACAACCTCTCCTCACCCGATTGCTTTTGGTCGTGGGGTTGATCACAACAACAGAGAACAGACTAGAGAAATCACCAAGCACAGGAGGCTTCTCATGAATGAAGGCAGAAGTAATACCCCATAGAATTAATGCCCCCCCACAAGGAGATGGATTTAAAAAAGTGGAATTTAACATACTGTGAACAGCTATCGATCCACGAAGCAGGTTTTCATTGCACCAAAGGGAATACGGTGTCCTGGTTAGTTTTTCCGCTAACTCAACAAAAGCCAGAGTCATCCAAGAAGAGGGAAACCTCAGCTGAGAAAAATGCCCCTTTCAGATTGGTATGGAGGGTATTTTCTTTATGAATAATTTATCTGGGAGGATCCGGCTCACTGAGGGTGGTGCCAACGGTAGGCAGGAGGTCCTGTTTTATACCAGAAAGCAGGCTGAGCAAGCCTTTAATCAGCACTCCGCAATGGCCAGTGCTTCAGTCCCCCCTGCCTTGACTTCCCTTTATGATGGCTTACAACCGTAAGCTTAAATAACCCTCTCCCTCCACAAGTGATTTTATCACAGCAGTGGGTAGCAGGCCAAGACAAGAGAGTGGTGCCCACAGTGGGACTCTGCTGGGACAGACGTAATCATGTGGTTTTCAGGAGGAGCAGTAAGGATGGGAGGGGAAAAAACAAAAACAAAAAACCAAGACACTCTAAGGATTGAGAAACAATTCTGGCCCTTTGCACTGGGCTGGAGATAGTGCTGGTTTCCATTATCAGGAAAGAAAAACTTGCACAGGACATGGGACAGAATATCTGAGGAAATGACCTTGCAGAAAGTTAGCCTACCCTGAGCACCGCGCCAGACCTGCCCGGCAAGACCAGGGAGCAAATTGCAACCAATGAATCAAGAACATTTATAAAATGTAAGACTACTCAGCATCCAGTCGGATACAATTCATAATGTATGGCATCCAGAAATGTCAGATATGCAAAGAGGCAGGAGAACAAACACCAATCAGAACAATCAGCTCGAGGTCAGCATTGATATTGATGGGAACTGATACTAGAATTAACAGCGATGAGCGCTGAGACAGCTACACGGATGTTCTACACATTCGACGAGTTAAGATGGTTGGAGTGGCTCCTGTCTGTATTCCCAATGCTGGGAGCAGCAAGACTGATGTGAATTTGAAGCAACCTTGTCTTCACGGACTGTGTCTGGGGAAACTGTAAGTAAGCCACGTATGATGTCGTAGGCCTGTAACATCAGAATTTGGGAGGTAAAGACAGGAGGATCTGAAGTTCAAGATAATCCAAAACTGCATAGGGAATTTGAGGCAATTCTGGCAGTGTAAGGAGGGGGGAGGGAGAGGGAGGGAGAGAGGAGGGAGGGAAGGAGGGGAGGGGAGAGGAGAGGAGGGAGGGAAAGAGAAGGGAGGAAAGGGAAGGGAAGGGAAAAGAAGGGAAAGGAGGGGAGGGGAAGAAAGGAGAGGGGAGGGGAAGAGAAGGAGGAAAGGGAAGGGAAGAGAAGGGAAAGGAGGGGAGGAGAGGAGAGGAGGGGAGAGGGGAAGGGAGGGGAAGGGAAGGGGAGGGAAGGGAAGGGAAGGGAAGGGAAGGGAAGGGAAGGGAAGGGAAGGGAAGGGAAGGGAAGGGAAGGGAAGGGAAGGGAAGAGATAGGTGAGATGAGAAGAGAGGAGATTTGTTTCAAGACTCTAACTGGATGGACCCGAAGAAATGTAAGTCAGGCCGTATGACAATAACAGGTCAGAGGAGAGAAATGCACATATAATCTTATAAGGTTCTTCTTTTAAATTTTATTTTGTGTGTATGGATGTTTTACTGAATGTATGTATGTACATACATGCATGCCTGGTGCCCGAAGAGGTCAGGAGAGGGCATCTGATCTGGAAATGGAATTACAGATGGTTGTGGGCTGTGGATCGTGAGTGCTGGAAACCAAAGCCGAGTCTTCTGTAAAAGCAGCTCTTATCAGCGAAACCATCTTTTTCAGTCCCTATTGTAAGACTCTCGTGCCGTATAGTACACAGCAAAGTTCCTACACTATACATATGTAGTGCTTTAAGAGGTGATATGATATATACTGATATAAGCTTTTGAACAGCCATTCAAATGACAAAATTGCTACCAGTAGTTGGTCAGGACCCCAGGGTTGACAAGTTCTTGGCCTTTTATCCAAAGAATTGAAATCAAAGCCCACACAGGTTTGCCAAGTAGCAAGGAAGCTATATTTAATGTGAAGTGATAGAAAGGGTCAGAAGACAGTCCAAGGGACCAGTGGCCACGTGAGCCCAGATACTGAGGTGCTCCTGTGACCCGTGGGGGCTTCCTTTATGGGGTTCAGTAAAACTTTAGCTATTAAGGAGTATAGTGAGAGCGAGTCTCTCCTCTAACTGATAGATTAGGTTATGTAATGAACTCTCTGTGGTATGTCCCTCTTCCCATAATTCATCTGATTTTAATCCTATGCGTGCCTAAGTATGCATAGGTATAAGATGGTAATCAGGGGATTCTCCCTAAAAGTTCACTTGAGGACACACTTTTGTTTCATTGTGAATGAATCCAAAACCAGCTCAGACCAGACTTGTATTTTCATTCTTTGTACCCAGATACAATGGAAATGTATTTGAAATAAAAACTACCTTTCAAGATCAAAGTGCAGAGAATAATGGGACCCTAAATCATGAATCCACTCACAAGGCTCGGGGGCCATCGCTGAAGATGGGGGGTGGTGGAGGGGGAGACAGAGGCGGAAGTTTGAGAGGACAAGAGCAGAGCACTGTCTTCCGGACATGACGGGACCTCTGCGCTCACGAACTTACATCAGCTGTGGTGAGCCACCCAGCGCCCACACAGGGTCACGCCAGTCGACATAGCGTGGAAGCCGGAGGGCTCCTGAGCGCCCACTACTCACCAAGAGACTATTAACACCTGGTAGCTTCTAGGGGAAGAAGGACAGTTTTACCTAAGAGTCTGGAGCCATGCCCAGTTGACCGTGCCCCCCCCCTCCCCTGGATAGCCCAGAGAGCCCCGAGAGCAGCAGTTCTCAACCTTCCTAATGCTGCAACCCTTTGATACACTTCCTTGTGTTGTGGTGGCGCCTAACCATAAAATTATTTCATTGCTGCTTCATAGCTGTAATTTTGCTACTGTTATGGGTGTTAATGTAGCTCTCGCCATTTTCCAACGGTCTTAGGTGATCCTGTAAGAAGGTCCTTTGACCACCCCCAAGGGGTCGAGACCCACAGGTTGAGAACCATTGATCTAGGGGAACCCATAAGGAATGAATATTATCGAAATATATTGGGTGAAATTGTGAAGGAATTGATTAAAGAATGCTTCTGGGGAAAGAGAAATTTAGCCCACAGTTCAGAAAGGGATCATACGTGTAACCCCATGCAGATGGGGGGTCCAGGGTTGTTAGGTGTGATTTTCATGGAGGGCTCTATATGCATAGTACTTGTACATAAAGGAGCTGGGCTATCAATGACATTAGAAGCAGGATGCAGGAAGTGCATAACCCAATCCGTATAGAGTCCCGGGTTACTGAGCTCTGTTTTCTGTTTGCCTGCCTCAAAAATGAGTGGTTGGAGCTCCATGACAATAAAGGAGAGAAAGCAAAACCGCGAAGTTCTCTATGGGGCTGGAGAGCTAGGTCAGTGGCTAAGAGCGCTCGCTGCACAATCACAAGGACCTAAGTTCAGACCTCGGTGTAACCAGCCAAGCATGGGCGCTCCCTCGCCTCTAAACCTAGCTCTAAGAAGAGGCAGAGTCAGGAGGAGCTCTGAGGCTTGCTGATGGCCAGCCTAGTGAAAACACCACAGGTTCAGAGCGAGACCTTGCCTGGAAGGAATAAGGCAGAGAGTGGCAGAGGCAACACTCCACGGCCTCCTCTAGCCCCTGTGCACACACGTGCGTGCTGCCCGCAGGTAGACTTCTGCCCCGCACCCCACCCACACTAATTCTATTAGCTAAAAAAAAAAAAAAAAAAAGGTAAATAATCTTCCTTCAGGGAGGATCCCCTTAATTGGTTATCCACTACCAAGTGGCCATCGCTGAAACCATGTCATGTTCATATATGTAACGGTAACAATTAAGGAGAGGGAAGGCCGGAATTTAGGCAGGAACAAGGGAGGGGGGCGGCGTGGGAGGAGTTGGAAAGGAAGCAGAGGGAAAAACAATTAGTGTAATCTTTAAAAGGTTAAGAAAAATGATTTTGAAAAGTGGACAGAAAAAGCAGAGCAAAATAACACACGAGACAAATAGAAAACAAACAGAAGGTGATAAGCTATATTGCTGGTTACATTCTGCTTAGAAACATATTACTAATTACATTTAGGTGGAAAGCGAAAAGCCCCACCAATTAGAAGACAGATTCTTAGATCCGATGACAAGCACACATCTGAAGCAGGAGAAATGGCTCAGGAGCTAGGGGCACATACTGCTCTTGGCAGAGGACTGGACAGCCTCAAGCAGTTCATAGCCTCTTGGAACTCAAGCTCCAGCGCACCTGGAACCCTCTTCTGTGGGACCCTATGTGTTCACACGCACATGCCCCACACAGACACATGTAAACATATAATTTTAAGTTAAAAAAAATTTAAAGCAAGAGTCTACTACAGAGTGCCTGAAAGCATGTTTTAAATATAACTATAAAGTCGGTATCGCAACAAATTAAACGTTTTAAACAATGGGGAAAGATAAACCATTGATAGAAGTCAAAAGAAAGACAGAGGGCCAGCAAGATGGCTCAGCGTATGAAGGTGCTTGCCACCAAAGCCGAAAATCTGAGTTCAGTCCCTGGAACCCGTGGAAGAAGAAAAGAACCGGCTTCTGGAAGCTGTCCTCTGGCTTCTGCACGGGTGCTATGCCCTTTTCCCCACACAGGCCGTCACTGATCCACACACAAACAAGCGAAATGGAATTAAAAGGTTTTAGAATAAAACAGGAATTATAGATCGATGGTAGAGTGCGTCTTTAGCAAACTGAAGTCCCTGGATTCAGTCTTTAGAACAGGAGATGGGGAGGTGAAGGGAGAGAGAAGGAGGGAGGGAGGGTGGGAAAGAAGGAGGGAGGGAGGGAGAGAGAGCACCCCACATACACAGACACACAGAAAGAAAGGAAGAAAGAAAATGAAAGGCCGGTTTTGCTGTTGTTTTCAAAAATCAAGCGCCGGGCAGTGGTGACGCACGCCTTTAATCCCAGCACTTGGGAGGCAGAGGCAGGTGGATCTCTGAGTTCGAGGCCAGCCTGGTCTACAAAGTGAGTTACAGGACACCCAGAGCTACCCAGAGAAATCCTGTCTCGGAAAAAAAAAGAAAAGAAAGAAAACCAAAAATCAAGCAAAAACAAACAAACAAAATACCTCAAAGTGAAGATTATTATCAGTAATAATTAATAATTACTAAATATTAATAAACCAATAACAGACCCTCAGTGCATACACAGTTTTTTGTTTTGGTTTGGTTTTTCGAGACAGGGTTTCTCTGTATAGCCCTGGCTGTCCTGGAACTCACTCTGTAGACCAGGCTGGCCTCGAACTCAGAAATCCGCATGCCTCTGCCTCCCAAGTGCTGGGATTAAAGGCGTGCGCCACCACTGCCCGGCTCATACACAGTTTTTTAAAAACCCTGTGAAATATGTGCTGAGGAATGGGCCCATCCACAGTTACAGCCAGAGATTAAATATTCTAATGTCAATAACCCAGAACTCTAGATCTTGGATTCCCCCCACTCCCTCTAGAACTATCAACTGAAGTGAAGCTCTTTTCTATCTACCTAGGTATTCTGTGTAGCAACAGAGTATTAACAAGCCCCCCACTGATACTGACCAGATAGGAATTTAAAATTGTCAGGCATGGTGGCACACACCTTTAATCCCAGCACTTGAAAGCCTAGGTGGATCTCTCTGAGTTCAAAGCCAGCTTGGTTTACATAGCAAATTCCAGGTCAACCAGGGCTACAGCATGAGACCCTATCTCAAAATAAAAAAATAAAATAAAATAAAATAAAAACACACAAGGAGAACAGGAAATGGAAAGGCATTATCAGAGACCGTGTTCCCGTCACTCGCGGGACGGGGAGTTAACAGACACTGAGGCCGGTTGTCCCACCAGGAAACTGATGTCAGCGTAGACTTTACAATCACAGTGCTAATCACCAAAGGAACTGAGAAGGAACTCTGAACAAGAAAAGGTTTCCCTTTACTGTTGGATGGTATTTTGTACTTTCCGAATTCCTTAGCCAAACATATGTATTGCTTTTAAAAAAAATAAATGCCCCTCGTTTGGCTTTATCATTTTTCCCGTTGCTTAATTTTAGATTTCAGACACATGGGGAAAGTATACTATGTCTATTTTTAAAGTTTTACGGTCTGTACATTTATCCTTTCCAGGCGAAGCTCAGCCACTTCACAGTCTGTCTCTACACGACATTTCCCAAAGAAACACTAACCCACATCCAAAAATAACAGAGAGGCAATTAAATCCTCATCTCCATACCACGAAAACATCAAAGAGGGGGTTCCTTTCTCGTTAAACAGAACAAAATCGCTTAACATCCCCTCTCCGACTGTCTCTCAATAGCTCACGCCATATGGGAGATGATCAATCTTTTCCCTACCATTAGCACTTTCCTCGTTGGGGAAAACCAGTATGGTGTGATGGTCTTTCCAAGGGAAAGTCTAACTTAAAATTTAAAAGAAGAAGAAGAAGAAGAAGAAGAAGAAGAAGAAGAAGAAGAAGAAGAAGAAGAAGAAGAAGAGAAAAGAAAAGAAAAAAAGAAAAAAGAAAAAAGAAAAGAAATCTACTCCAAACACCTGAGACCTATCCTGCTGGGTTTGAGATCTCTGGCAAAACCCTTGTTTCTGCTCTGTGTCCATCCTAAACTAGGTTTTATTCATCTTTGCGTTCTCGGAACTAAGCGCCCCTCTCCCACAGTAAAGCCACACAGACAGCAGCGCCCCTCACACCAAGTGCACACTGAAACTGTGAGTTTGGAAACTGCATAATTTGGACCATTTGGAAAACAGCTTTTATGGGAGTGGGCGTGGGTGAAAGGGAAGGAAATGGATGTTTACTAAGTATCTGCTGTGGGTTCGGCGCAGCGCCTGTGCCGTGGTGACGGTGACGTGTCTCTCGGTGTTCTGTTCTGGCTCAGTAATTCTCAAGTGGAGCGTGAAAGGTACACACGGAGAAGTACAGAAAGTCCAAATGAGCCCCCTGTGGGGCTCGGATGCTCTCCAGTGTGTGTGCAAACATACACTATAAAACCTTCCTCTACCCTTGACGCACTTTGCCAATAAGGCTGCGTCTGCGATCCTGCTTGGACTATAAACCTTAAAGATGAGAAAGAAAGATAAATAACTTCATGGAAACTCTGGGGTGGGTGTGCAGATGGGTCTGTGGCCGCGAGTGTATATTACACGTGTATTTATAACAAATACAGATTCAAAGATGCCCACTAGATGGCAAGCCCACATCTCAAATGTTAATGTTGACTGGGATTCCCCCTTCTGGAGGTCTGGGGAATTTTAGGAACTCCAAGCCAAATTCCTGAAAGGCCAAAATATTGTATATAGTTTAAGACTATGCAAATACACTCTGCGATGGTAATCTTACAGATAATTTCTAGGAATATAGGGTAAACTTGCATCACCTCTTGACTCTACTTTATTCGTGGAAATGCAAACTGGCAGTATTAATATAGATGGATTCCCTCAGCAAACCTATGACTCTATGGCTGTTAGACTAAAGCAAGCGATGAGACAACGATGAGAATCCAAGCAGCCTCTCTCTCGGGCTGAGACACTGCACCAGGGCGCGCTTCCTGTCTCACCGAGGCAAGTGGGGAGGAGCTGTGGGGAAGCCACTGTGGCCCTGTAGCTTCCTGCCTTCTTCCTCACCACCCAGGTTTAGCTGACCCCGCACTACAGGACCCAGTCTGGACTCAACGCTATAACACACCACCGTACCCTATCTAGTTCCTCCCTCGGCGCAAACGAGGTTTGCCAGCAGTCTCTCCCGTATCCTGGACGGACTTGAGCGAACCCTGGTCTTGTTCGCCCCCGAGTATATCTTTAGAATTCCTGCCTTGCAACCAAGGGGAGTGTGTTAGCCACAGTGGAGGTTCAGGGGTGGCCCAGGCATTGAGCTAGTTAAGGCATATCAAAAATATAAAGGTTGCAAGTGTGTGTCTTTTCATTCGAGAATCCAGAAACTGGCGGGTAACAAGAAGAGCCGCCGCCGCCGCCGCCGCCGCCGCCGCCGCCGCTGCCGCCACCACCACCACCACCACCCCAGAGCGGTTTCATAATTTACCACTACATCATACCGGGCACTCTGACTTTGGGACCTTGGTACATCCAGCATGCTACCGATCTCACGGTATGCTGCTAGAATGTGCTTCCCACCAGTGTATGTTTGACGCTGTCTTCCAAACTCCACCCGCCCACATCAATCCCAAGGTGGAGTACAGAGAAAGTCTTTCGCCATGTTCCGCTGCTATGACAAAACATTTGAGAAAGTTATCTTAAAGAAAGGTTTGCCCCCACCACCCAAATTATAGTCTGCTGGCTTCATTGAGTTTATGCTGAGGTAAGACAGAAACATCATGGTAGAAGGGTAGGATCAAAGTAAGGCTGCTGCTTCATTCCATGCAGACTGGGGGGGGGGGAGTCCTGGGGCAGGGATGACTTTCGAAGGCTTGCCTCTAGTAATCATTTTCCAAATAGGCCTCACCACTAATCACTTGTTTAACAATGGATTCACCAAGCAATGGTGAACAACAATCAACAAGACATTGATGAAGTTACAAACCCACTGATCCAATCTCCCTCAGTAGTGTCACCAGCCAATGATACTTCTTCACTGTGTAAGAGCCTTCACTATACACACACACACACACACACACACACACACACTGTCATAATGGTCTGTGAATGTATTGACAGGCTGGTCCAATAAATACAAAATGCAAGTAAATTTCATAGGCTTCCAAAAATCTCACTGTTCAGGTCCTGAGATAGAGGAGGAAGAAAACTCACCAAATTTCTCATGGGGAAGTGGGAGCCTGTGGTAACTCGGGGAGTCAGAAGGAGGCACTGGGCTGTTCTGGTGGCTCTACACAGCCTCCCTGTCTCTGGTTCCCAAACAGAGACTTTGCTGACCTTCAAAGTGTGATAGTTCCCTTTGTTGCAGGTACCCACAGCCACTGATGTCTAAAAAGTACTAGATAGGAAAGTGCAATATTATTGTTACAAAAATGTTCTATTCTAGAATGTGTTTGGTGTTATTATCTCACTGTTCCTAATTTATAAACTGAATCTCAACCCAGGGATGCATACACAGAAAACTATGTTGTATGAAAGGTTTGGCACGGTGTGATAAGACCTACAGTGTTAGGTCTCCACTGAGAGTATCTTCCTATGGATAAAGGGGGGCACAATATGTGGAAAGGTCCTTGACTTCCCACACCCCACTGTCTCCTACGACCACAGGGATCTCTGTCTATTTACAGAAGTTCTCCCTAACCGCCCTGGAGCTGCTGGCTAAGATGAATGTTTGTATACAGTTGTTTAGCTATCATCCCAGCTGCAGCTATAGATACTGCCAGGAGAGAGCTTCCATAACAAAGCACTACCAACTGAGTTAAACAAAAACAACATGTTGGCCCACCATTGCGGATTCTAGAATTCTCAGGTTAAGGTGGCCTTGTGAGGATTCTCTCTGAGGGCTATGAGACGAGTCTGCTTCACACTCCTCCCAAGTTTCTGGTGGCTTTCTGGCCATCTTCAATGCTCCTTGCTGTCTCGGTCACTGTTTTATTGCTGTCAAGAGACACCACGACCAAGGCCATTCTTATGAAAGGAAGCATTTATCTGCAGGCTTGCTTACAGCCGCAGAAGCTTAGTCAGTTACCATCATGTCAGGGAGCATAGCAGCAGGCTGACAGGGGTGGTGCTGGAGAAGCAGTTGAGAGCTACATCCTGATCTGCAGTGGAGGGTGGGGAGAGGGAGAGGTTGAGGGAGGGAGAGGGAGGGAGACTGTGCCTGCTGTGGACGTTTGAAACCTCAAAGTTCATCCCCAGTGACACTCTTCCTCTAACAGGGCTACCCCTCTTAATCCTTCTAATCCTTTCAAATAGAGCCACTCCTTGCTGATTAAACATTCAAATATATGAGCCTGTGGGGCCCATTCTTATTCAAACCACCACAGTTGCCTTGTTGAAGCATCATTCTAATTGCCTTCATCCCTACATGCCATCTTTCTCGTGTCAGGGTCTATATACAAACGACCTGCTTCTATAAGCATGCCCGTCACACTGGGTCAGACAGACCTGTTCCAGTCAACTGAGTCGTAACTATTTGCACCATGACCATTCTACTCCAAATAAAGTTACATTCTGAGTTACTAGGGGTTAGAAGTTCAACAATTTTGGAAGAATATAATTCAACTTAACACAGGCTGAATTTTCTAAGGGAGAAAGTAGAATACACCCTCTGGTTTGAAAATGAGACAGATTGTGAGCACTTGAGACTGTGAGAGGCAGTCTTAGCTCAGAAAGGATTTTACAATATCTATAGGAAGAATCTAAATTATAGAAGCCCTGCCTAATGTGTAATATTAGAGCCCAAATCTGTAGATATTTTAAACTAGTAGGCCCAGAGGAATTAGAAAGGACTCCTATAAAATCAAATAAACGTGCAAAACATGGAGACACAGACATGAATACAGACACGTATACACACACACACTCACACACACACACACACACACACACACACGTCTTTGGGAAAGGCACAAGCATATCTGACTAGCTCCGTTAAAGATCAGTATGAAGATTCAATACTTATGCAATAACTGTTGAAAACTCAGAACATTTAAATTTTTTCAAGTGTGATATTGGTTAACTGGGGCCACTGCCCCCACACTCTACAGCTTTGTGAGTGTGTGTGTCTGTGTGTGTGTGTGTGTGTGTGTGTGTCCGAGAGGCATAATGAGAAAAAACAGGAATGTCAGCCCAATTGAAAATGCTCACAGATTGGGGACAGTTATACAGAGAAGGTAATGAGTCCGTGACTATTTTACCTCTCATTTTCATACCAACTTCCATATGCTAAGTTCCCAACGTAAGAATAAAAGCAGATCCTGGGATCCATGAGACCTTAGAAGCAAGTGAGCTATGACCAAAGTTACTCCCAAAGCACCTAGGTAAGGCAGTCTCCTTCATGTTCGGAGACTGCTCCATGAAAGGGCTTTCTTACCCTTTCTGAAGGGGTAATTCCACTAGGTTCTTGCCACTTAAATATAAAGTGAATTATCTAAACTCGCATTGGAACTGGGGAAGGTATAAATAAATGAATAAGAAATAATACGCCTAAAGCTTGCAAACTGGCACATATGGGACTGGGCGGGGCAGGAGGGAGAACACACACACACACACACACACACAAACGAGATGAGCTGCAGGAAACAGAAGACTCACCGTGTAAAGAAAACAAACAAACAAAAGAACAAAACAAAACAAAAACAAAATTTAAAAAGCACTCATCTGTGTACATAGGACCTGTGTAGGTAATAAACTAATCCGCTGACCTTTCCAAACTCTTTTATGATCCTCATACCAACTCTACGAGGTGTTCCCACCACCCTTACTAAGAATGAGAACATCCCGGCTCAGCAAGGTTAGAAAATTTGCTCAGTCAAGGTCCTGGGGCAAAAAGTCACAGTGTCGGATCTAGGACCCAGGTCCGCGCAGGCGCGGCACCCTCGGCTGGAGAGGGGCCCCCAGTTCCACCGAGCCCCCAGTTCCACCTGCGCATCTCAGCAGGAGGAAAGGCAAAGGAAGAGGAAGGCTGGAGGGGAGTGCGAGGAAGATTACAGGGCCGTCAAGGCCTAACAACAACTGTGTATGAGGAAAACAATTTTGTTCAAGAGGGCTATTTATAGGGATGTTTTTCCTCAGCAGTCCCTGCCCCCTCGCCTTTCTTTTGTGTTAAAAGGCGCCTGGCAGATTGGTAAAGGGTTACAAGCAGTGTACAGGAAACCGTAGAATACAATGAACGGGGCGGGGACAGAGCCCCACCCGCCTAAGAAAATCGTTTGCTCCAGTGTGAAGGGACCCTGGAGGGAGAAAGATGGGGCTCGGAGCCCGGGCTCGAATCTTTCTATAGTTTTCTTTTTCCAAGTCAGAAAAAAAGAAAAGGCAATGTGCCCAAAGGATGAGGAATCCAAACTAGAGAGGAGGTAGAGGCAACAGAGATGACAGAGCTAAGTCAGAGGCAAGTTTCTATCCCGAGAACTCCCCTGTTCGATGAAGAATGGGTTTCCTACCTGAAGACTCTGTCTCGTTTGAGCAGTCGAAGGCATAGCAAAAGAAATGACCTCAAGCGTAGAGGGACCAGAAGACATCTCTAGACCCTCAGGACAGACCTGTCGAGCTTCTGGGCCACTCTTGTAGGACAGCCCAGTCATTCTTCTCTCTGAGCCACTGATCAAAGGGGCCAAATGGCTCCAAACTCCAAGTGGGAGCCTAGTGCTGGGTAGGCCCTGTGCAAGTTCAGATGTGGGCTGTGTGGGTTCTGACGTGGGCATAAAAACAATTCAGCAGGGACATTTGGCTCTCCCTCTGGCCTCTTGAAATCTCTTCTCTGTACTTGACGAGGAAGGAAGTGTCCAGCTTCTCTTTGGCAGTCTCCGGTGCCCGTGCTGGAGAGGGACAAGTGAGTTCTGTGCTCACTCAGTGTCTGAAATGCTAAAAGACTTATTTAACGCCAAACCGTGCATGGGTCAAATGTCGCAGGTTTTGGTTTTTGGTTTTTGGTTTTTTTAAACATCCAGGGGAACACAGACGAACTGCAGACCATTTAGCTTTTTAAAAGACAGGATCAGTAGTCAATGCAAAGACATTAGAGAGTGAGCAGAGTGAGAACATTTTAACTTCTGAAATTGTTTCTAATAGTATATGTAGACAACACATCTTCCGTGAGTCACTTTCTATCCATTTCACATTTTACACTATCAACATTGTTTCTCCCTGAAAGTTCTGCTACAGTTCTGAATGTGCTAGGAGGTGGGCTGAAATTTACCCTTACCAGTGCCCAGTTCTTAACGTGGTCATTGACTCTACCTTCCTACATCTAGACTTCTAAAATTTGTGTGTGTGTGTGTTTGTGTATGTGCATGCATGTGTGTGCATGTATGTTCATGTATGTGCATATGTGTGTGTGAAAGAGAAAAGGGGTAAAAGATGGTTTTTGTTTTGGTTTTTTCACTTCTTTTTCATTCATTTATTCTCTCATATATTATCCCAACCTCAGTTTCCCCTCCCTTCCTCTGCCCCCTCCATCCCTCCCTCCACTGAGAGGAAACAGAAAACAGAAGGCCTCCCAGGGGTAGCAAGGAATAGTGGCATATCACGTGGTCGAGATCATTTGTAACCTAGTCTTTTACTAACGTTTCTCTTTCCTTCCACCCTTTCTATCCCCAACATCCTAATCACTTTTTCCATAGGGAAAGCAAAGCAACCCTCATAGCTTCACCCTGAGTAACACAGCTCTCCAAGTCTCGAATCCAAAAGAATTAGGTAGGTAGGCACACGGAAAGACTACTCTATACCACTTTTTTTGAAAAAGATGTATTTATTTTAAGTATGTGAGTACACTGTACCTGTCTTCAGACATACCAGAAGAGGGCATCGGATCCCATTACAGATGGTTGTGAGCCACCATGTGGTTGCTGGGAATTGAACTCAGGAACTCTGGAAGAGCAGTTAGTGCTCTTAACCACTGAGCCATCTCTCCTGCCCCCTCCATACCATTTTTGAGATGGGGGAGACTCCTTTAAATCCCTTTACTCAAAGAGCTGATTCTCTAGAAACAGAAGGAAACATAAGCCATTATATTAAGTAATCTGGGATTGATAATTACAGGATGCCTAGGATTCGCCACTCTGGCGGTCGGAAACAGAGAGCTATTGATAGATTTTGAGCAAGCAAGCGGGTAAACAATAGCCGGCTTCAGGGGGGACCCTGTAGGCTTCTCCTCGAATCTAGGAAGGATGCAGTCAGAGAAGCTTAGATTAGCAAATGGGGTGGGAGTGGGGGTGTCCTAACCAGTGAAGAGTAGGTGTTTGCTACCAAGGAGGCCTGACCATGAAGAACCCGAATTAAGAGGCATTGTGAAGGACACACCCTTTTGAGGCTGGCCTAACTTGGAAGCAGGGGGAGAGACATCAGTGAGTAGTTACTTGACTGACCGTGTTTCATCAAGATGACTGACCCTGTGGTGGTGTCACTGAGAGACGGCAAAGTGGAAGGAAGGAGAGCTTGGGACTGGGCAGGGACTCCAGTGGCTCCAAAGACCAGGTGGGTACAAAGGCTGGAGGACAGGCAGAGGTGGCTCATCTCTAAAGCTAGCTGCATGTCTTAGCATCCGCACTCCTTGCTATACGAGAACACACTTGTGGTATAACCAGAGCTTCCTTCCCACAGGAGACGACAGAAATCCAGATTTCTTATGGAGAAGTATCTTAATTCTTTAGTGCTGGCTAAAAAAAAATTTTTTTAAAGAATATGTTCCAAACAAAACACATCTGTGGGCCAGATTCGGTAGGCTATCAGGTTATGTCTGGACATAGAGAGAAGGTCTGAGTTCAAAGTTCATAAGCTGCCGTGATGACTTTTAAGGGGAATCAGTAACTAAATTCTACACATAATATTTTGCCAGCTATATGCCTGTCCCTACCCTTCAAGCCTATATATGGGTCTGAATGTATGCAGGAAGTTTAATCTAATCTTCGAATTGTTCAGGCACAAGACTTTAAGTGTTCACTGTGTGCTGAGTACACACGAGTCAAAGAATTCCAACTAAGGGAAGGAAAGACATGCCCGCCTGAAAGCACACGCCTCAAGTTTTAAAACAACCTGGGAAACTGGCAAAATGTCAGAGCCCCTTAAATCTTGGTTGCTTTGCTCAAATCTCTTGCATTTTGCAAGGTCGGCCTGTGTGTGTGTGTGTGTGTGTGTGTGTGTGTGTGTGTGTGTAAATGTCTGCCTGAACTTGAATTTGTAACTAGAAATATAACTTCCTGGGCAGTGGTTACAAAGCTGCACCTCTCTCGCGCCCGGAGGGTATCCTAACCTCAGCGTGGGAGAGGAGCCGTCTGGGCTTCAGGGACCGCAGACCCAGGCAAAGAGAGATGGGAGTGGCCAACGTAAAAAGGATCTGTGGGTCAGGTTTCTGGAATCCCCGTCTTTGTTACTGTCACTACACTTAAGTGTTGGCGGAGGAGAAAGGCAGGCACTGAAATAGAAAGTGTCAGGACTGGGATGACAAGAAGGATAACTCGGTGAGCACCCATCCCGAGCCCTCCCTGCGGAGTCCGGCGCCGCCTCCTGCGCCGTGCAAAGAGCCGGACTGGCGGCAGGAAGCGGGCGGGCGGCCGCGGCTCCGCGCGAGGCCGATTTCCTCCGGGGCGGCCCTGGGCGATCCTCTGGACTCGCAGAGCCACCTCGGGAGAGCGCGATCTCTCCCCCAGCCCGCGCAGCTCAACCCACCCACTTACTTCCTTCGACTGCACACACACACACACACACACACACACACACACTCAGAGCTGCCAAAAATTTCCAACCTCCGCCCCCCTCCCGAGCTGACTTCCTTCCAGCGCTTCCTGAGCTGGACGATCCTGGGATTTGTAATACAGGAAAAAAGGGACGGCGCGAGGGCGGGCGAGGGGACGGGATGCTTGCTGTTCGCGGTCCTCCGGCGCTCTGAAGGCAGAGCGCGGGCCTAGGGCGGAGCACACTCAGCCCCGGGGCGGTCCACTAACCGCCGCGCCCCGGCCCCGGCTGCTCGCAAGGCTCAGCCGAGAAGCGCGGGGAGACGCGGCGGGAGCCCGAGTAGGGGAGGTGACACCCGCCCCGGGCGGTGCACGGCCCGATCTGCGCGCCCATGCCGACCCGCGGCGCCGCTCTGCCCCGGTGACCCGACCCCGAAACCCTCATCAGCGGTGCGGAGCAGAGAGCGCAGACGGAGGGGCAGCCTCTGTGGGACTAACTCATGAAGAACAAGGGTGCCAAGCAGAAGCTGAAACGAAAGGGAGCCGCCAGTGCGTTTGGATGTGACCTGACGGAGTATCTGGAAAGCTCGGGACAGGATGGTAATGTACCCCCTCCCCCCCCCTTTTTGTTTAAGAGCGATGAATTTCTCTTGGGGTGTGCTGGATGCAGTTCACAAGTTAATGCGTTCCAGGCTCGTGCGATCGCTATACTTTAATAGGGGGGAAAATACACGGTTCTTAACCACAACGCCCCCACCCCGCACTGCAGGAGCTGGGTCTGTCCTTCCGACGTGTCACAGGGGCAGCTGATGAGCAGCGGTGTGGCTGTGGCCTTAACTGGCCATTCCTGAGATTGAGCCCCAGGAGGGAGGCTCAGGTCTTAAACTTTGGGTGTTGGAAGGGAAAGATGAGGGGGTGACTGACGTGTGGGGAATCAACCGTCATCAGTAGGTTTCTCTGGGTGTATCACCGTGACCATCTTAAATATGCCTGCTGTTCCGTAGGGTTTCACTGATTCACATCCTTTTTTATTAATGTGGTCGGAGGCAGTGGGGTGGGGGTGGGGGTGGGGTGGGGAATCCTGGCTGGGGGAGTGGTTGCACAAACATTTTCTGTATTTCTGCATTGGTGCCGAATATACAGTACCTCCCCCAACCCTGGCTCCCCACCACCACCAGACACCTCCCCCAGACCCTTTACCTCCTCGTGGCTTTTCAGAGGGGCGTTTGGTGTGTCCTGCGAGCAGTGTGTTGCAAAAAGGTCAGAGGGCCTCAGCTTTAAAATACTTTAGGATACAGAAGAACGTCTCCGTTTTCAAAGTCAGCTTGAAAAAGAGGAGCCAGAGGAAATGGTTTAAACATTTGTTGGGTGGGGGGAAATGAAAACAACCTATGCCGTTGTAACACCGCTGGAAGGTAAAAAGTTTTCAATATAGGAAAGGTGGGGGAATGGGGCGTCAAATGACTCCTTTTGTAAAGTTGACTGGTTCTGCTCTTAGCCATGACAAAAAAAAAAAAAAGCTTCTTTGGAAACTTCAGCTAAAGAGAAGAGAGCCCAGCCCACTGCACATGTCTATCATTATACATAGATAAATACAACAAAGAAAAACCTAGGGCCATGTAACTGCTCGGAATGATTCCGCCTCAGGAAAACTCTCAGACTCTTCCCCAAACAGCTGGGTTGTCCACATCAAGTGTGCATCCCAGAAACAGTGCAGGGCCTTTGTTTCATTTCCCCTTTTTGAAGACTCAGCACCCCTAGTAATTTGCAGTGGTGTGATATTCCTGTGGTATTCGGGAGTCCAGAGTCTGCTGTGTCATTAGGACAAATGGCTTAGTATTTTAGTGCTTCGGGGAACCGCTGGCTTTCAGAACCGACTCTGAAATTGAGGCATAACTGAAGTCAGTTCACTTATATCTCAACAACACTCAGGAAAGGCTTTTTTGAAATAAAATCACTTGGACTGAGTTGTTGGGGTTTGTTTGTTTGTTTGTTTGTTTGTTTGTTTTAACGTGACAGAGTGCCAAGTACACATCTTAACCACAGTGGTTGAAAACAAAAATGTTTGTCTCCAATTGTTTTGACAGGGGTCTCTTAGTGTTGGCTGGTAGGTACTCAGGGCATGCTCCTGTGACAACTCCATGCTTCTGTGACATTGGAGTTGTTCTGAGGCACCTACACACACACACACACACACACACACACACGCAGGGCAGAGGCACAATCACACACACATGTGCACACACAGGCACAATCACACAGACACACACATGTGCACACACACAGGCACAATCACACATACACACATGTACACACACAGGCACAATCACATGGACATGCACACACACACACACACACACACACAATGTGAGAGTTGTCTAATTATAAACTTCTAGGTTAAGCAAGAACCTGAGAACCCCATGGCTCTGGGAAAGTACGTCAGAGGAGTCCTCAGGCAGCGCCCCTTTCCAACCCGCTTAGTATGTTGGACTTCTGTGTGTTTCATATAGGAAAGGAGGAGAGGAAAGGATGTTCAATAGAAAAAAGCACCCAGAACTCCACGCTTCCCCTCCTGTCAAGGAGAGGAGGACCCTAAGAGGAGAGCTCACCTACACGGCGACAGACACAAGGCTAGTCCATCACCAAGGACGGAGAGGGAGGGCCCAGACCTCTTTCTGGCTCCCGTGTGTAAATGACATCCTTCTTTAATGACCCCCGTCCCCAGAGTCAAAGCAGACAGCCCCGTCATAGATCAGCAACCTCTGAGACTGGACATACCTGAATAGAGTTTGGTTTTTGAATGAAAAGTGTTGGCACTCTTGATCACCACACTGTTATGGTACAATATGGGAATGAACCGTGAATAATACGCAGTTTATATAAATGAGACTAAATAGAATTTCTGTCCCCACACAGGGAAAACCCATTGCTTTCCTGTGTGTATATGTGATAGTGATGATGATGATGATGATGATGATGTAGAACTGATACATGGTTTTCTCTAAAACAATGTAGAGACATATATTAGTTAACAGACAAGACCCAGACTCTGTCCTGGGTGAGAAGAGGCTGAGGAGTGTACTGCCCTTTTACCCATGACCTTGGGAGAACATCTCAGGATGTTGGAGGTGGTAAATCAGAGTGGGAACCAGGAACCAGGAGTCTGGGCCAGGGCCTTTCGAGAATCATGTACTACTGATCACTGAACTTTGGGGTCAAAGGGCAGAGTGCACTGGACCTAGGTAGAAATGGAAGGGAATTGGAGTTCAGTTTGGGAGCACGAGAATAAAGAGGAAGTGAGAGATGCCCAGGAAGCAAAACCCCAAACTGGGGTGTAGGCACGAGGAGGCTGGAGAGCACCTCTTGGCCAAGCTCAGGCCCTCTGGATATGGAGGGGGAGCGGTGCGCTGGCTAAGAGCTCTAGATGGCTGGTAGCCGCTTCCCTAATCCACCAAGCCGAGCCTCCGATTGGACAAATCAGACAAGGCAGGGTGAACACGGGACAGAGGTTGTTTGTTTGTTTGTTTGTTTGTTTGTTTGTTTGTTTTTACAAGCCTGAAGTGACTCTTACTCATGGTCAGCTATCATGCTTAATCTTTGGGAAGCCGATGAGAGCTGAGCCGCCCTTTCACAGATCCGCACGCGCACTCATCAACTACACAGTTCCCACAGTGGCCGCGTAGACGTCGTCGGGTTCGGACCCCCGCAGCCCAGAAGCCTGGCGTGACAACTTTCCGCCTCTCCCCCACAATCCCCGGCGCGGTGGGTCAACCGGGACTCCCCAAAGGTAGCCTCTAAGCCTCCAGAGCTACACCTGCAGCCTCGGTTCCCCTTCTTTGGCCACTTTGCTCGCCTCGCCTGAGAAGAAAGGGCGCCACAGGAGGCCACACGGTGGCTGCTGGGGACCTTTTCACTTCCCCACTCCGTGACTGCTAAGTTCTCCCCTGGAGACCAGCCGGCTCTCCCTTCCGGTCGGGAATCCCTTCCCTACCGCTGATGCTAGAAGGAGTCTGGCTTTTCTTCCTTGTTTGTGATCTCTGAATGTGAAGGTCATTTCTCGCAGCTTAAAAAACACCTTAGATGCCGGGCGTGGTGGCGCACGCCTGTAATCCCAGCATTTGGGAGGCAGAGGCAGGCGGATTTCTGAGTTCAAGGCCAGCTGGTCTACAGAGTGAGTTCCAGGACAGCCAGGGCTACACAGAGAACCCCTGTCTCGAAAAACCAAAAACCAAAAACAAACAACAACAACAACAAAAAAACCACCTTAGATGATTGTCGCCTGTGGCCCTGGTGTGTGAGTGAAGGCCGTGGAATGCGCAGCACGTGATCGTTTCCTATCTCTCCTTGATAGCCATGTCGTCTGGGTCTTCTGGAGGGGGTGGGGACGGTGGGGCCAGGGGCCAGGGGAGCCAAGAATGAGTTGCTAGGAAAGAAACTATCTCGTCCTCTGGGCTGGCCACTTTAAGAGCTGAGCCTTCCTTACCTTTCTGAGTCATAGGGAAGTTGTATGCGGATCTGACCTAATGCCTTCGGGTTGCTCAGATGATCGTGACAGATTTCAACCAGCGGGAGAGCTTTCTAAAATGTTGCCACTGCACGCGGTAGCACACACCTATCGTCCTAGCACTTGGGAGGTTGAGCCGGGAGGATCGAGAGTTTGAGGCTAGCCTGGGCTACGTGGACAGATTTTTTCCCCTCTTCATCTCTTTTTTTGTTTGTTTGTTGGATTTGGTTTTTGTCGAGACAGGGCTTCTCTGTGTAGCCCTGGCTGTCCTGGAATTCACTCTGTAGACCAGGCTGGCCTCAAACTCAGAAATCCGCCTGCCTCTGCCTTCCAGAGTGCTGGAATTACAGGCGTGCGCCACCACTGCCCGGCCCCCCTCTTCATCTCTTAAAGAAAAAAAAAGTCTTCCATTGCAAGGCCCAGTCTCAGACCAACTAAATCCAAATTTCTCCCAGATGGTTTTTGATACATGGACAGGGTGGCGAGCCATTGCCTGCATGCAGTGCGTGGTCTACGGGCCGCGTTCTTGGCGTAAGTAGAGTCCGTTCTGAATGTCCCATTAAAAGCATGAGCCTTTTAATTGCTAGAGAATTTTTTTCCTCATCCTTACTAGGCTGAAAAGATGGATATCGGTGTAAAACCAAGATTTATGTATAGGTATAATGTATATTTCATTTGAGAGGCCACAGAAGGTTCATAACAGATCCTGAGCACTGAGCTTGTCTAGGACCAAGTCCTAGTGTCTCAAAGGACGTGGGCGAGGGGGCGAGGGGGCGGGTGGGCGAGGGGGTAAGGGGGCGGGCGGGCGAGGGGGCAAGCGGTGGGAACGGCAGCTGTTGCTCCGGTTCATTTTATTTCTGAAGCTTTAATCGTTCCCTCACTTTGTTTGTTCATTTCCTTTATTTATTAATTCGATAAACAAAACTCTATTCCAGCCGTGTTTTGGATGCAGTGGGAAAGAAAGATGGGCCCTGGGTGTAAGAACTGCGGAGTCTCGGGGATGTGACCCAACAATCATCACAGGCCAGTTTGACTTTGAAGTCAGCCGCCAAGGCTAAAGAGGCGGCTGTAGGAGAGAACAGGAGAGCTTTGGTCTCCCGTTAGTTAAAGAGACAAGATAGGGCACAGACACCAGCAGAGCAAGGTCATAGCAGAGAAGGCGCGCGCTCTTGTGTTTAAGGTGTAGTGCTAAGTGGAGGACGGGGCAGTATTCTCAGCATTTGGTTGGTTTTGGCATATCAGATAATTCCTTACCAAGTGGGTCTCTGCTATAGAAAGTTCTGGAAGTTTCCTTGAATCCAAGTCAGGGGACTTTGCTGGGGGTTTGCATTAAGACTTCTGGAACCACCCCACCCCCACCCCCCACTAGAAATCTCAGCTTCTCTTGCTCCCAGACGACTAACCCTGGAGAGAGACTTTGCTTCCTGCCTCTGGGCCTCAGTTTCTCCTCTTGAGATATAGAGGTAGCAGGGCAGACGTAAAAGCGCATGAGTTAATATAAGTAAAGTGCCTGTCTGGGTAACCTGTTACTGTCACAATAGCCTGAACTTAACCCTACCACAACTGCCAAGACTGACCGAGGCGCTGGTGAAGAGAAGACATTTGTCAGTTACCCAGAGGGACTGGAAGCGAAATCTCTTGCCAGCCATGTTGGGGCAGAGTCTGGTTGAGGCAGGGACTTCCCAGGTTTGCTGAGGAGATAAGCCATTCTTACTCAGGCCAAGTGCTCAACCTGAACAAACCCACTTGGGAAGATCTGAGAGCCCAGCAGAACCCCAACACTCTCAGGCAAAAGGAGCTAACGCTGGAGCCCAGCCTGGGCTCTACAGCAACTTTTTAAAAGGCCAGAGAGAGCCAATTATGTCTACTGGACCTTAGAAATCTGAGAGAGAAACCTGATCTTTGTTGGGGAGATGGTGAAGACAGAACAGCAGCCTGAGGGAGGGGCTTGCGCATAGAGAGGCATCCCCAGCTTGGACAGCCAGATTGAAATGGGAAGAAGCAAAAGACAGGGAGAAGGAAAGTATTAAGCCGGGAGCAAACTGCGTGGCCAACCCTCAAGCCAGCCGGGACTACTTTGTTTCTGGGTATAACAAACAGCCCACACAGAGAATGGAAACAGCCACTTCCACCTACCACATGGCCCCCTTCTTCAGGCTCTTCAGATCGCTGCCAAGAGCTCCTTGACCGCAGGGACCGCTTTCCCCTCGCTTCTCCCATGTCAACCCCTCTGGCGGCCTCCCAGATGCCTCTCGGCTTCAGCAAGTCCCAGTGCCAGTGCCGGTCCCCACAAGGAAGCCCCCTCCCTCCTCCCCCTGACTACCTGGAACCAGAGAACCATCATCTGATGGTCAGGGGAGGGCTTTTGGGTCACTTCAGCACCAACCTGACTGCAGTGTTGGTACGAATGTGTTTCTCCTTGATTGTGGGTTCGAGGCCAGCCAGTATCGTATAGAATTTCTTGTTAGGGGAGGAAACACCGAGAATTCCAGAATTTGGTTGAACAAGACAATTCTCAAGCTCTTGCTGGGACACTTTGTTCCCAGGGTTCGCCTCCCTAGGGAAAAAAAAAAGTCTTCCTTGGATTTGATGATGCTGTGTGTGGCTCTGAGCGGTGGGCGGAAGGAGTGAGTGGGATCGAAAGTTCCAAGACTGGGGCTGGGCATGGGAACCTTTAACAGCCACCCGCTCTGCCACTGGATATCGTAGCTTACTGTTTCTGGAAGAAAGTAGTGATAAAACCACCTGGTCAGGGCCTCCTGTTGCTCATTCCTTCCAGAACAGGCGGCCCACGCGGAGCTGCCTGTCCCCTCTAGCCCAGGGGTCTCGGGATCCCACTTCCTTATTGCGGTTGCTATAGGCCAGTCTTGAAGCCAGGAACGAGGAGGAATTTGTTCCTTTCCCACACACTGCGCCACACATTTCAATCAAAGGCAGCATCCCTCTCCCGCGTCTCCCCCTCTCCAAGTTAAGCTTATGAGTGCATGTGCCGACCAGTTCTCTTAAGTATTTCTCCCAAGGCTCCAACACAAAGGCCATGCTTGAGTTGAACTGATCTTGGCACCTGGCTCTCAAAAGGCCGGCCTGAAGTACTGTGTGAGGCGGGGCCACAGCCCGCTGGAACTCTAGGAGCCTGGATGGCCCCTGTTGAACTAATGTTCCCTGAATGCAACCTTTGATAAAGGTTAAGATAAAGAACTCTCCTCCAATGAAGGAAAAAAAAAAAAAAAGGCTGGCAACAGTTTGCAGAAGAATGAATGATAGCACTCCATTTTTTTAAGAAGCAAGATCTTATATAGAAAGACAAGAACGTGGGGCTGCTAGGTAATTAAAGGAGGTGGGGGTGGGGATGAGGGAAGGTTTCTTGGAAAGAAGGGGAAGGAGTCAGTGTGAAGTCTGAGCTCCAAACCAGACCATATCGCTATCCTTATCATTAGCGGGAGAGAGCATCAATATTAGCGGTTTTAATTCTGTGCCCGTCACTGGTGTGTGTACAAAGGAATATTTTCAACCTCTTTAAAGACCGGGCAATTTCGTACTCACCCATTTTACAGAAGAGAACTGAGTTCTCGGAGGTTAAATTAGTCACCAAGATTATCCGGATAGGACAGACAAGATTTAAAATCAGGATCTGTCAGACACCCAAGCGCAGTCTAAAACTGGAATCGTATCTTCCAGGAGAAAATAATTCATAATTTTGCACGTACCTAGCTTTGTCCCTCCCAAAACCTAAGAAGATATTTTGTCTTTTTGCTTTGCTTTCTCCCAGCCCGAGTCAGAAGTAGTCATAACAGTTGGTGCCTGAAAAACACCTTGTCCTCTGCAAGTTGATGTGTGCCTTTGGGAAAGCACACACACACACACACACACACACACACACACACACACACCTATTGAAATCCACAAGCTTTCAAATCCTCCTTGGTTCCTCCTTGCCCACTGTAACCTCAAACCTCTTCCCCCTGGAAATACCCATGGCCTTAGAGTCAGAGGCCCCTGTCCCTTCTCCATCCTGCCCACTGTGCCGTGACAGCTCTGGCTGTGTGGAGCGCCTGGAAAACTCAGCTGAGGTGGCGCATATAATTGTCATAGGTCGTGCCAGTGTCTGTGAGCCTGTGGAGGGCTAATGATGGGTGCTTGGATAAATCCATCTAGGATTTCTCTTCTTATCTAGAAAATGGGTGTTGGAGCTCTGTTGGGTATCTCAAGATGAGAACTCTTTCATGGGCCTGTTTGTAGCTAGTCCTGGATAGAAAACAACCCAGGCTTCGCGCGTAACGCTGCAGAAACCACCTCACTCCTCGGGGTGAAACAGCTGAGTTTCTGAGGTCTTAGGCACTTTCTGTTCTAGTTCAAGCTCGGCTGGTACAGTAGGCTCTCGGACCACACCCTTGGCTTGACGCCTTAGGAGGCGGGACGGTTGAATGGTGCTCATACCCCTGAAAAGCAACATATACCACCAGCTCTTACTGTTAGAGATGCCAGAACACAGCTGGAAATATCTGGCAGATGAATAAGTCAACACGCATGGAAAAGGCCATCGAGAGAACTCACATGAAGATCTCTTTCCCCGGAGCTTTATGACTTTATGATATGTTTTTGCTCTGCTTTTTTTAAAGTGTATATGTGTAGGCAGCGGGTACTAAGTAGGGAAGCCATGACCTTGCACATGCTAAGCAAACACTCTAGAATCAACCTACACGCCCAGCCACATCTTTAGGATTTTAATCAGAAACTACCTTGATAAGGCTTTGAGTCACATCATCAGAGATTTAATGGGATGGCAGAGTGCTAGACCCTACTGCAATGGCCCCCAACCCTGCGGGTGTCCACCCCTTCGGAGAGTTGAATAACCCTTTCACAGGGGGTGCCTAAGACCATCGGAAAACACAGACGTTGACATTCTGATTCGGATCAGTAGCAAAATTACAGTTATGAAATAGCAATGAAAATAATTTTATGGTTGGGGGGGTCTCCACAGCATAAGAAATTGTATTAAGGGGTTGTAGCGTTAGAAAGGTTGAGAGCCTGTCTTTCTTTCTTTTTGTTTTTGTTTTTGTTTTTGTTTTTTGGGATTTGGCTTTTTTTTTTTTTTTTTTTTTTTTTTTTTTTTTTTTGAGACAGGGTTTCTCTGTGTAACCCTGGCTGTCTGGCTGTCCTGGAACTCACTCTGTAGACCAGGCTGGCCTCAAACTCAGAAATCCGCCTGCCTCTGCCTCCCAAGTGCTGGGATTAAAGGCGTGCAACGCCGCCACCGCCACCGCCGCCACCACCCGACTGAGAATAGCTTTCTAAAATGTACCAAGACAGTGAGGGGAGTCGAGGGTGTACCAGCAGGACATGCTGGCTGACACGTGAGGCAGCTGACTGACAGCCATCGGACAGAGGGTTATTTGTAGCTGGGAAAGTTGAAAAAAAAAATCATCTGACCGTGTGGAACAGCAGAGGAATATGGAGTCTAGAGGCAGGAAACCATGTGGCTTTGGCTGATGCCTGGGATTGGAGACAGGCTCTAAAGCCTGGGGGGAAATGTAAACTCTGGAAAAGGCAGCTGAGGGTGGGGAGGAGCGAGAGCACAGCCCTAGGTGAGCTCGCAGCAGCTGGAAGGGTAAGAACCGCCACTGGCTTGGCGGGCTGTGCCTGAACCCGGCTCTGGTCCAGATACAGAAACAGAAGACGTTTTGTAGAAAGATAAGGTTCAAGACGTGTGTGTGTGTGTGTGTGTGTGTGTGTGTGTGTGTGTGTGAGAGAGAGAGAGAGAGAGAGAGAGAGAGAGAGAGAGAGAGAAACTGCAGGCACTGGTGGTGCCACCTATAGTCCTAGTGCTCAGGCTGCTGAGGGAGAGAAGACTGAGTTTAAGGCCAGCCTGGACTCTATAGTGAGTTTAAAGGCAGTCAGGGCTACATAACAAGACCCTGTCCAAAGAAAAAGGAGGAGGAATAGGAGGTAAAAAACAAACAAACAAACAACCCCCCCCAAAAAAAACCAAGCAAACAAAAACCCAAGACCTAAGGGGAAAAAATAAAGAGATGAAGGAAAGAAAGAAGGAAATGAATAGCAAAAATAAATTAAAAATAGTCCCGAGGAGCTGGATCTGTCAGTGACAGGCTTGCCTCGCAAGCCTGGAGACCTGGGTTGATCCTCAGAACACATGTTTTTGAGGATTTGTTTTGTTTTGTTAAAAAAAAAAAAATCCGGGTGTGGCTACATGCGGATCATCATGGCCTGTTGGCTCTCCCGCCCACTTGGTGAGCTCAGGGCAAGTGACAGGCCCTGTCCCCAAAAACAAGATGGACAACTGCAGACTAACCCCTGAGTTTATATCCTCTGCCTTTCATGTGGTACACACACACACACACACACACACTCACACACACACACACACACACACACACACGCTCATGAAAAGAGAAGACACACACACACACACACACACTCACACACACACACACACACACACACACACGCTCATGAAAAGAGAAGACACACACACACACACACACTCTCACACACACACACACACACACACACACACACGCTCATGAAAAGAGAAGACACACACACACACACACACACACTCTCACACACACACACACACACACACACACACACACACACACACACGCTCATGAAAAGAGAAGACACGGCCCATCCCGATTCTGTTTGTTTGTTTCTTCTTTTTTGTTTCTTTCTTTTTTATGATTATTAGAGGTCAGAGGATAACTTTTGGGAATTGGTTCTCTCCTTCCACCGTAGAATCTGATGTTCAAATTCCAGTTGTCAGGCAGCCCTTCTGTTTTAAAAAATAATTTGAAGCCGGGCAGTGGTGGCGCACGCCTTTAATCTCAGCACTTGGGAGGCAGAGGCAGTCGGATTTCTAAGTTCGAGGCCAGCCTGGTCTACAGAGTGAGTTCCAGGACAGCCAGGGCTACATAGAGAAACCCTGTCTCGAAAAAACCAAAATAATAATAATAATAATAATAATAATAATAATAATAATTTGAAAAGAGTTTTTTTTTTTTTTTTGAGACATGGTTTTACTAGCCCTGGCCGGCCCGAATGAATCTCTCCCATGCCGGCCGCTGCCTCCCAAATGCTGGCATTAAAGGGTGTGCCCCACCACACCTGGCTAAAGTCAATACTATAGGGCATAAGAATATTCAGTGTGGACCTCGTCCTATCGTAGACAGTTCTTCTCTGTGTCTATGTGACAAGTGAGGACCTACTCAGACGGCCACCAGCTAGTGTCCCCCAGCCAGAGGAGGGAGACGGAGGCTCCAGCCATACCTGATGGACATTCTGTTTCTCTCGGTGGCTTTGTTTGCTCTGGTCCCAAACAGTTGTGGCTTTTGCAGGCAGTGGGCTGTATATACCGAGTTCCCTTTTGCCGTGTGCTGCCCGACTAGCTCCAAGTGGGATGTGAAATAACTTATGAAACTCTGACAACAGAGTTCCCACTCCCAGGTTTACAAAGCACACTACGTAGTGTAGTTTCCTAATGACAACACTGGAAGCTCGGCAAGCCCCCCCACAGCCCTAAGTAGCCCCTTCCACCACTTCTTATCCATCTGTTTCCTGCATGCTGAGTGTTGCGGGGAAACAGTGATGTCAGCTCTTCCACAGAAATCGACACCTCCCAGTTGGCCCCTCCCCTTCAATGCATATTTTTGTTCCCCTTTCTGGCTTTTGTCTTGCTTCTCGCTTAGGGACTCGGGGCGCTTGGCATCAATTGTTGGCTTTCTTAATGCGTTTTAGCTATTTAAGTTTCATTGTGGCCTTCAAAGTGCACATGTCTCTTTGGGTCCATATTTGGAAAACCCTTTGTTGTTTGGCTGAAGGCTAGAACGAGGGGCTTAGTGTTAATGGAGAGGGGCCATCTTGCTTTCTGGAGAAAGCAATGTTAAATGCAAGATCGTGAAGTAAGCTCGGAGTCAACAACGGAAAACCCTGCCTGGGGCCCAGTGAGGCAGCTTGGAAATCCGTAGTGACTTCGGCTCAGGGCCTACAGCTTAGGGTCAGGAAAATACACCTATGGTGGTCATCAGCGGACACCCCGTAGTCCCCCATCCGAAGCCGGACTTTTAAACGGGCAGATTCCACCGCCCTTGCTTTCATGTCCTTGGAAACGATCTGGCTCCGAATGAAAGGGATAGTCTCTAGGGAAGGCATGAGCTTTGAAATATGAACCCCAAAGAAAAGTTTTAAGCCAATATATATATATATAGTCTAATATATATTGTAATATATATATTGTACAATATATATATATATATATATATATATATATATATATTTCTTTAAAGGTTTAATTTAAAGGCTGGGTGTGGTGGTGCACGCCTTTGATCCTTTGATAGCATTTAGGAGGCAAAGGCAGGAGGATCTCTGTGAGTTCGAGGCCAGACTGGTCTACATACTGAGTTCCAACACAGCCAGGACTACTTACAGAGGAGACCCTGACTTACAAAAAAAAAAAAAAAAAAAAATCAAAAATTAATGTTAACTAAAGATTAGTCTAATTACACTTTCAGAAAGACTTTTAAAATTCCATGTTTGGGTCTCTTAAAACCAAAATGAGCGTGGAGTAAAGGTTTAAATGGCCGTTTGGGGGGGGGGCTGCAGGCAGTGGCTCCGTGGGGGGTGGGGGTAGGGGACACGTGATCCTGCCCTTGGGTCCTGCAAGGGGTGTGACCCGAGAGGAGCCACGTTCCCTCTCTGCCTCTGCCAGGGGATTCCTCAGAGACCTGCTTCCCAGGGCTTGTTTTGAGGAGCACCAAGTGGGGGCGCTGCTGAGAAAGGCACACACATGAAACCACGTGACTTTATTGTCCTCAGATTTCTTTACTACTGCCCCACCCCCACCCCAGCCCTACCCCCACCCTCCCATCCCCATGCAATGTCAACAGGGGGTATGAATTTTTACTTTTTAAGTCAGAAGGGGGGGTGGACTTTAAAAACTTTTATGGGAACAGAGTGTCTGGAGTTGTTGAATTTTGTTTCCACAACTTTATTTTGGAGGCAGCCTGGCAGTTTGCTTCCCTATGACGTCAGAGTCTCCTTTGAGTCATTTGCAAGGGTGAAGAAACCAAGGCTGCCTTCTCGGAGTCACCGAGGCGTGAGTGGCTGTCCTCAGCGTGGTATCAGGAAGTCATACCCATGCTCAACCTAGTCACTCCAGAGCCATGGAAATTGAGATCACCGAGAGCAAACATCTCACGGTCCCACATGTCCCTCGTGGCTGCTTTTATTCTCTTAGATACACACAAATTATTTACTTTCTATGGCTAGCTGCATTTAAAAAAAAATCAGCTTTAAGAATCTTACCTGTTGGTAAATATATCTGGGGTGGGGACCATGACAAACTTTCTGAGTTTTGTATTTCTTTAGTAATCTCCCAAAGAAACAAGACTTAAAACAAAACCTCAAATAAGGGCGGGGGTGTGTGTTGTGGTCAAAGTCTGTAATTACAGTGACAACCATGCTGTTTCCATCTGGGCTTTAGGAGAAGGGAAAATCTGAATACAAAGCCTGCGTCCATCTTTGATGGAAGCGAGGGGGGGTGTTTGGGGGGGGGGACTTGGACACGCACCTGTCTACCCCCAGCATCAAGGTGGGCTGAACTCTGGGTCTCAGTGTGAAATAACTGCATTCTTCCGGGTCTCGGGAACAGAAACAATAACGACAACAACAAAAATCCTTGTTATGGTCTGGGTCTGTGAAGAACTGGATAGTCTGCTAGATGTGTGTCTACACTGGCTGCTGTGCCTCCTGCTGCCTGATAGGACTCTGCTCAGACAGAGGTCCTGGGGTCACGGCTTCTGTCTATTGAGACTCAGCCTCTCACCAGGCCTTGCACGGTGTTGACTCATGTGTCTCTGAAAACAATTCAGGAGACAGGTATTGTGTTTTCATTAGCACATAATGATTACACATAGTTATGGAGGACAGGATGACATTTCAGTACAAGGTGGAGCGATCAGATCGGGGTACGTGGCAGGCCTGTCACCTGAAAGGTTGATCTGTTCTTTGTTTTAGAAACATTTGAAATTATCCTACTAACTCATTGAAATACATAATAATTACTATCAAGGATAATTACCCGACTGTGCTATCAAAGTTAGTCCTAGTCAGCTGTACTACTCCACCCACTAACTCCCAATAATTGTCTTCTCTCGGACGCACATCTTTCTCAGCCTCCGGCAAGCACAATGATACTTTCTAGGACTGTGAAACCGACCTTTTAGCTCTCCACAGTAAACAGTGTTTGTCTTTCTCTCCTGGACATATTTTACATCGTTCCCAGGTTTATCCTTATTGCCAAAATGGCAGGATTTTCTTCTTTTACGGTCAAATGGTATCACAGTGTGTGTGTGTGTGTGTGTGTGTGTGTGTGTGTGTATTCATCAACAGTTAATACATATACACACACATAATACATACATACACATATATATACACATATATACATATGTACACAAACATATATATATGTAAGAGAGAGAGAGAGATTCACCTGTTGACACCCAGCTTGATACTATAACTTGGTTATTATGAATCACTAGTGGTTCAATAAATGTAGAACTGTAGAAATTTCTTCTACATACTGATTTCCCCATTACCGTGCTTTTATATATATATATATATATATATATATATATATATATATATATATATATAACCCAGAAGTGGAATTGCTGGATCTTATGGTGATTCTATTCCATGCAGTTTTCCATACTGACTATACTAACTTCATTCCCACCAGTGTTCTGAGGCTTCCCCTCTCTCTGTGTTCCCACGGAGAATGGTTATTTTCGCTTGCTTGATGGCAGTCATTCTAAGTAGGCCAGGATGGTAGGTAGCTTACGTGGCATTTTCCTGATTGGTGATGCTGAAAATTCTTGTATACACTTTTAGCTCCTTGCATCTCTTTTGAGATATGTATATTCAGATTATTTGCACTTGGTTGGTTTTTTTGTTTTGTTTTATCTTGTTGCCTGAGACAGGATCTCGAGTAGGCTCGAACTCACCATGAGACCAAGGGTGTGACCTTGGACTTGGGGTCTTCTTGCCTCTGCCTCCTGGTGCCAGCATTACAGGTGTGCATCTGTGTGCAGTTGATTCATCGTGGGGAATGGAACCCAAGGCCTCTCGAATGCTAGACAGGAACTCTACCCGCTGAGTCACATGCCCAGCCCTGGCTCATGTTCTAATTAATAGGCTTGTTTCACTGCTTTGTTTCTGGACTGCCTTGTGTGTTCTGGATACGAATCCCTTTTCTAATGAGAGGTTTGCACATATTTTCTCCCGTTCTGCATGGTGTCTCTCCCTATGTTGAGCACTTCTTTTGCTGAGGTCTCCTCAGCTTTTGTCTTTGGATTCTGTGCTTTGGGGGTCCTGTCCTGAGACCTCTTCTCTATCGTTTTCTTCTAGTTATTTCATAATTGGGGGGGGGGAAGTCCCACATTTGTCTTCAACCCATTTGGAGTTGATTTACTATGAGGTGAGAGTTACGGTTGCTGTTCTGTTATGCATTTACACATCAAGCCTTCCCAGCGCAACCAATGAAAGAGACCGGTATATAGTCTTGGTGCCTGTGTAAGAACTTAGCTGGCTGTAAATCTGTTGAATTATTTCTGGGATCTGCATTCTGTCTTGTTATTTTGAGTATGTGGTTTGGGGGTTTTGGTTATTTTTGTTTTGTTTTGTTTTTCTTTTTTAAATGTCAAACATGTTGTTTTGGTCACTATAGCTTGGAAGAATGGTTGGACATAATAATGAAGAGTAGGTATTCTTATTAGTTTCGCTTTGTAGGCTTTAATTATTTGTGTATTTTGCAGTGATGGAGATAGGATACAAGGTACTGAGAAAGCCAGGAACGTTCTCAGTCGCCGAGCTAGACCCAGCAGTTGTTTTTAATTATGATCAAATATGCATAACATAAAATATAGCATCTTTACCGTCTTGTATACAGTTCAGCAGTACTGAACACATTCACATTCTTGCACAGTGGCCACATGTCCATCTTCTGAATCACTTCACCTTCCATAACTGAGCCCTGTCCTCATTAAATGCTAACTTGTCTTCCCTCTCACAGACCCAGGATCCCCAATCTAGTTCCCATCACCAGGGGTGCGGCTCCAGAGACCGTACAGGCATGGGAGGGAAGTATTTGTCTGTTTGTGGCTGTATTACTTAACTTATAAGACCACTATTTTTCAATGAGAAAAGAAAAAAGCCACATAAGTGGTACTTGGCAAATCCAAGTTCAAAGTTAGGAACCTCACTCTTTCACTGTGTAATCCCTTCTAAGCTTCCCCTGTAGTCAGGCAGAGCTAACGGCCAATGACAGCCCAGCCTTTAGGAGGATGAGGCGGGAAGGTCTCAAGTTCTAGACTCTCCTGATCTATAGCTCAGAGCAGATTCCAGGCCAGCCTGCCGGGGCAATAAGACCCGGTCTGGAGGGAACAGGTTAGACTTGACTTGGTGGAACCTCAGGGAGAATAGTTGGAGATGGTGAAAGAAGGAACATCCCAGGATCCCCAGGTGGTACACGAGGGAGGAGAGTCTCCAATACTCAACCAGATGATTCACCCAGTTCAGGAGGCCTTGCCGTGTGAAGGAATTTATAGACCCTCACTTAGAGAGCCTTTGAGTCCTACAGTGCCTTATACAGGCTCAAAGGCTCTGGGAGATTAAAGGCACCATCAATTGTGTTTAGCTCGATGGGAAGTAAGTATTCTAATCAGCTTCAGTCTTCCCAAAACAAACGTAAGATTTACTAAAGAGATGAGCTTTATAGAGCAGAAAAGATACTTCTGAAGGACGACACTTGAGTGAGGTGGGGTGCGGGTGGGGGATCTGGCATGTCCTAAAATCCCACCACCAGGCAGACAGTGATAGATGAAAGGGCCTGGCGTGGAGAATCCAGACTCCTCCTCACCTCTGCCTCTGGACCCCGGCATCGCTGTCCATTCTGATGGCAGCACAGGCCAGCTGGTCACTCAGTCCCACTCCCGAGGTTTCCGCCCCTGTATAGACTTCGACTACCTCACACCTCCACCAGCTGTCAGAACTCCATAAATGGTCTCCTTCCTTGAGGAAGCAAATGAGACCCATCGACTCCTTCTGCATAGTTGGCCTGCAGGGTTCGGCTCGTCCTCAAGGCTCTAAGACAGAGGAGTCTATACTGATATCCAGCTTCTAGGAGCTACCCCTATGCCTTGATTTATGGCCCCATCATGTCACTTGTGTTCATCCCCTGCCTTCTCCTCTCAAATCTTCATCTTCCTCCTCCACTATATAGAAAGACCCCGTGATCACAGTAAGACCACTTAGGTTACCCAAGAGAATTTCCTCATCTCAGGATTTTCTTTTAGTTGGTCACATGGGCAAAGTCCCTTTTGCCATATAAGGCAGCAGGCAAGGATTCCAGGAATAAGGATGTAGACCTCTTCGAGGGAATGGGGAGAATTACTCAACCAACCACAAACATTTTTTATTCTTCTAGCACACGTGGTCAGTTCCACGATAACAGTAACTTGGGGTTATAGGTGCAGGGTGAGAAGGGCATCCAATGAGATCAACATTTGAGACGCTCTTACCACACATCAACCACTGAGTCAGAAGGAGCAGAGGAATCGATGAGCATTTTCTGTCCCTAAGGGGAGAATCGTAATCTCGTCCCAAGCTGTTCCTCACACACATCCCAGTAGGAAGCGGATAACATCACGTCTGACTCAGAGGAGTGGAATCCTGTCAGATGAGTGGTCTCTCCCTGAAGGGAAGATACTCGAGATTAGAGGCCCCGGTACACAAAGGCATGGAGGTAGAACAGTCACGCCAGACCCATATTCTCAGGGGACACCACTAGGGAGAAGGAACTTCCTTGCATGGGCTGTGTTGGTAGGAACAGGTACCGCATGGCCAAGAGTCTTCCTGGGAGAAGAGAACACTTGAGACAAACCTGTCTCCTCAAGCACTCAAATGATAAAGGAGGAGTCTCAAAAGACACATTCTTTAAACCTACCATGTCCCCTTTGTGGTTTTTGTCATTGCTGCTGAGAAAACATTGTCCCCAGTCAAGCAATAAACTTCTTTCGATTGGAGGGACATCTGCCTCAAGGCGATTATAAAGCAGGGTTTCAAAGTTTGACCCGTGTATTTGTAACCTTAGGAAATATGATTTCGCTCTGTCTTGTGGATGATAACCAGAAGGATGTTTAACGATTCAAATCCACGTCTCCTTGGAGGTGAAAAGCTATGACACTTCCCTCCACCTGCTTCCTGATTCTCCTGCTCCACCCCCCTTTTTGCCTTCCGGTGCTTTTAGGAATGGTCGTATCCCTTCACAAGCGGATATCTACTGTCCTTTCTGGGTTTTACCTCCTTTAAGCTTGGCCTTCTGTGCTCCTGGTCACCCGGTGGCTGTCCCTACAGCCTCAAAGCAGGGTCCTTCCCGCCCTTCCCTGTCTTTGTCTCTTGGGAGATTTCAAGTTTCCTTGGCGTTCGACCCCTTAGTCCAGCGCCCAACTCCTCTCTAAAACTGTAAAAGTCCAAAGTAATTAAGCCTTACTTCACCAGAGGGCAGATACTCCAAACGTTTTTATCACGTGTTACTAAGGAACAGAGCGCGGAAGGGAGAGGGAGAGGGTGTGGCGGTCACGGGACGGGGCTCTGAAACAGCATCCACTGGAGAATCTCATCACGTCTTTACCAGAGTGGTTCTTGCTTTGTGTGTTTCAGTTCCATCCCAGGCTTCACGTGTCTTGGTCCCCAAGGTATGCACGGTTAGGTCGCAGGACCTCTGAGATGTGAGCCCAGTGGCAGATCCTGAGGTTAACTGACAGTCTTCTCTCTTGAGGCATCATGGGGCATCAGACCCTTTAGCTTCCTGCCTCTCGGTGGGATTTGATTGCTTCCTCTCACACAAGATCCCACTGTCACATTATCTATCAGGTTCTTAACAAGGCTGAGGCATTGTTAGCAACACGCCCGTGTGACCTCCAAAATGGCCAGCCCACTTCTTTAATGACGTTAGCCAGCCTCGGGTGTGTTTCGCTGTAAACCAAAAACTACCCACAGCCCCTCTCTACCCACATATCCATGGTATCTTGATCACACTGGCGATCTGAACTACCCTGGCTCCAGCCAGAGACCCCAGGCAGTGTGGACGAAAGCGGGTGCGAAAACATGGCAGCTCAAACTGCAGAGTACACCGGAGATGAACGTCTGTCCTGGAGGGAACCCTAGTGTGCTTTAAAGGGGCGTCACGGGGTGCCTGCACATGTAGATTCTTACACGGACAAAATGAGAGTGTCTAGACTGATTGTGCTACTAAGCCCTTCCAATGGCTCCCTGACATGTTCGGGACACAGCCTGACTCCATTTACAGCAGACATAACAGCCTCTCAGACACCTGCCTCTTCAGTGGCCTCAGTGGACAATGCCCCCCCCCCAGCTGAGTTAGCCTCAGCCACGCTGGAGCTCCTAAGTGTGCCAAATGCCATGTCCCCCTCACCCCCAGCCTCCCCACATGCCCTCTCCCCCATGTGAGCAGTCTCCACCCCATTCTGTGTGACTCTGACTTGGACCTCACCGACCCTTATAGACTTCAGCTTAGACATCTCCTCCTCCGAGATGCCTTCTCTCACCGCTTTGAGGAAGAAGAAATGCCCTGCCCATGCTCTCCTAGTTTACCCTCCCTCTTCCCCAACATGGCTGCCCCCACTTCCTAACAACTGACTGAATGCTCTCCTCCAACCTGCCCCTACCTCAGCCTGCACCCTAGAGAGGATCTTGGGTCAACTCCATGAGGCTAGAAACCTTGTGTCCTGCATCACTGCCTGATCAACAATACTTGGAAAACGCTTAGGCGTTGAACAAGTGGCCGGATCTAGGACAAGGCCATACTGTGACGGGCCTGTGTGTCTGTGAGGTGAGGGTGGTAGAGGTGTCTCTGTGAACATTCAGCGCGTGTGCATGCATCTGGATGCGTCTGTGCAGATCCCTGTGGCAACCAGAGCCTGGGGGAGAAATCCACTGATAGAACCCAGGCTGAGTCTCTCCCTGCATGAACTGCCGTCTGACGCTAGGCTAGTGCGCGTCTCTGATTACCCAGTTTTTCGGAGGTGCGGAGACTGTTCCCCTGGGGGAAAGAGCAGGAGCATGGCGCTTGGCACACCTGCAGAGCTCCAGTGTGGCTAAGGCTGGCACGCAGCTGGGAGGCATTGTCCACGGAGGCTGCTGGGGAGGCGGGTATCCGACTGAGAGCAAAGGGCTGGTAGGTCCTGGAAGATTGAGATTTCAAGGTCATTGGGAGATACGTCGTCTTCATGAGGCTCTCTATGCAAAACAAAGATGACTAAAAAGAGGGCTGGAAACCAGATAATGCATGCGAGCCTTGGACCTTCAAAACAGAAAGCAAGAAGCATCACTTTCACGCAGGGAGCGCCAAAGGCTGTACTTTCTTCTATGCTGTGAGTTCGAAGCCTCCTGCAAACACTTCCATCGCCCGCCGCGATGGAGGGAAATCAGGAGAGCTGCTTTCCCTAATACAGCCTACACAAGCCTGTCCCCTCCCCCAGCCTTGCCAGCTCCAACTGTCTGCCGCCAGCAGGGCCTCTGAGCAGAACATCAGGTGTGCAGCCAGGGCTGCGGTGGGACCCCCTTCTTACGTTGGACTTGGGTTACCGTGGGCCAAGACAAACAGAGACACAAGTGAACGCCAAGCTAATGCGGCGTTTTAGAGCTGAGCGGATCTTAGCCGATCACTAGCCAAGCAGGGCGAACCTGAGGCCCTGGAGGGTGGAGTCGTTTGCTTGAGAAGATGCAGCTGCCTTTTTGGCTGCCCGTTGGTGTTGGCCAGAAATAACAGGTCAGTGAGTTCCTCACAAGGACCAGGGGTCTAGGGAGACGGGGCGTCGGAGGCTGGGGCCTTTAGATAGAAAGGGGGTAGTTCTCAGCCTACCTCACAGCTTGAGAAAAAAATGTTCCTTTTTTAATATAGCCAGTTAAAAGGATGACATAATATTTAATGGAACCGAAATATATATAAAGCATACTAGGGTTTAAAAAAAGAAAGTTTACAAGCCCCGAACATAATGTAATCCCATTTTTACCAAATATATCAGGAAATCTACACACACAGTGCCAATGCCTGCCTTTGGATGGAGGCTTCTCGCTCCTGCATGCGTGGATGTGTTCGCGTGTTCCCCGGGTTTGCTGTTGCCGCTTTATCACGGTGCATGCACAACACTTAGAGTTTGAAAAGCCAACAAAAGCTGTTTTCATCGTATCAAAGCACACCTAGTCCCCTAAGTTAGTTCAAGATAAAACTAAATGTGTGTTTTGTGTGTGTGTGTTTGTGTGTGTGTGTGTGTGTGTGTGTGTGTTCAGGCATATGTGTGCACGTTTGTGGAGGCCAGAGAAGGACATTGGGAGTCCTCTTCTGTGCTTACTCCCCTGAGACGGGACGCCTCCGTGAAGCTGGAGCTGGCCATTCCCCGGCTAGGTGGGCAGCCGGCGAGCCCGTCGTCTTCCTCTCGTCACCACTGTCTCCTCACAGCCACCACACTTAGCGCCTTAGGTGGGTGCTAAGGTTCTCAACTCAGGCTCTGTTGGTAGAGCAAGCACTCTGACTCAGTGAGCCCTCGCCCAAGCCAGAATTAGTCCAGCTTCCCTTATCCCAAAGTGAATTTCGCCATCTGTAGCAATACTCCTCAGGGAAGCCCTCGTCTATAAAAAGCCAAAGCCCAATTCCGAACTCCTATTTTTAAAAACAACTGTGAAATTTCCATTTGACTCTCCAAAGTCAGGCCCCTCTGACTTAGCCGCAGAGAACAGGGATCCTCTCAGGTGCGCGTGCCAAGTTCAAGTTGCAGAGACAAGGTCTTGGCCTGTGATGACACCACAGAGACCAGACATCCCGCCTGCCTGTCCCGAGGCCCTTCCTAAGGCACCAGCCTGACTCACGGTCCCTAGAGCCGCTGCTCAGCACTCAAGGTACAGCAACTTCAGAACTGTCTCGGCCCAGCACCCTCAAATCCCTAAGGAAGGAGAAAGACCTTTGGTTTGAGATTGTAGTCGTACGAAAGCCTGGTTAGCTGGCTGCCCTGGCCAGTAGCCAGCTCCTAACAATAGGAAGAGACTTGCACAATACCTTCAGAGTGTAGGGCAGCGTTGATTTGATTGTCCACGTTAAGAGATGACTGGAGAACAGGCCAACATTTTGGAGTGGGAGAAACAGAAGAAGAGACCTTTTGCATACGCTCACGTACTTGCTCTGACTCTCATATGTCCCTCAAACTTCGACAAAGTAGGTGAGGCAGGTAATTATTAGACTCTGTATACAAAGAGGACATCTGCTCCCCAGGGACTCAGAGCTGACACTACCAAATCCGTGCCCTAGATTCCCTCTCACAGGAGGATGTAAGGTCTATGTAGTGTGCGCATTTAAAGCCCTTGTAGGAACCAGAACACCTGCATGCTAATCCAGTGACTTTGAAGGGTCCCCTCCCTATGCCTCAGCCTCAGTTTCCCCCTCTACAAGGAGATAATGATAGCTTGCCGTGGAAGACCACAGGATCTGGCAAGACAAAGGCACAAAATTAAACACCGCGTCTCGAAAATCTTGAGTTGCTAAAGGAATATGAAACGTCGACAGTTTCTTCAGTTGCAGCGTGGAGGGGGATGTTTGGGGGAGTAATTCTCTCCATGAAGAAATGTTATTTTAAGACTGGATAAACTTAATACAGCTCACAGCAATCCAATACCCCCCTAGCCATTTCACTAGGAAGCCAACCCCTCTATTTTCACACCCCTTGTTGTGGTTCGAGGAGACTCAGCTCTGAAGAGAAGCAATCACGTTTCCAAGAAAGCGTGGAATTCTTGGCCCGCTGCCTTTCGGCCTGGCAACCCCTGGCTTGCAATGGGCTTGAGGTAGGGGCTTGGAGGCAATAGTTGTTGTGGGGCCCTACCCTAATCTTCAGAAATTGGCTTTGCCTGTTTGTGTTAAGGGATATTAAGGACGAGTAATCTTATTTCTGAGGTAAGCTGGGCCCCTAGAGAGGCCTGAAGGGAGGACTTAGGGCTCCTCCGTCCACTCTGGCCAGGCAGCCCTGCTTGTGGGTGTTCACTGTTTTAGGCTTTGGAAAACATTTATCTCAGCAAAGTATTGGATGCTTTTTTATTAGAAGGTTTGGAGACTTCTTTTTGTGTGAGGGTCACCTACCCAGCCGGCCCCTCACCCCCCAGACCTTCCCGGTTCTCTTGTGCTCATCTCTTCAGTAATTCCTTCTAGGGGTTCTGTCACCCTCAGGCTCACTCCCTGGGACTTCTCCAGAGACACAGACTCAATGACGTATCAAAAACAAACAAACAAACAAACAAACAACGGCACACAGCACCGGTCTGTAATGTGCTAGCTTGTGCTTGGTGTGATCATAGAAATTTTATTTTCAATGGAACGGTAAAGAAATTAGGCAGTCATAGAGCTGACATTATTCGTTTTACTTTTAGTGTTTTAAGTGTGTGTCTGTCTGCCTGTCTGTCTGTCTGTCCGTCTGTGTGTGTCAGGGTATGTGCTCATAAGTGCAAGTACCTCTGGAGGTCAGAGGTGACAGATCCTCTGGAGCAGAGCTCACAGGAACTTGTGAGGCAGCCATGGGATGCTGGGAACGGAAGTTGTGCCTTCTGCGAGAGCAGAGTCACTCAGCCACTGAGCCATGCCTCTGACCCCACACTTCCACGTGTCTCTGTCCCCCCACCACCCCATCTCCTATTTCCCCTGGTACTGGGAATGGAACCCAGGGCCGTGCACATGCCCGGCCATTGCGCTACAATTCCAGCCCTCTCTTGGTGTTTATTTTTATTTCGAGACGTATTCTAAGTTGCCTAGGCTTGCCCTAAACTCACTCTGGCTTGGAACGTGATGTGATCCTTCTGCGTCTGCCCCTGGAGTGTCTAGGATTAGAAGGCCGTTCATCAGACCCTAGAAAGACAAGTGTCTCTCTCTCATGTGAACATTCCTAACACCATAACTTTTGTCACCAAAGGTATGTCACAATGAATATGAGAGGAAAGGGAAGAGCTAAGAAAGGACAAAGGGAAAAGAAAGGGGACAGAAAAAAATAGAAATTAAAAACAGATACAGCGAAATAAAAGTAACTTGAGAATCCTGGGAGAGGTCAGCAGCATAGGAGCCCTGCCCTTGTTAAAGGCAGTCGGCGTGATATACAGCAAGATTCTTCTCTAAATATCACTTACATTTTTTTCTATTTTTTCTATTTCTTTCACTTTATTTGTGTGTGTGTGTGTGTGTGTGTGTGTGTGTGTGTGTGTGTGTGTTAGTTATTTGAGGGGAGTGATTCCTGATCACTTATTTTTGTGTTTGGTCTATGTATTCCAGGATGGCCTTGAACTCCTGCCTTGACCCCCAGAGTGCTGAGATTGTAGGTGTCCACCCCAAGGTCTGGCTAAACTTCAGTTTCTTTGTGTGTAATATGAGGATTACCATGTTTGCTTGGGGGACTGGGGAAATAATTCAGTTAGTAACGTCCTTGCTATGCAAGCAATGAAGATCTAAATTCCATCTCCAACACTACATAAAGAAACAGATGTGGCGGTGCCTGCTTGTAATCCCAGCCCTGAGGAGGCAGAGCAAAGTGGATCCCTTGGGCTCCCTCGCTAGTCAGCTGAGCCTCCTTAGTGAGTTCTAGATCCTGGCGATAAACTGTCTTAACAAAGAAAGCATACAGCTCCGGAGAAATACTGCCTGAGCCGGATTGTGGCAGTGCACGGCTTTAATCCCAGCACTTGGGAAGCAGAGGTAGTCAGATCTCTGAGTTCAAGGCCAGCAGCCTGGTCTATACAGTGAGTTCCAGGACAACCAGATCTACACCATGAAAATCCAGTCTAAAACAAAACAAAACAAAACAAAACAAACAAACAAAAAAACAGCTGAGGTTGTCTTCTGGCCTCCAGCTACACACATGAACATGTATGCATGCCCACACACATACACTCATGGTAGACCTCACAGGGGTGTTTGGAGGACAGCTTAATTCGTACACTGGATGGAGCTATAGTTGAACGAGGAAGCACCCTTTCCCTGGGTCAAGACTGCCGCTTGGAATACTCTGAGGGCGTAGGATCTGTTCCTCTTCCCACCTCCTTCCCTCCCTCCCTTCCTTCCCCTCCTTCTTTCTTTCTTGCTCACTCTGCCCTGCTCTGCTACTAAACGCAGCCATTCCTACTGTTTTAAATGCTAGACCTCAATGGTTTTTTTCAATGGATTAGAAATTCAAGATCATAATACATTATTGCCGTTAGAACTGGGTATGTAAATGTAAAAGAATATGTTTAAAGATAGCATTATTGAGCAAAGGGTGGAGCTCTTCTATTTCTTGAATATGTCATCCAATAATTTGAATTTTTAGTTAAGAGCAACTGTTCTCTGAAATCGAAGATCCACTTGGTTTACTTTAAACATTATTATAGGTATCTAAGGAGATCTCTTGTTTTCTTACCAAATAATTCCACTCAGCTTCTAAGAGCTGAAGAGGTGTACTATCTATTTATCATCTATCTATCTATCTATCTATCTATCTATCTATCTCTATCTCTCTCTTCTTGGCTAAGAGAAATTTACAACTTTTTAGAGATTACAACGTTTAACCCAAAATTGGGAGATCGATTTTCTCCCCTGGGGCAGGGAGGGACTTGTTTCTAGAAGCTTTTCATTCTTGTACACCACTAAAAAGATGATGAAAAACAAGTCTCAAAATTCTGAGTTAAAGATTCAGTTTTCCAAACATTCAGTTTTCCAAACATTCCGAAAGTGGGCCCACTAATATAGCATAAGAGCAAGATTTCTATAAAGAATTTCTGGAGGAGAAAATGTGAGAGATGATGTAAACAAACTAAACTACATTCCAGCAACAGACAGACACCTCTCCCTTGCTCCAGTGACAGATGGACATCCATCCCTTGCTCCAGTGACTTGATCTGCTTTTTTTTTTTTTTTTTTTTTTTTAACATTCAGGTCAGATGGCGCCCATCCGCCACCCCCAAAAATGCCTTTTCAAAATAAGCAGTGCTGCTGGTCTAATCTATCTTGGGACTCATTGTTAAAAATTCTTCCCTTGCGCTGCCGCCTTTGGGCCAATATCAAACAAACTTTAACAAGTGGGGAACAGATGTTTGACTAGAGAGAATTCCACCGCCGAACTCAAACGTATTCCCAAACAGAGCAAGACACCAACCGCAGAGATTGATCTTCTGCTATGGTATCGAAAGATAAAAGCACCCCCTCCCCACGTCCCCACACCCTCAACCCCCCCTCCCCAACCCATTCCCGCCCCGGCCACCCCGACTTCATCCCATATTTTCAAAAGGTGATATTCAAAGAATCAGTTGTAGATTTGTTTGTTTTAGGCCGAGTCAGACATTTCTTTAATTTTCTTGACTCCAAGTGCCATGCGGAATGGTTAAGTTGGTATTTAGATCTTAAGCAAAAAACTGATCCTTACGATGATTCCTGCACCACACACGCCCTTCCACATGGTTTCCTAGTGGTTGTTGAGAAATCACTGCACATTGCTGCATCAGAAGGCGTCTTAAGGAAGCTGCACTCCTCTGAGGTCCATGAGTGGCAGGGATCGCAGAGGAGACGGTCTCTGTCTTACATCACAGCACTGATACAAAGTCATATCCAACACAAGACAAGGATTAGGATATCGTGTGGGATCGTCCTAGTAGGGCTGCCTCCTGGCTGCTGTACCAGGACCCTTTCCTTTCCAACTATCATAACTGCGGGTGGCTCCTGCCACCCCTTGTCACCTCTTCCTGTGATTGTAAAACAGCCTGCGTCATGCGTCAGCATGGGGAGAACGGAGCAGACGGCCGAGAAGAGTCAGGTTTAGCTGCAGCCGAGTGAGCCCTTCCGCTTTACCCCTGAAAGCAGAACAGCTTTTAGTAGATGGAGGAGGCAAAGGGATAAAGGAAGGTTCCACCTTTCATTCCTACACATGTGCACATACACATTCACCTGCGCGCACACATGGGCAGGGAGAGAGGAAGCGGGCAGAGGAAAGGGCGGCCACCCACGCCTGGTGAAATCACTGTGCGACAGGGAAGTCAAGGATGGGATGTCCCTCCTTCGTGGGAGCTTTGACATTATATAGAATTGTTTCATTAATGGGGAAATTGCTCAAGTACAGCTTCTCTCACCCAGGAGAACTAAGGGAGGGGGATTCAACCCACTGAGAGTTCTCGAAACTCTCCATCTGTGGCCTGGTAGATTCTACACGTACCGCCCAGAGACCCCAAGCCCTTAGTCCCATTTCTGCTGAAACACAGCTTCGAGTACGCAGTAGCTGCTGCACAGATTTTCAGGATTGTTCTATGTAATGCTAGGTTACTTGAAGGACATGGTCTTTTTTTTTTTTTTTTTTTTTTTTTTTTTTTTGGTTTTTCGAGACAGGGTTTCTCTGTGTAGCTCCGGCTGTCCTGGAACTCACTCTGTAGACCAGGCTGGCCTCAAACTCAGAAATCTGCCTGCCTCTGCCTCCCAAGTGCTGGGATTACAGGCATGCGCCACCACGCCTGGCTTGAGACGGTTCTTAAACAAGGGGAAATGCAGTAAGCAGTATATACTGTATATACCCCCCCACACTCCCATAAAATGCCAGTTGCTGCGTCTTTGATCCCGACACTGGAGAAGCAGAGGTAGATGGATCCCTGCAGACCTCTTAGAAAGATTCTGACTTTTTTTTTTTTTAAATAATCTTTTCCCCATACTATCTTCTTGCTCAGCATGGCCTTCCTTCCTTCCTTCCTTAAGTCACTTTTGTGATATATTCTTTGTCATTAAAAGTTCCATTCCAGTGTCCTCTGTGCATGAATCAGCATGTCCTCCCTGATGAGGAATCCGCGAGAAATCTCATTATTTCCTGTTTATGTGTTTAAATCCCAAATGCTCTCCCATGCTGGGCATACTGGGCACGGCCTTTCGTGTATGCCTCCCATGCCCCTCCGGATGTCCGCATACTCTTTTAGGCTACATAGAAATGTTTAATTATTATAAAATATGCTCAGGGACAGGTTCATTTTTCCCTCCAAGGGTTAATACGGTTCCTTTTCAGCAGTGATTTCAAATATGTGTTTACTTTTTTTTAAATCAGGCTTTCCTATTTTAATTAACACATGCTTATTCTGAATGTGTGTGTGTGTGTGTGTGTGTGTGTGTGTGTGTTTGGAGATGGGGGTTTTTCTGTATAGCCCTGGAACTCACTTTGTAGACTAGGCTAGCCTCGAACTCAGAAATCCATCTGCCTCTGCCTCCTAAGTGCTGGGATTAAAGGCGTGTGCCACTACTGCCCAGCCATATAAAAAGTTTAAAAACATATCATAGAAAGGAAAATTTTGAAGTGTATATCACATATTAATGTAATGTGGGGTGTTTCTTTCTATTTCTGTTTATATGTGTGCATTCTCTATATTGTGTCTGTGGTCGATAACAAAATGTAACTTATTATTTCGAATCTACATTTTTTCCCATTATGGCCTAAGTCTTTTTTTTTCATTAAGTCCTAATATAACATTAAGGCCTTATAATATTATATATAACATTATATATAATGCAATTCACATTTCTCTCTGTTATTAGATATTTCACTTATAATTATTTTAATATCATAAATGAGGCCACAGTAAATATTTTGTATGTGGCTCTCTTGTTCCAATAGTTCTTTAGAATAGATTAACCCAAGCAAAATTACTGGATTTAAGGTTATATTACTAGTCTGAACTTTCTTGGTTATGGGTGAAAGAATTCTAACATGAAAAAGGCAAACGGGGAGTGGGGGTGGGGTGGGAGGAAGGTTGTAGTGGTCACTAACAGAGAAAATCCCGTGTCTTAAATTAAGAGGTCTGACACTGGAAGATGAGACCAAAGACCAGAATTTATATTTTCCCTGCCTCTCCAATGAGACGACAGCATTTATCTTAGAGATAAGAGAGTCCGCAAGGTGCAAATGGCCCTTGCCTGATTCTGTAGTCCAGGCTTCATGAGTGAACTCGCTTTGCCTGGTAGGTGAGCTTCGGACGCGTTCTCTCTCCTCATCTAGCTCTCATACTGCCCTGGTTGCACCGAAAGTTAGTTATGCAAGTCTCCTTAGGCCAGGTGGCATCCAGCACCTCATCTCTGTCCCCACTGCTGCTCAACCCAGCCATCCCCCATGGCCGTGGAAAGACCCCACCCCCACCGCAAAGACAAGAAACGGTTTCCGATGGGGAAGTGACTGAGGCAGGAGGACCAGTCCCCGCTGAGCTCCCTTCCCCTGCTTCAGGGTCATCAGCCAGGGGAAGCCCTGTGACCCGCAGAGCCTGTGGCTGTGGCCCCTCAGCCTGTCATGGCCCACACCTCCTTAGCAAGGGCTGCACTTCAAACATGGAGGGCTTTGACTCGGTTGGTTGGTTGGTTTGATCCACCACCCCCACCCCATAGTCAAGGAGAGGAAAACCTGCCTGATGCCACAGAGAGAGGATGCATGATAATTTAAGGAAATTGTTTAGCTGCCTCATGGGACATAGAGTGAGCCGCAGGGGGTAAACCAAAGGAAACCACCGAGGAGGCCTCGGGCGGGAGCTGAGGCTGGGGCCCAGGCAGTGAGCTAGCTCACCCCGGAGGGAGAGCGTCAGACTCCTTGCCACAGGTCTGTGCCAAGCAATGCTTTCTGGCACTTGGGGTGAGGATTCTTTTCACTGTGAAAGTGTTCAGCCTCAGACCGTGTCTCCTCCGCCCTTCCTTGAATGGAAACTGTGTTTCTAGTTTATGTTCGGGCTGTACGCTGTTTCCTCTTCCTCTTCCCTCTTGGGTTCTGGAAGAAAGTGAGACTTGCGCTCACGAACTAAAGAAGAGTGAGCAGGAGGCGCCCTGCTGCTGGGATTTCTCGGGTTCCAGTGGGTGGGGCTCGATAACTCCCTTCCCGGCAGGCAGTCCCCTCTTGCCCAAACCCTAGCGTCCTGTGGTCTATACCTGAGGGTAATCCTAGGCAAAATTATATTACTGCTGTAGTTTGTAACACTCTGTATTTTTAGAATACAGCTTCAGCTTCAGCCCAGGTGCCATGTATAGGACAGCAGACGTTTCCCCACCCCACCCCCTACCCCCCCCCCACCCCCCCCACCCCCGGACTCGTGAATAGTGGCTCTCAAATGCAGACCTAGAGGCGGTGTAGAGTAATGCGTGCTTACCTGATGGTGACCTCACAAGGTTAGGTTAGGGCTGTCCTTCCCTACAAAGGGCAGATCTTAAACTGCCCATTCTGATGATGAAATGGTGGTCATTGTCATTTTTATTAGTTGATTTCTTTCAAATAAAAAAAAAAAGCTTTAGCAATCTTATGTGGATTCCCCTACACCTTTGAAACTTGATTCCTATGTGGGCAGGGGAAACTTTCTATGCTTTCTCAATTCTTTGGTCTAGATCACAGATTCTTAAGATGGAGTCACATGACTGAGGGGGGAGGGGCAGAAACTCTGACAACAGTGAAAAGTTTCTGAGCGCACAGCAAGCAGAACTTAACTCAAAGTCAAACGTATACCGAGTCCAAGGTGTTTCGGGTAGCACAAGTGTCACAGCATGGGATGTCATTACAGCCTTGGCTCTGAACATACAGCCTGCAGTGCTCACCTAGGGACCTCGACATCAGTCAGAACCAACAAAGACAGCCCGAAACCCTTCACCTCAGATTCTAGAATATCTTATGTGGTGGACTGCAGTGTTTCAACCACACAGCACAATCTTCTGCTCGGACAGAAATATAATGGTTTAATTACCAGAAACAAAGACTTTTTTTTTTTTTTTACTATTTTTAATATTTTCCTACCACCGTTCCTCAGTGTGGAAGTATCAGTGTATCATTGAATACACTGTCAAATGCTTGATTTAAAAAAAAATGCCAAGTCGGGCGGTGGTGGCACACGCCTGTAATCCCAGCACTTGGGAGGCAGAGGCAAGTGGATTTCTGAGTTCGAGACCAGTCTGGTCTACAGATTGAGTTCCAGGACAGCCCAAAATTACACAAAGAAACCCTGTCTCGCGGCGGGGGGGGGGGGGGGATGCCAAATTGCTGACTTGCATTTTAGACAAAAATTATGAAGGAATGTTTTGCTTGGATTAAGACAGAATTTCCAATAACTTCTGAAATGAACCTATCAGATACCTCTGCTATTCTTAACTATTTACAAAGCACCATTCTCAGCGCCGATGATTATGAAATCAAATGTTGGTTAACATGAAAAACCATAGTAGAGGCTCTGTATCTTTTTATGTTAAAAAAAAAAAAAGCACGCCATCTAATTAGTAGGCAAATTTGTTCTCGTCTCTAGTAAATGGTGAGATTATTTGTATACCCAATAAATATTTTAAATTATTAAATTAGCAGTTGATGCTTGCTTTGTATGCCTATTTTATATACTTAGGTATACCTGGAGTCAAGTAAAAAAAAAAACTCAAGAAAAAAACTTTCAAGAAAGCCCAGTCCAGTCCAGATTAAAGTAGGCCAACTCTAGCTATCCTACCTAACTACTCTCCAGTTATCCTATCTAACTTCCGGCGTACAGCACTAAGTGGTGACTTTGTTCTCCTACACTAAGGACTCATTCCAGAGCCTCACGCTGGCTAGCCAAGGGTTCTATCACTAAATTATATCCTCAGCTTTGAGAGGTAATGTTTAACGGACTACTGCTTTTAATATGACTGAAGGCTCTTTCAGCCTTTCAGTTAGCAGATCACAAAAGGATATGAGAACACTGTGCTTTTCCTTAAAAGGAAAAACCAGGTGATGTGGGTGAGCAGACAGGGCTACTCCTGTCCAGTAGAGACAGGGCTAGAGCTGCCACGGTGCCGGTTTAAGTTGGACCTTGTTGGTTATTATTACTGAACACTCTCTTTGTGGTTGGTGCTAATTCAGATCACTCTCAAGTCACACAATCACTTCCAACTAATAATGAGTGAGCAAAATAGTGACTGTTGAATGGCCACACCCATGCCAATATGGAGACCACACATATATATTTCCTCTTTGGATGCTACCATATTTTGCCTAAAATTCTTGCTTATACCCCCGCCTAGGGTAGGAGCTAGGATGGTTATACATTTTTCGACAAGGATCTTAGGACCATTGACCAAGAGTCCACCCAAGCTTCATGTCTATTGACTCTCTGCTAGTAAAACTAAGTAACGCGTTCAGATACGGTTGCTGGTGCTCTTCCCAAGACCCTGTGTCCATGACATGGACTGGAAAGACCCTGCTGGCCCCCCTTACAGAGAAGATATTTAAATGACTTGGCCAGGGGCCTTACCACAGGCTATGACTCTACCTTCTCCCTCTGGCCACCGCTGCTGGTCTTCATTCTGTGAAGGCTTCCATGAGATCAATCTCAGAGCCTCAAGCCTGAAGAGGAAGGGTGGAGGGGAAGCCAGCGTCTGGTGCCATGTACCTAAGACTCTCACTCAGGGGAAGAGTCAATGACGTGGCTTTAAGACAGGCTGTGGGCTAGCCTAGGCAAGCATAGGTACGGAGAATATAAGGGAAATGAGAAGGGAGCTGCTGGTCATTCTCGAACTTTGCTCGTATGTTGGAATCACCTGGAAAGTTTTGGGGGAAAAAGAAAAAAAAAAAAAAACTTCATTGCCCAGTTTCACCCAGACTGACTAAATTGGAATCTTAGAAACTGGAAGAAGACGTTGGAATTTTGAAGGTTTCCCTTGGGCCATTACGAGGGCTGTGACATTTGAGGTTGCATGCAGAGTTTCTTGGACTTCACGGCACATCTGATCACTTGTGATGTATTACAACGTGAGTTCTGGTTCTCTAAACAGAGTGAGAGCCACTGCCAACTAACGTCGAGGGTGGGGATGAGACACTGGGTGCTGTGTGGTCAGCAAAGAAGGAAGAATTTGGGTGGGCTTCGCGGGGTGCCAGAGATCTGATGCAGAAGAACATTCTAGACAAGGTGGTATGGGTCAGAATCCTGAAGGGTGGGGGCTTGCAAGGAGGGTTCGTGGGACAATGGCTGCTCAGGCGTAAATAGAGTGATCTGGTCTACCTGATTTAGCACTTGGCAGTGAAGCGCCTATTGTTCGGGGTACAGATGTGTTCTTTCCTCCTCAAGGTCCTGGTGTTCAGGGGATGGGTGTTTCAGTTCTGTTTGTGACACAGGGTGCTAAGCACTGGGCAGGGCTTCAAGGTGGCTGTGCTTTGTTTCAGTCCCCCTGCCTGGTGCATGCTGGGGCATGCTAAGCCTATCACCCTCTGGAGGGGCTCCAGCTATTTAAATAAGATCTCATGGGAGATCTTACTTACCCACCACAATTAAATGACAGCATCCTCTTTCTCATCCTCCTAACCCCCCCCTTCCCTGCTGCAGTTCTCCCTCCAGAGCTCATTATCATCAACTCTGTGTTGTATCTTGAGTACATTCACCTCAGCACCTTACTCAGTGCCTCTCTCCTCCATTAAATGCAACTCCATTTCATGGGTGAGGGCGAATTTTGCTGATGGTGTTCAATGTGTGTGTGTGTGTGTGTGTGTGTGTGTGTGTGTGAGAGAGAGAGAGAGAGAGAGAGAGAGAGAGAGAGGAGAGAGAGAGAGAGGAGAGAGAGAGAGAGACAACACAAGCAACTTCAACATTCATGGACCCAAGAATCCAAGACAACCCATTTTGCAACTGTTCCATCAAAGAAGAGGAAATTAAGACAGGATTTGGTCATTAGGGAGGAACACTTGAAATAGCAAGTGCATAAAAATAAATTGCCTTCTTCTTCATGGGGTGGAGATTTGCTTTTAAATGTTCTGTGTTAGAAGCCCAATGCATAATCAAAGAGCGCTGCTACTTAAAATTACTCCAGGAAAGTCTCATAAACCTCATCAGTGATTAGTACTAAATAATTTAAAATATAATTACGTCTCAAGTGAAGAGAGAAAGGTAAGGGCCACCAAATAGAGCAGGTGATATTCAAAGGAGACGCTAGGGGAAAGACAATGGGAAGGAAGGGGCGTTTCTCATGGGAAGGTGGCTGGGGATGTGGGGTGCTGGGGGATTGGAAATCCCTTGACTCCAGTCCCACACCTCATCCATTCCCGCCTCTGCTTGGGGGTCTCCAGCTCACTCCTTCACAGAGCTGACTGCTCCCTCAGGAACAGCTCCAAACACTGGCAAGGCCTTCCCTCTGCTGAACAGGTAGCAGCACCCTTAGATGGGCCGGGGGAGAGGGGCGCTATTCAACCCACCGCACTGGAGAACCTCATTCTCCGGACAGCGGTTCAAAGTCTGAAGATTCCCCTTTCCTCTCTGCTAGACGGCCTTAGCCACACATGGAGCCGGGGCATCCAGACTCTTCTTGAAGCCAACCAACCCCAGTTCCTCCGGTTTTTCAGGGTAGAAAAGGTTTCCACTTTGGGTTGTTTGTTTGTTTGTTTTTTATTCTGCACTGGTTTTTGGTCAAAGTCACCTGACCCTTCAATATTTCTTTTTTTGTTTGTTTTTGTTTTTGTTTTGTTTTTTGAGACAGGGTTTCTTTGTGTAGTCCTGGCTGTCCTGGACTCACTCTGTAGACTAGGCTGGCCTCAAACTCAGAAATCCACCTGCCTCTGCCTCCCAAGTGCAGGGATTACAGGCGTGCGCCACCACCGCCCGGCCCCTTCAATATTTATAACTCCTCTGCAATGTCCGGTCGTCTGTACCGCTCTTTAATTGTATCTCCCAGAAAAGCAGCCTGAATGGTAGGGGGCGGGACTCCACTCGGTCGGTTTAGACCCTGTATTTCTGGTAATGCAGCCTGATATGGATCAATATCGTTGCCAGCCACATCTCATTCTGCATATTGTGTTCTCCTTAACTGCTGTCACCTTTCAGGGAGTCCTTTATATCCTCAGAGATGGCGAGGTGGTGACAAAGGTTGAATGCCCCATTTGTGACAATTAAAGGGACGCGAGGAGAGTTTCAACTTGAACACAAGTTTGGCTTTGGAAGCAGAGTGGAAGTATAGAAGAAGAAATTTTGCTGTTCTAAGTTATTAAAGGAAATAATAATGCCCCTCTAAGATTGCTGCCAGGAAGATATAAAGCCATATAAGCAGTAACTGATATACAATGGATGGGTAATTTAAACAGATGCCCTGGAAGATAATAATCGTCATCAATCCAAGAACATGCTACTGGGTAATTAAATTGCCTGTCCTGGGACCTTAACCCATGATCAAATAGGATCGGAATTATCCTACAGACAAGAAAGTGTGAGCCTAGAGTGCACAGTCCTAGGAGAATCCCTGAAACTAGACAATGGGACCCTGTCGCTCTGTGGCCACTTAGGTCCTGGTGACAGTTTCCAAGCTTGTCTTTCTGTCTCCCCTACTCCACGGAGCCACACATCAACCCAGCCTCTGCATCATGTCACCGCAGGTTGCCTATGTACGGTTGCATGACCAGAAGCGCGCGTGCACACACACACACACACACACACACACACACACATGCTTGTCAGACAACAGCAGCAGTGTTAGAGGAGATCTGGGAAGCTTGGGGTGCTTTCTGCAGTGGACCCACACCTGGCCCAGCCTCTTAACCATCCCTCTCCCCTCGTTGGTGGGCCCAGAAGTCAGCTGTCCATGGCCTCCGTCCACCGAGTCTCCAGAGACAAAGGCCTCTCACAGGCCTCCCACCCCCATGCAGCCGTGTCCATGGCTACCATCGGGGAACTTGGGAACAGGCCTTGGCTCTCAGACAGAGGATGCCCTGCGTGCCCGCGCACAGAGCTGGCGCTCATTCCTCAGTGCCATGAAAGGACGGACTGTTCTGAGACTGAACACGAGCGGATGGAGAGGCGTCCGTGCACAGCGCCCTCACTGGAGCGCCGTCCAAGCGTCATTGTGCAAGGCCTCCTGAAGAACGGGGTAAATGAAGACCCTGTCTGGGTAAACAGGCAGACACTGACCAGTTAAAGAGGAGAAGAGAATGGGGCTGTGTCTTCCGCCGGGCGGCTTTTCCGCCATCTCCTGTGACTCAATGAACCAGTTGCTTCATATAATCAGCTGGGACAGTGGATACTTCAATTATCCGATTATTCCAACTGATCTCATGGCTTCGGCCAGTGTTGTGATGAAGGAGATGAGCGGGCAATGCTCAAAGGGAAAGGGTTTACTCGGGGAAAGTGAAGAGATAGCCCCCTTTGTTCCCCTTGTGCAACTTATCGTTAGAGGGTTCCAGAGACCCCAGAAAGGTGAGAAAGATGGTACGGCCATTCACTCCTTGTGAGCGGCTAAGCCTGCTGGCTTCATGGGAAGGACCAAGGCTATTGCCTGGTCCACTATGAGCACCCTATGGCGTGTGTTGCGGTGGTTGGAAAACGGGGTGCATTGAGGTACCATATGTCTTCTGAGAGAAGGACCAGTATGTCCAGCACCAATCTCATTGGCTGTCTTTACGGATGTGTCATCATTGCTTATTGCGGGTATTTATTTCCTATGATCACATAATAAACTCCAGTCAGAACCAGGGATTCTAAAAGCCTAATTGTCCGATGGTACTAAGTAAGCCACCTCCCTCTCTTGGAACCCTGGCTTCCCTATCTGTAAAAAGATAAAGACGGAGACAATCTCTGATGACCATGCTCGTACAAAATATCTATGGTGGCGAGCATAGCTGCCTTCCAAATTTATCTAAACTCTGGAAGAAGGGCTTTGGCTTCTGGATGTTTTTATCTTTCACACACTTAGAAGGAGTCATACCTAAACGTGTGTGCTGTGTGCGCGCTATGTGTAACAGATCTGTGGCCTGTGTCTCAATGCGTCTGTGGAGTGTGTGCCTTTGAAAGCATTAAAAGTAATCTCAGCTGTCCAGCTCTCTCCCGGCCGGGGCCCTGAGAGCTGCCATCCTTATCAATGGCTCCTTCACATCCACCCCGCCGAGCATTCCTCGGGAGGTGGCGTGGGGGCGGGAGGAGTGCAGTTGTTTATAATTTTTCAGATTAAAATGTCATTGGGTGCGACTCCGAAACTGCTGACATGTTTCGAATGGTCACTTCTAATAGTCTGCTCCTAACCAAACAAGCTAGACCACGGGGCCCTGGAGCCGCCCCAGGGTTCCTGGGCTGAATAATGGGACACTGTGTCTGCCCTCGGTCACATTTCTGCAGGACTCCATGCTTGACATGGGAGAGCCGATGTAACGTTCACTGTTGTGTTTGTGGGGAAAGGGCAGCAATCAAAACGAGCCCCTTGCTGTTCCCGTCTAGGGGAGATGTCTATGTCCCTGAACTGTGCTCACATCTGCCCAGATGTGCTATGAACTTCAGGAAGATGACAGAGAAGACGAAAAATGCAAAGAGTTAAGCAAAGTGATGTTAACTACTTAAAGGTTTTACATTTAAAAAAAAAAACAACTTTAATTTTAAAGTATTCTCATTTTAGACAAAACAGTAAATGAGCAGGACTCTGACTCCGTGCTGGGCTAAGGTAGACGTTTGGGGGTGGGGTGGGAGGGCAATCCCAGGAACTCATAAATATTAATTCTATTCTAATGACAAGTATCTGAGGTTTCTGAATCTACCAACAATGTTCAGGGATAGTCTCCTTGAACAACCATTTTGAAAAACTTGATATTTATAGAATAGGATATAACGGGGCCAATTTCCACAGGATTGTAGAGTCCTAGTAAGGGCTAATTGACTCTAAAGACACCTCATAGGGTAGCTGACTCTGGGAAAATTTCTGGAGTCAGAGGGCCAACAGCTTCGCTAAGTCACATGTAGACACAGGATGCTGACCTCCTCAGTGTAGCCCGTGCCCTCGTAGGAGCGCCCCTCGACTGAGCCAAACAGCAGCTTCCCTGGCTCTGCCTTTACGTTCTCTTTTGATCTATGGAGTCATGGAGACTATAGATTCACCTAGTTCTACCTGAATCCCTCAAATATTTGAAAACAGCACTTGGAATTCAGAATTCTCTTTTCCAGGATAAATTTCCCAGTGTCCTTAACCCTTCTCTACACTTGACAGTCTCTACATTCATTGGTGGTTCTCAACCTGTGGGTTGTGACCTCTTTGGGGTTGTACAGCCCTTTCACAGGGGTCACATACCAGATGTCCTGCGTGTCAGATATTTATATTATAATTTGTAACAATAGAGAAATTACAGTTATGAAGAGGAATGAAAATAAAAAATTATATGGTTGGGGGGGGGGGAGTCACCACAACATAAGGTATTATATTAAAGGATCACAGCACTAAGAAGGTTGAGAACCAGAGCTTTAAACAATCTGGCCTCTTATTGATTCTCCATTATTATAAAAGCTTCTTAAAGCAATGGAAAGGATTGTGCAGGCATTACACACACACACACACACACACACACACACAACGTTTCTATTAATGTGGATTGACTGTGTTAGTGGTTTTAGCTGTTTCAGCCCAGCTGCTCACACTGAGGGGTAGCAGATAATGGTCCTGATCTTGGTCTCTGAGTTCCTGGCAATGCTAGAAAAGAGACCAAGTCCCTTCCATGAAGTTGATGAGACCCTCCATTCTGTATGAAAGAAAGCAGGCAGATGCTGCTCCCTTTAACCTAATAGGTGGACACAGATGTCTCCATTCTCTACATGAGGACACAGGGGATGAGTGGCACTTGCCTATGGTTTTACAGAATCAGCCAGGGCCATCTTGGATAAGAGCCAGGCTCAGCAGATTGCAGGGCTCAGGCTGATTTCTGTGTAAGGCCGCAATGCCCTGATCAAAGGCACTGTTTGGTCAACATATTGGAAACCCATGACCCAAAACAACGTACCCTGGTGTTCTGATTCAAATGAGATTTTCCTTTCGTCTCAGAAGGAGGCTCTGGATTACCACTAATGCTAATGTCCTATTGATTGGGGAGAGGGCGCACTGGGTAACGTGATTACTGTGCAAGCATGAGGATCTGAGGTCGGATCTCTAGCAACCCACATACGAGCTGGATGCGGTGGCTTGAATCTATAATGCAGTTCTGGGGAAATAGAGAAGATGGAGCCCCTGCTGTCCATACGGACACCCAGTCTATCCAAATCACCTAGCTTGGGTTTAGTGAGAAACTCTCTCAAACAATAAGGTAGAGGGGCTGGAGAGATGTCTCAGCAGTTAAGAGCACCTGTTGCACTTGCAGAGGGCCAGGTTCAAGTCCCAGCATCCACATGATGGCCCACATAACCGTCTGTTCTGGGATCCCATACTGTCTTCTGGCCTCTGTGGGCCCTGGGTATGCATGTGGCACACATATTCATACAGATAAAATACAGAACACTCATGCACATGAAAGTAAAAATCAAAACTACTTTTAAGTGGTAGAGCAATGGAGGAAGACATCCAGTGTTGACCTTTGACCTCTACACTCTTGTGCATAGTCGATGCACCTGCACATGGGTGTGCGAGCTGCATACACACTGCACACCCCACACAAAGTACTGATATTATGCTCTGGAGCAAGAACTCCACAAGTTCATCCCACCCTTCGGGACTTGTCTCTTCTGTTTTGTATTTCCAGAAAAAGACAGAGTTAGCCATGAACATGCTACTCATGATTTAAAAGAGACAATTTCATGGTATTTTGAGTCATCCTCATTCAGAAATACTAGAATCTGTGTGTCATATTTAGCTGCACCACATTCTTATTTAGAAACACGATACGATTTTTTTTTTTCTGGGCATCTGTCTTACAATGAGAGATAACTTTAGTTTAGAAAGGACCGATCCTTTGTTCAGTGACTGTGGGGGGGCACTGGGGGGACAGTCCCAGTCTTTGGGATGCTTGCCTCTTTTTCTGAGCTCTCTCTCTCTCCCTAACGTGCAGGACAGTGAACCTCTGGCTTAGCAGATGAGAAAATGACCATAAGGGGGATGTGGGTTGACTAAGGATTCAGTCGGGACGATACACAAGCTTGCTCTCCCACGCCACGCCTCTTTAGTGGGGCTTTGACCACTGAGCTTTACTTGTGAGAAGCGATTCACCACAGTTATTTAGTGAGACGTTTGATACTTGGATAAAACTGAAACGGTCCCCCCATGCTGTTTGCGGAACACAGCGCCGGCACGGATGTAAGAAAGCCACGCCGTAGGGGCGTTAAACGACCGACCGCTTGGTGCTTGCTCCCTATTAGACCTGACAGAGGCACTGCTCAATCCTGGCACACGGGCACTGCAGCAGAGAGGGTGTACCCGGATATGTGCTAGACAATGCCTCAGTCCTTTTAAACACGAGGAAGGATGGAGCCAGGCCCCAGAGGAGTGACTGATGCCCCAGGCTAGCGAAGCCCATTGCCCTTCCGGCATCTTGCTGGTCCCCCTTACTGGTGTCCCTGACACCTCGTCTCCTGGCTTCCCTTTACCTCCTGTTTGGCTTGCTGTCTTGGCCCCCTCTCCAGCCCCCACCCTGCCCTTGTGGCCTGGCCCCTTGACAAGGCTTCTGCCTGACCAGAAAATGTGTGACTGCTGGTTCCTTTGGCTGGGCTCCCCAGACCCTGGCAAGCCCTGTCCTGGCTTCAGACTCTCAACAGGAACCCAGGCATTGCTTCTGGAAACATCCACACAGTAGCTCTCAGCTCACTGACGGTACTCTTGACAAAGGCTAGATTTTCCTGTGACTAAGAGAGCTGAACTCAGAACTGTGCTGGCCCTTTGAAATCACAATTCTTGGGACCTGCCAGCCACCCATCTCTAGGTAGGGTGACCGTATAGTTTACCACCATCCATTTCAGAATGAAAAGGAGGACTCATAGCAATGCCCCCCCCACACACACACACAGCACTGCAGACAAACAAGCACTAGCTAATGGGGGAGTGGTCCAGGTTATACTTAAAAGCACGTTTTCAAGGTTGATTTCCTGTTCTAAACCACAGCAGTATCCCACATTCACTCCGAGCCAATCCTAGACCAGGTACAATGCTTCTTACTACAAGCACGCACCACTTATGTAACTCATACAGTAATCTTTATATATATGTGTGTATATATATATAAATACACAATATATATATATTATATATATATGTATATATAGTGTTGTCTGTGCTCTACTGTGGAAACAGGGGCTCTGAGAAATTAATTATGTTGATAACAACATAAATTGATAATGATGTTGAATGTTCCTAGTGTAAAAATGCATAGATAGAGTGCTAGATAGCTCTGTCACTTGTACCACTACCTGTTACACACATGCACGTAAACATCACTGTGGGCCTCATAAGTATGCACAAAACCTGTATATCCGAGTAAAATGAATATAATTGTGTTCCATTTTGATTTCTGTGTGTGTGTGTGTGTGTGTGTGCGTGTGCGTGTGCGTGTGCGTGTGCGTGTGCGTGTGCTTGTGCAGGCCATAGTGGCCCAGCCAGAGGGCACCTTGAAGGAATCAGTTTTCTCCTTCCATCTGTTGGTTCCTGCCTGGTCCTCCTCTTCCACCATGTGGGTCCCAGAGATCAAACTGAGTAGCCAGCACCTCCTACCTGCTGAGCTGTCTCAGCCATCCTTAAAATGTCATTTTAAAGCCGGGCGGTGGTGGCGCACGCCTGTAATCCCAGCACTTGGGAGGCAGAGGCAGGCGGATTTCTGAGTTCGAGGCCAACCTAGTCTACAGAGTGAGTTCCAGGACAGCCAGGGCTACACAGAGAAACCCTGTCTCTAAAAAAAACAAAAAACAAAAACAAAAAAATGTAATTTTAAATGGATTCTATAAATATCGATCAAGGATCTGTTACTTCCCCAACACTGAGATAACCCAAATAAGAGAAATCATAGGCTATAAGTAAAAATTTCACTTAAATAAAAAAATGTAATTTTTGTTTGTTTATTTGTTTGCTTGTTTGTTTGTTTGAGACAGGATTTCTCTGTATAGCCCTGGCTGTCCTGGAACTCCTTCAGTGGAACAGACTGGCCTCAAACTCACAGAGATCTACCTGCCTCCGCCTGCTGGGATTAAGGGTGTGTATGTGCCGCCACTGTCCAGTTGAAAATAAGTAATTTGAAGAAATAGCTAATGAGTAATGGGCCTTTCTTTTCCAATCCTCCCTTTTGGGCTCTAACTAGTGTGTTAATGGAATCAATAAAAATCAACCCTTCAGTAAGACTCTTGCTTTAGAAGAATGTTTGTGTGTTGATTGCTTGGGATTTAAAACTCATTTTCCCATGGTTTAAAACTAAAAACAAAACAAAAATCTAAAAGTAGTGGTTAGGCTCCAAGCCTGGCTCACAATAGTTCATGTAGTCTATAATTTCCCTGAGGTTTGCCCCTCTGGCAAACTGGCCCAGGAAGCAGAAACTCTGAGTGTCTGTCACCGTTTTTCCAGTGAGCGACCGTGTGACTTGAGACCAGCTTGTTAACCTCTGAGATTTTTCAAACTAGAGATCGTGTCTAGCTTCCAGAATTTTCAAGAGTCATAGATGACAATGTATGTAAAAGTTCTCTTAAAATAGCATTTAGGGTTGGGGCTGTAGTTCAGTTGGTCGAGTATTTTACCCAAATGCAATGCAATCCTGAGTGTGGTTCCCAATACCACATAAAACCCGGCATGGCAGTGCATTCATGTAAATGTAGAATCGAAGAGTTTGGGGTGGGAGGATCAGAAGTTTAATGTCATCCTCGACTCTAAAGCCAGCCTGGGATAAATGAGACATTTCTCAAAAAACGAAACAAAACAATAATAGTGTTTATGATGGCATAGGAACTGACCATCATCTGTGACACTTTCCAAGAGAAAGCAAGGTTTCTAAGAACCCTAATCTGGATCCCTAAGGTCGAGAAATATATTCCCCCGGGGCCAATGGTGTTGGAGGAGCAGATGGATGGCCAGAATAAGTCAGGCTTGGGAAACACCAAGGGAACGTGGCCTTCCTGGGTAGGGCTGGTGAGTTTGGGGAGAGAGGGACTCAGGAGGAAGAGGGCTTGTGAAGGAAGACTATCAAACCCCACCCACAGCACTCCACAGCAGTGGTACTGCAGTGGGGCTCCATATTTTGAAGGAAGGGCATTGGTCTGTGGTCCAAGGGTGAGACAATCCTGGCGCACGGTCTCTAGTTATACAAAGGGAGCCCTGACTGCTTTGGAACTGGGAAGAACAGCAAGCATCCCGAGCTGTGTGCTCGTCCCAGGTCCTGAGCACAGGGCTTACAGGCTGTCCAGGAGAGCTGGATCCTGGGTTAAATTGCACTTACAAGCAATGGCTTCTAAATGAAACAGAAGATTTGGGGCTGTTGACCCTCCCCCTTCCGGGCAGGTGCTCACTATTTTTTTCCATTCCTGTTGGGTTTTGCAGCCAACATAACACTTCCATGCACTGCAACTCACCCTTTTAAAGTGGACATGGTAGTCGTCTTTAGATGTGTTGACTATAGGCCATTTCAGAATGTTCTCCTGACCCTCATCGTGCGCCATCTAACTTTCCACATATCCTTTCCAACCCTAGGTGGCCACCAATATGCTCTCCATCTCTGCAGTTTTCCCTGCTCTGGACATGCTACAAGGATGACACTATATAGTATGCCATATTTTAGACGTAACTCCTTGCACATAATATTTTCAAAATCCATTTGTGTCTAAGCATTGGATCTTAAGTCCTTTTCATAGCGTGTTGTATTTTGTGTGGATATACCAGGGGTGTACATTTGAACTTTTCTGTTTACTATTAACATGTATGATGATGTTTTGTATGAGCGGTTGGTTTTCTTTTGTTTTAGTTTTGTTTTTATGGGGTCCTAGGGAATGAGGGATCAAATCCACAGCCTTCTCCTTGCTGGACAAGCACTCTACCATTGTCCTGAATGTGTGCTTTTATCTCTCTTGCATGAACATATCTAGGAATGGAATTGCTACTCCTATGTTAAAACTAGATTAGCATTTTTTTTTTTCTGAGACAGGGTTTCTCTGTATATCCCTGGCAGTCCTGGAACTCACTCTGTAGACCAGGCTGGCCTCGAACTCAGAAATCCGCCTGCCTCTGCCTCCCAGAGTGCTGGGATTACAGGCGTGCGCCACCACGCCCGGCTAGATTAGCATTTTTAAGGCCCATGAATTTTAATAACATATGCCTAGATAACACTAGCATAATAGTGTATTTTTACTAGTACTTGCATGATAAGTAAGTAGCCTTGATGTCTGCAATAAGTTTTGCATTCTCTTTGGCTGTGATTTGAAGTCCTGAGTTACAGCCCGCCCCGATACATGTGGACTCGTTTAAACTATATGCTCATTCTTCCTGGCATTAACAGCTGGACTTTGCCGCAGGTATGCCTTGCGAATCCCTGTTTCTACATAGGATTCACTCAAATGATGATATGAAATTAGCCAAACTAGCACAGTGATTATAAACAGAGAGGAGAAGCAGAACACGGAGTGGTCTGGGACGACTTGACACTTCCTTTACTGAAGCCAAAAATTTAGAATAATGAAATAATACAAACTTAAAGATCTTTATTTTACAAGTGCAAATTTTACTTCACACGTGAATTATTTTTGCTGAATTTACATAACTTTAAAATAGAATGTTAGGGCTGGTGAGATGGCTCCGCAGGTAAAGACACTTGTCACAAAAGCCCACCAAGCTGAAGTCGATCCGCGGGGACCACATAAAGGGAGATGGAGTGATCCGACTCCACAAAATTGCCCTCTGACCTCCACCCATGCACTGTGAAAACAATACCCACACATCAACATCAGACACACACATACAGTAATAATAATAAACTACATTATTTGTTAACCGGTTACTGTTTTGAAATGCTTATAACAGCATTATTCCTTTCCACGGAGGGAGAGAGCAGCAGTCGGACGACCTGCTCTGGAGAGGCACGGTGCCACACACTTTTAATCCCAGCACTTGGGAAATGGAAGCAGAGCACCAGGAGTTCAAAGCCAGCCTTAGCTATGTAACAAGGTCAAGGCCTACGTGAGACCTGTTTCAAACAAACAGAAAGTAAACCAATGGCCTGCTCCGCCCGTAACAGATGTTCTAGGCTGCCAATGTATACAAACATGAGCAATCCAAACAAGTTATTTTGGAACTGTTTGTTTTTTGTTTTGGGGTTTTTGTTTTGTTTTGTTTTTGTTTTTGTTTTGTTTTGTTTTTTTGTTTTTTGTTTTCTCACTGAGAGCCTGAATTGAAAGGCAAGAAACAGACGGGAATTTCTGGCCAGGAAAGTCGGGAAGAACCTGGGTTATCAAGGCCGACGGAGCACTGGAAGCTCTAAGAGCTTGAATAAGAGGGTGACTCCAGGCCTGAGTCTGGAGAAGAGAGCAGTTTGGGATTCCCAAAGAGAACGTGCCCTGGCAGAGGAGAAGTCAATGTTCACACACACTTAGCATGAATAGAGACAACAGAAGACCACAGTCCAAAATGTTGTTCTGAGACTGGCCAAGGACAGGCATCAGCTCCTCATGCTTTCTTTCAGGGTGGAGAAGGAACAGGTTGAAAAGATCTTATAAACTGGACATAGCAAAGAAACTGTCAGTTTTTCCTTAAACTGACCTTCTTGTTGAATACAGGCAGGGTTTTTTTTTTCTTTTTGCAAATAAACATAATCTTATTCTATGATTCATGTTGGGGGGGAGAACCCACCATCAGTGAAGTAATTAGAATAATTTTAGACATGAAGAATAAAGTAAGAAGGACTACTCTTCTCAATATTAAGACCTAGTACATAGCCAAGTCTAAACACGGTGCCGAATTAGGGAAGAGCCCAGTGAAACCCCTAGAAACAGCTCCCACGCCAGTCCCACCAAGCAGTTTTTACAGGAGTATGTAAATAACACAAGGGAAGAGACACTTTCCAAGAAATGGTCCTAAAGAAATTTGCATTCGTGGATTAAAATGAAGCTCGAGCTGGACATGGTGAGACAAACTGATAATTTGGAACTTGGCTGGGGGCAGCGGTAAGACAAGGGTCAGGAGTTCAAGGCCATTCTCAGATACAGAGAAAGTGTGAGGCTGGGCCTCTAGCTACATGAGACCATGTCTGAAAATAAAACAAACAAACAGAAAAAGGCTTAATGTACAGCTTATGCTTTATAAAGAATTAGATTAAAAGTGACCACAGATTTTAAAAAGATTTTATTGTTATTTTTAATAAATAATGTCAGCGTGTCTCTGTGTGGGAATGCATTCCTGCATGCAGGTACTGGAAGAGGTCAGAAGAGGGCGCTGGACTCCCCGGAGTTGTACTTACAGGAGGCTGTGAGCTGCCACTGTGGGTGCTGGGAACCAAGAACAATGTGAGCCCTAACTACTGTGCTGTCCCTCCCGCCCGCCCTGAAAAACGACCGTAGACGTAAATATGAAGTGCAGAAGCATAAAAGTCTTTTAAAAAATTCAAAGAAACTCTTCAGAATCCATGGCTAGGCAAAGAAATTCTTAAGAGTTGGCAACAGGGCTGGAGAGATGGCTCAGCGGTTAAGAGCACCAACTGCTCTTCCAAAGGTCCTGAGTTCAAATCCCAGCAACCACATGGTGGCTCACAACCATCCATAATGAGATCTGACACCCTCTTCCGGTGTGTCTGAAGATAGCTACAGTGTACTTACATATAATAATAAATCTTTGGGCTGGAGTGAGTGGGGCTGGAGCGAGCAGAGGTCCCAAGTTCAATCTCCAGAAACCACATGATGGCTCACAACTATCTGTACAGCTACAGTGTACTCATATACATAAAATAAATAAATCAATCTTTTTTAAAAAAAAAAAAAAAAGAGTTGGCACCAAAGTCATCATCTACAAACAGAACTCTGATACACCCGGCTTCTCTGAAGATAAAAAAAAAAAAATAATTGTTCAACAAAAGACTCTGCTAAGAGATGAAAAGAGCATCCGCAGGAAAGGATAAAATGTATGCAAACCACAAACCTGACACAGACCATGGAAAGAGAGTTTCAACCTCAGAGGAAAGGGGAGGAGCGATCCCATTAGAGAATACATAAGCGATGTGAGCAGACATTTCAGTGAAGAGGGTTTCCAGATGAGACACCCAGGGGAAGCGTCTGCACCATACGCCGCTACCAAATAAAAAAGGAGATCCACAACGAGACACATGTCTTATGGTATTTTTAGTTTGGTTGAGCCATACATTTGTAGCACATGCGTGCTGCGTCTGGTATGTGGGAATTAGTAATTTTTCCAGTAAAAGAGCTGAACTGACTTTTAAAAACAAGAGAGAGGGGGAGGCTCGGCTGTTAAGAGCCACTCTGACTCTGGTTTGGCCATGACTCAAGGTAACTTATTATCTTTTCATTTTTTCATATAAATTATGAGCTCTAGTAGCATCCTGCAGCTAGAGACTCATAGGGAACCTCCCCATGCATCTCTTCCCCAAATACCTAATTTCAGGAAGGTTTAGTGACCGGTGAGAGAACATTTGGTATAGGCTGGACAGAGCCCAGCCGTTTCTCAGCTATAGGGTGGGACAAGGATACTATTTTGTTGACAGGTTTTATGAGTCTATAGGGTACAGACGATTTCACCAAACACCAAGGATAACCATCCAGATGTTCACTGCCATCCAGATGTTCACTGCTCATCATGGGCACCACTCCCTATAACAGCCAAGGCTGCAGTCTTCGGGGACAGCTTAAATGAGTCTAATTTTGTTAACTATATGGCCAATAATATCTAGGATAGTCTCAAACCTATTATTCTCTTTTGCTGTGTTCACTAGACTGCTAATGTGTGTGTGGGTATGTATTTTGATTATTTTTCAAAAATACAAGATCACTCTAACGCCCCATCTCTTCCCTGTTGATTTAGCTGGTGGGAAGAGCTTCTTTAATGTCTACGGGGCCTTCCTTCTATGTGTGAATTGCATGAGGACATCAAATCTTTTCTTGCATGTCGCTAACGGGTTTTATAAATGTTTGCTAAAAGAAAAGGGTTTTGATTTTGTAAAAGACTGAGAAACGGAGAATGCGTAGACAAGAGATGCTGTTTTGGCCAGGAATCAGATTGGGTTCAGAGGTAGACAAGGAGTAAGAAGGCCAAGCACACCCAAGCAGCATTTGGAGAGACCGGACTGAAATTTCGCCTACCCAGCAACTACTGTATGCTAGGCACCACGAACAGAGCAGCGGTGCTGCTGATAGTTATCAGAGGAAGTGGACATCAGTAGCAAGATGCAAGCGAGCTTATGTTTGGATGGAACAAGAGAGAAGGCCACACCAGGGTGGTGAGAGAAGCATCATCTAGTCGTGGGACATGGGGAAGTCGCACAGGGGACATGGCATTCAGAGTCTCTTAAGCTGCTGCCAGTTGATGATGGTGGTGGGGACAATAGTGATGGTGATGATGATGATGTGACAATGATAATAGAGATGATGATGATGGTAGCAGGGTAGACAATGGTGGTGACAATAGTTATGATGGTGACAATGATGGTGGTGATGGTGACAATGATGGTGATGGTGACGATGATGGTGGTGATGGTGGTGACAATGATGGTGGTGATGGTGGTGACAATGATGGTGGTGATGGTGACAATGATGACGGTGATACCACGGCAATGATGATGATAATGGTAGTGTTGGTGACAATAGTGATGACTGGTGACATTGATGGTGGCAGTGACAATAATGATGGTGATGATGGTGATAATGATGATGATGGTGGTGACAACGATGACAGTGACGATGTTGTCGCTGATGAAGATGATGATGACGATGGGTGGCAGTCATGATGGCATCAAACCTGTACACAGTGCTGTGACTTGTCAGGCACTGTTCAGAGTATTCTGTCTGTTACCTCAGTTCATCTGCTCAGCAGTGGGATGAGATAGCCACGTTTCTCCTCATTTGACAGATGAGGCCGCTAAGGCACCGAGACGTCAAGAGCTTTACTCAAAGTCACACAGATAGCAAGAAAAAGTGTTCCCAGGTTAGCTCTGTTGACCTTAGAAATGTGCTTCTGACGATGTGCAAGGGGTTCCATCCACCAAGAAAGTGTGACTCTTAGTCTCTCAAGTACGTGCCTGTGTATACTTGAAGCATGAGCAATGCCTTTTAATTTTTTTAAAAAATTATAACCTTTATTATTTTTTAAAAACATCTTACAAATAAAAACATCACAAGCTAAACTTAACCAGACCCAAAGTCGACACAACTCAATTAACTTCAGAATGGATCAGGCTTATGGAGCAGAAACTGTGACACTTCACATGAAATGTGACACTTTCGGAACTGAGGACACTCAGCGTTTACCCACCACCAAACTCATGAAGCATCTATAACAAAATTAGGATTAGAAGAACAATTAGCTTTGTGCCTGATTGTGTCCTAGTGTGTGGGCATCACCTGCATTCAGTCGTTCCTTGTCCACTTACTTTAAGCCTTTCTTGACATGCTGTGTAAGGCAACACTCTTCCGTGGCTGTGCAGTTGCCCTTGTGGGACATGTCAGGCACGAGAGAAAAGTCCATCACTGGTTTCATGAGACGACCAGACATCTGTGCGCAACCCAACCCTGCAACTCTCTGAGACCTCCCAGGGATCCTCTCACTTTCTGTCAAGACACTGGGAAGTTGTAAACACTCTTGGAATGTTGATCAAAGCTGTCCCAGACCTGATGTCACAGCTTGGAACCACCCGGGGCCCACTGCTCCTTTCTCAAGAGGGTGGGCTTTTGCTTTTTATGTTCATTGTCACACTTCTTCAAAGTAGACCCTCTGTTTCCCACCTTGTTGTCTTGGAACTGTGTGTGTGTGTGTGTGTGTGTGTGTGTGTGTCTGTGTCTGTGTGTCTGTGTCTGTGTTTGTGTGTGTGTGTGTAACAGAATGTGCACAAACTGTCCCAGCTTTGAAAGGGCAGCTGTAACCGAGGCCACAGGGATTTAGGAAGCCCTACATCTTCATCCAATCCTAGTAAAAACCAGACTGAGGTCATTCGTGTGTAAATGGAAACACACCAAGAAAAAATGAATACCAAATGTACAGCAAGATCAAAAGAAGAAATAAGTTTCTCAATGGGATACTCAGGACTGTGCAGAGACCATGGTTACCACTATTTTGCATAAAATTGATGGTCAGAACGTGTCTCCATAAAATCCTTACAACTGGACCTGTCCGAGGCTCTGAGTTAAGAATCCCAAAAGGATGATTTCCACCCCTAAAAAAATCTTGTGAATCCTGATTACACGGAAAAGTGTTAAACACTGTAATGACTGAAGTAGATAGAAACATCCGCTGTGGTGCAGAAGCTGCAAGCGAGACCTGCAAGACACCAAATGCTGTCACAAAGGTAGCAGACACGAAGCACCTCATCACAAAATACTCTGACGGCTGTGCAAGGCTGTAACACCTGAAACCCTCACACTGGAGAAGCTGAGGCAGGAGGACTGCCTCAAGTTCAAGGGCACTCTACGCTGTCTCCGAAAAACATTACTTTGATGAATTCTCAAAATCAAAAATGTGACTGGCAAGATGGCTCAGAAGGTGAAGAGGCACCTGTTGCCAAGCCTGGTGACCTGAGTTTGATCCCCCAGAACCCACATAATGGAAGGAAACAGCCAACCCCCAAACGTTAACCCCTGACCTCTACAGGCCCAATATGTGCATACCCATGCATTTGCAGATATGAGTGTATGCTCGCGTGCACACACACATACACACACACACACACACACACACGCATGCACACACGCGCGCGCACACGCAAATGAATTAATAATGAAGTTTTTTTTAAGTGAAAATGTGTAGATACCATCTGGCCAATCATTCTTTTGATAATTACTGTCAGACGACCCTACAGAGGCAAACGTGCCTCCCTGGGTCCGTTTATATTCATTTGTACATTCAATCATGCATCCATTCAAGGAATACTTACTGATTACTTAATCAGTACCAGAGTGGTTCCTGGGAAAGGGCAGCTGGTGGGCTGGTCTCGAGTGAGATTCGGAGTCAGAGAGACAGCCGTGAAGCCCTGCCGTATCACTGCCATCCAGCACACCACATGCCGTACCACTGCCATACGCGTGCTGTCCAGCGAGGGAGCAAGACTCCCTCAGCCTCTGACCTCTCATCTGTAAAATGATCATAGTGACAGTAGGCTCATCTGGCAAATCATTCAAAAGACTGGTTGGTTAGAGTGTGTGTGTGTGTGTGTGTGTGTGTGTGTGTGGTCTGTCTCTCATACATTTAGGCCAAGCTTAGCATATAATTAATATCTTAAAGGGGGAAAGGGGGAAGGAACTTACTTGAAAATGTAAATCCCTTCAGCTTAGAGGTGGCTCAGTCAATTCCTCGGCCCCTTTTCTAGATACCTATCTATATACGCCTATGATCCATAGCCTAGTAGCCAAGAAGAAACAGGAACACGGAGCATGCTGGGATGGGGGAGGGTGGGGCTCTGGTGTGTAGAGAAAGCCGGCTTAGGATGCCAAGGCTGTCTTCATCCTTGACTTCTCTTAGAGGAAGTCCACAGGCTTGGGGCTGACCGGTAGGGCAACTAAGAGCCAGTTCTAGATTTGTGAGGATGAGGCTTCCTGGGAGCACTCCCAGGGAGCACTCCTCCTAGGCTATAGGCAGCCGGAATAGGAGAGGGACTCAGACACAGGGACATAGTTAGGAGCCAGGAATGCTGGATACCCAAGTACGTTGGAAATTCACATAGACAACAAATCTTGTTTTAACTGAGGGTCCATGCAACGCTGGGGTGAGGCTAGACTAACCTATACTTAGGTTATGTTAATCCCAAACTACAGTTTATATGGAAGCCTTACGCAGGAAGGAAACAGGAACTGACCTCCACGATCCTACGTTTCTGTCTGAGACCGTGTGAGTTGTAACATCTCTGGCCAGCCCGCTGGCCTGCTGGCCTGCATGCTCATTACCCATGATGGCAGAATCGTCCATGAAGCCCTCTGTGGAGACACGAAGACCCTTTTCAGACGGGGAAAATGCAGATTGTGGGGGACCCAGAGAGAAGCAAGCAGCTAATAGGGAGTTGTTTGTACCATTTGGATGCTAAGGCGCTGTCTTAGTCGTTATTAATAGTAATTACTTACTTAATTAGAATAGATTCTTTTCTCATACAATATATTATGTTTACAGTTTCCTTTCCCTTTACTCTTCCCAGTTCTCCCCTCCCCCACCCCGTCTCCTCCAGATCCACTCCTTTTATGTCTCTTATTAGAAAAGAGGCTTCTATATGATAATAACAACCACACATGACAAAATGTAATAAGACAAAACAAAAGAAAAAAAAGAACCCCAAAAGCAGGCACGGGAATCAAAGACCCACTTGATCACACACTCAGGAGTCCCACCAAAATATCAAGCTGAAAGCTATAATACGCAGGCAGATATAATACGCACGCAGAGGGCCTGGTGCAGACCTGTGTAGTTAGCGTGCTCGCTGCTTCGGTTTCCGTGAGCTCATATGCGCCTTGCTTCGTTGATTCAGAGGCCTTGTTCTCCTGGGGTCCTCCATCTCCTGTGGCTTTTATGATCTTTCTGCTCCATCTTCCACCAGGTCCCCTGAGCTCTGAGGAGAGGGATTTGGTAGAAATGTCCCTTTTAGAGCTGCGTGTTCCAAAATTCATTCTCTCTTTAAGCATTTTCCCCAAATCCCACAACTATCCTTAGATTTTATCAAGAACTCCCATTTACAGACGAGCAAACCGAACCTCCTTGGTAAAGTGGCCATGTCATTTCTTTACTCCAAATGAGAAATGTTTTAAAGTGAAAGAAAGCTATGGTGGGGCTGGAGAGATGGCAGAGCGGTTAAGCGCACTGACTGCTCTTCCAGAGGTCCTGAGTTCAAATCCCAGCAACCACACGGTGGCTCACAACACCATCCGTCATAAGATCTGATGCCCTCTGGTGTGTCTGAAGACAGGGACAATGTACTCAAATAAAATAAAAAAGAAAGCTATGGTAAACTGGACCTTCCCTTGCACACTAGGATGATGGTATTCTACCTACAGAATACATGCCCTGATCGCCCTTGTAGGAAGCAACGTGGAAGGGTTAAAACACAGACAGACTGGCCCCAGAGCTCATCTACTTAACTAGAAGCCAGAGAAAGGTTTATGTACTTCTTCCCGAGAGACACACCAGGCCCTCTGAAGGTAAGGACTCCAGCTCTGCTTCTGGCTATGTCCTCGGTACCTGGTACTCAGCCCATATGCACAGAGTTGGCACCAAGAAGTACTGGACGGGTAAATGAACCTGGGCAGCCTCTAGGAGAGGGTGGGCTCTGACCATGGCTTGTCTCAGGCAGAGACCTGAACAGCCACCTCCTTTCCCTTGCTCTGTCTCCTTCTCAGATGCGTAGAGACCGTCACAGAAGTGCGCCAAGTGGAATCAGCACTCGGTTGCAAGTCGCAAGGCAAACATCAGTGGCTTCTTTTCTTGAGTCAGATCATAAAAGTTGTCAGACCCACGGCCTACTCTCCCTAGTCCAGCTCCTGTAGGTAGAGAATGGGTCACATCTCCTGGCGACTGACCGGTCAGTCCCCTTGGTCCTCCATTGGTCCCTCGGCCTGGGAATGCGCCCCGTCTTCCCCGTGGAGCCAAGAATGTCTCTCCGATCTCCTCTGCAGTGTTCCCTCACAGCACCTAGCCTGAGGACACTCCCTCCCAGCTGTGACCACACCCTTAGCGCCTACCTACTACTTCCATTTCTGTGCAGGAAATTTAAGCCTTGGACAATCCACTGCAAGCCTACACCCTCTTCAAACAGGAATCGCCAGATCCTTACAAAAATAAACGAACCTCTCTCCTCTTTGCATGGGATCAGAAGATTGCATATTTACAGAGAAGAGGCAGTCTCTGGCAGCCCGCCCCCTTTCCTCTGCCGAAAGATGTCATTAAATCCAATGACTCTGGCCCGCAGCTACAGAATGAACAAGGGCTCTCCCTGACATTTTGGCTCTACCCGATACTTAGCTGCCGTGTAATTGAACTAACCTGGCTGCACGCTGATGTCATGGGCAGTGTCTCAGAAGGTGCAGCTTTGAACCGTAGGAGTCTGGCACACCGCCTGACATGTGGGGCGTCAGATAAACATGATTAATTTGACTTGACCACTAAGGGAGGGTCTAAGTTCGAACACCCTGAATTACATACATCTGCCATCAAAGTGTGTGTTAGTTTGGTCCCAAAGAAGCCTACTGGGTAGTTAAGCCTCAATTCTGAAAATTAGAGAGAAAGGAAAGCTGAAGCACTTGGCGAACTACTCTTGCAGCGTTCAGTCTCTCCCCAGCTCTGGGCTTTGCTGCTCTTGAGCTGGGTGGCCTTGGATGGAGCCCTGAACTTCCTGGGGCCTCAGGTTGCTTGGCCCAGAGTCAAGCATGTTTAACAAAGTCCCTTCCAAGTCATAATCTTTCAGCCTTAATCCCAAATATATCTGGCAAAAATCATGTCTGAAGATAGCCCCGACATCAGAGGAGTAAGAGCAGTGGAGGAGGGGCGGGCCAGGGGGCTCTCAGCGTGGGCCTCTGGACGGGTATTAGTCTTCAGAGGATACGAGACTGATGTTTGACCTGCTAACCTTCAGGACAGAAGCCTGACTGTCACCATCCCTTGTGGTTTTAACAAACCACAGACTGCTATGAGTGTTTGCCTGGTTTTCCATGAGAGATAAAGCACTGTCTGCTGAGGCGCAGGGGAGGCCCCTCTGCAGGAGCACAGTGTGAGAACCAGTTAGCGATGCGGAAGGGGGAGGGGTGCCATCTGCAGGGTCTGCCCTCAGCACTCAGCTCCGTTCTGGGGCCACAAAACCAAGACTCAAATGACTCAGGCTCTTGTGATCTGCACCATAAGTGAATGCTCAGATTCTTCAGGAGTGCCCAGGGACTGGGATTGCTTTGAAAATGACTTTCTCTGAAGTGGATGAACTAGCCTTCACGTTGGCGTCCCTCACATAGGTTTCAAAGAACATAGTCCCAGTATCTGCTGGGGTGCTTTCAGCCTGGGAAGGGGTGAGAGGGTCTTCAGGGTCCCTCGTGGAAGTAGAGAGGGTGATGTCGAGGAAAGGATTGAGGAGATCTCTGCTCTCGCAAACACAGACAGGTCTGCGTCTTCAAAAACTTGGAGTAGCAACTGACCCACTTCTCCTTTCACGTCATACACACATGCATATGTACATACATATAAATATACTTACATATATATACATATATACATGCCTGCATATATATACATATATACATGCCTGCATATACACATACATATATGCATACATACATATACATGCGTGCATATATATATACATATATACATGCCTGCATATATACACACATACATATATGCACATATACATATACATGCTTGCATATATATATACATATATACATGCCTGCATATATATACACACACACACACACATACACACACACACACACACACACACACACACACACAAATACACACACATTATTGATCTTTCTCCAAGGCTGTGCCTGGCACTTTTCAGAGAACTCTTTCTGACTTTGTTTTCTGTCAGCTCCCAGGAAACCCTTTTGTATATTAATATGGCGACCCTCCCCTAGGTGGTTCTTCTAAGATGCTGGTTCCTGACAGGATCTCCCTGCCTCATACAAGCTGTTGGGAATAGCTCCTGCTGCAAGCGCCACCTAAGTCCCATGGTAAACTGTGTGACTGACGACACATCTCTTAAGTCACAAGCACTGAAGCTGTTTCATTGCTAATACAAAGGATGAGACTGGGTGGCTTTTTTTCCTACACCATCTGTAGTTTTTTATCTACTTGCAGTCCTTGTACAATAATAATTTTTAATGTTTTAATTACATTTTATTTATTTACTTGGGGCATGGAGGGTTTGAAGATCAGAAGACACCTTGTGGTAGCTGGTTCTGTGCCTTCAATCATTTCAGGCCTGGGGAACTTCGGTCATCAGGGTTGATGGCAGGTGCCTTTACCCACTAAGACAACCGGCCAGCCTCTAAGTATAAATTATTTTTTAAAATATTACATAAAATCAGTGTATAAAACAGCCAGTGTTTTCAATCACTGGACAAGCTCGTGCAAGACATAAATCGCCTGAAAAGGGTTACATACAACAGGATGTGCCCTTGTTTTTAGCAGGAAAAAGAAGTCTTGTAACAACAGGAAGCACTGGGAGGCCTCGGGACCAAGGCTTCCAAGCAAAGCCGTCTGGAAACAATGGCTGCCCGTGGCTCAGGAACATCGGGCAGGAAATGAAAAGATGCTGGGGTGGGGGTGGGAGCACGGAGGAGCTGACGAGCTGCTACCTGGAGCTTCTTCACGTGGGCTCAGCCTACTCGCCTGAATGAAGTCACATTTCTCCGAACTCTCCCCATCCCCCACTGGCAAACCTGACGTTAGAAAAACTACCGCCGTGGCTGGAGTCCACAGTGCCACGGATCTGGAAACCATTAGGAAACAGCACCGCCCAGGAAACCAGAGGGGACAATGAGCAGGAGAACCGTGTGGTGACGTCAGCAGAGGGCGGGGCCGTAGATGTCCTAAGAAGCGTATACAGCTAAGTCCCTGGAGGACTCTGACTTTGGCAGAGTAAATATAGTGTCGGGGTTAAAGAGAGTCCAGCCATACCAAAGTAGATACATTTAAACCTTCTGAGGTGGGAGCTTATGTTTTATTTAACGAAAACTTCCGTTCCTATGGGTGGGGTGAGTTGGCCAGTCTTGAAGAATGCAAATGAGAAACAAAAACAAAACAAGCAAACAAGAATAACCGTCCTGCCTCGTCCAGGAAGACTTTGATGTAAACCACCAGGAGCAAGAAGCCAAACATTGGCAGGTGGGCTCGGCTCTTATGTTCTGACCCAGCTTCTTCTAGCTTCATGCAGGAAGCTGGTGGGTCTTGGGATATTAGTTCAGCAAGGAACATCAGCCCTCATTCCATCCAGAAGTAGCTCTCCGCTTGGATAAAAGTCTGAGGCTGGGAATCACTTATGGCCTGGGAGCTCTGCTGGCTCTGCTGGTGAGAGTTTCCCGTCACAATTCAAAGGAGTGACTTGCCCTCCTCAAAGGTCTAGATCTGATTGCTGTGGAGCAGGAAGAGTCGGGCTCCTTAATTCATCTAAGCCCTTGCCCTCTTGACTCCGCCCTTAGATGGGAAATCTTCCCCGGGTTGTTCTTTTCCTGTTCTATTCATCCTTAGCCTATGTCTGGGTCTACCACGAGTGGGAGTCATGCTTATTAAAATCTATTGAAAAGCCCGAGAGCTATAGATACCCCGGTGCTACCTCTAGTTCTTTGGTCTACCACAGTCTTCCCACTTAGAAAATAAAAATAATAGCCTGAGAGATGGCATGGTGGCTGAGTGCTTCCTGGCAAGCACTGATCTACAGAGTTCGTTTAAAGGTCAGGCTCGCTGGCAAAAATATGTCTGTGACCCAGCAGTGAGGGGCAAAAACCTGTGCCTGTCAAGAGATATTGCCAGCCAGCCAGTGTGGCTCAAACATCAAGCTCTAGGTTTGGTGCTAGACCCTATGTTAGGAAGTCAAGAATTTAGAGAAATGATGGGAGAACATTCCCCAAATCAACCTCTGTCCTCTACGGGAGACCACTCACCCAAAGGTAGCCTTGATCTCCACCACCAGGTTAAATGTTCCAGAAGCACCCTCTGGATAACAGCGTTCTTCTTCGTCAGCGAGCTCAGTAAGCAGCAGAGCTGGAGTTTTGTGCACTGTTTGTTTGTTTGTTTGTTTGTTTGTTTTTGGTTTTTGTTTTGGTTTTTTAAGACAGGGTTTCTCTGTGTAGTCCTGGCTATCCTGAACTCACTCCTTAGACCAGGCTAGCCTCGAACTCAGAAATCTGCCTGCCTCTGCCTCCCAAGTGCTGGGATTAAAGGCATGCGCCACCACCGCCTGGCCAGTTTTTGTTTATTTTAAGTTACCTGTTCTTGCTCATAAATTGGGCTTGGCGATGTACTTGAGGTTGACAGAGCTCTGTCCTCTGGGCCACTCCTGGCCTGTCTGAAGGGCAGTCAGTCTTGTGGATCCCTTACATATCCTTTAAGTGTAAAGCCTTATTCTCAGACAGAGAGTGGAACAGGGGGAGTATTTTCAAATTACACACCGTCGAGCAGCCTCCAGTGGCAACAGACAGACAGACAGACAGACATCCTCAGATGAGACTTCTGTGTGCGGGGTGAACCAAGCCAGCCCAAGGCCCTAAGTGGGGTACTACCTGGAGCCACAACACACTCCATAGTACTCAACACTGTGAGCACGCGCGCGCGCGCACGCACACACACACACACACACACACACACACAATACATACACCCAGAAGCGCCCTGGGCGGCCCCGTCTGCCCCTAAAGGCAGCTGCAGATCTAGCCTGCCTGGGAGCTGCCTGGATTGGAACTGACTCTAGCGAAGCCACGGGGCATGTCTGCGAGGAGGAATAGTATTATCGAGGGGGTGTTTAGCAAGACTTACCTGGAGGTAGAGATCAAGATAGAACGCAATCTTCCCTGGCCATCGTTTTAAAACTCCCCTATTAACCTGCGTCCCACCAGACTGGTCTAGGCAGCATTCCTGGGATTCACCGCATCATTTCTCCGATTCTGCCGCGTTTATACCATTGTCTGATCGCCATGCACCGTGTGTTTATTATGTGCCAGACATTTGACCAAGGAGCGCTCTTCAGACACATGGTGTATATCCCGTCACTTCAAATCACTCACGTTCCAGGGTCAGAATTCCACCGCATGGCTTTGATGAGCCCCCACCCCGCCCCACCCCCACAAGCCTTTATTTATTCACTGTCTCATAACACAGTGAGCTCTAAGGGTGAAGATCCAGGCTCAGCGCTCTCTAACATGGTCCCTTCTCATACAGCTGGAGTTCCTTAAATGTACATTATTTTTTGTACTTGACCAAACCCTGAAATGGCTGCACCCCCATCACCATGTGCAGTCTTTGTTTAAAAAAAAAAAAAAAAAAAAAAAGTTGCAATTTTTTTGTGGCTGCCTAGGGCCCTTAGTGTGTTTGGCTGGATGTTTTCCTACTGGTCATGTTGCTCAATACCTCTGAGCTCTAGGGTCCTCGTGTGTGTAATAGGGTGAAAATGCCACTATAAGCTGGTTATAGGTCGAGGGCAGCGATAGATGAAAAAACAAGTGTTAGAGTCATCATCTCAAGGGCCGTGCAGCATCTGAGAGTTGGGAGGAAATGACCACGGGGCCACCCTGTTCCTGAGCTCTAGGAACGAACGGGCTCCTGACTTGAGTCTTCCCTGGGAGGCTGGGCAGAGCAGAGCTGATTCCTGGAGGCCCTGCCAGCAGGTTAGGCAAACACTTCAGTTTAATGAGGGCAATTGCCTCATAGGATGGCTGCAAAGGGCGTCTGCAAACATTTCGTTGCTTCACTGCTCTCAGGGACCCCCTCCAGCTTCTTTTAATTCAACTTGCTCTTCAAAACCCTGGTTTTAGAAAGCACTGTCCCTTCAGAGAACGGAAGAAAACAAGAGTCAGATAGCCTCTGCTGTCTACAGGCAGTCACTGGTAACGCTCCCAAGTGCCCTCCTCTTGCCACTTAATACAGGACACAAGGTAGGCCCCTTCTTTGGTCGGTTAGTTGCTTGGTTTGGGGTTTTGTTGGCGGTAGAGTCTATACTGTTTCTCATATCCTAGTCTGTCCCTGACCTCCCAGTCCTCCTGCCTCCAGCTTGAATTACAGGGGCGTACCACCACACCCAGCTCGGGAAGTATTTTTCATTTTTTAAAAGCCACTTATACTCTTTTGTAACTTTTTCAAAGACACTTTAAGTGGTTATTAAGTGGAATGTTTAACATCTAGATAGGCCCGTGGTCGTGAACTTTTTGTCACTTTGGCAACCAAGGGTAAGAGACCACTCTTCTGTCCTCCTTAGGCAAGCACAGCTGACAGGCCCTGTCCCGAGGAGAGAGCCTGGGAGGCCTGGGGCTTTCTCTGTTCTGCATTGCACCGCAGTGATGTCATAGACAAGGCATGGCCTGTGGCATCAGGCAAAGCTGGAGTTAGCTCGGCACTGAGAGACTTTGCGATGTGGGCCAACTTGCCTAGCCTCTCTAGAACCGACTCTCATGTTTCAAAACAGAGATGAGCTTTTATCTGTTTACTGGGCTGACTCTGCATGTAGAATAGAAAATTCGTCTGGGAAAAAAAAAAAAAAAAAAAAACAGACCGAAAGCCACCCAAAGCAGTGGCTTGGAAAGCGTCTCCTCTGACGGTCCCACATCTCAGTGGAACACAGTTAGAAATGGAGACAGACAGTACCTGGAAGCCAGGCGTGGTGGCGCACGCCTGTAATCCCAGCACTTGGGAGGCAGAGACAGGCGGATTTCTGAGTTCAAGGCCAGCCTGGCCTACAGAGTGAGTTCCAGGACAGCCAGGACTACACAGAGAAACCCTGTCTCGAAAAACCAAAAAAAAAAAAAAAAAAAAAAAAAAAAGACAATACCTGGAACCTGTAGACTTTTTAATTGTATTTCTCCAGTTCCCTTTCCTGTCAATGACAGAATTTACAACATTCTTTTACATCCTTCCGTATACGCTAATTCATGGACAAACGGGTATCTTTTCTCTTATTCTCTAAAGTAAACATGTTAGCATACCATTACATTCATCTAATACAACTCTATTTGTTATTTTTGCTATCAGTACATGAAAATTTTGCTATTCTTTTTAACAATTACATTATACTCTACAATATTCTACAATTTGAATGCTCTATTATGTTAGCATTTTTTTCTTTTTCTTTCTTTTTTTTTATTTTTTTAATCTTGCTTGGTTGGCTGGTTGGTTTGGTTTTTTGAGAAAGGGTTTCTCTGTGTTGCCCTGGCCACCCTGGAGCTAGCTCTGTAGACCAGGCTGTCTTTGAACTCAGAGATCTGCCTGCTGGGATGAAAGATGTGGCCCATCATACCAGGCTTAGGGAATTTTTTTCTTAATAATCTTATACTATTAAACAAAACTGCCATAATGAATAACTTTGTAAATATTTCACTATGTATATAAGAATATCTGTAGGACAGATTCCTAGAAGAGGAACCACTGAGCCAAAGAGTATGTGAATTTGTCTTTCTGATAGTCTCACATTTCCCTGCAATCTGTTCTGCTACGAGCCTTGTGTGACAAAGCTGCTCTTCCCCAAGGTGTGACATACATAGTTTGTCATAAAACTCAACAAATCTCTGCCAATTCCAGACTGAAAAGCTATTTATATGTGCATGTGTGTGAGAGAGAGTTGTACGAATAAATATAATTTGTGGTTGGACTGGGCTTGGGTAGTTCTGTGAGGGGAGAATGCACTGGAGAGGTAAGCTCATGCAGGAAGCTCTGTCTGGAGAAGGCGTCGGAGCCGAGTTAGGCAGATGGAGGAGTGGAGGAGCTGCCCATGGGGAGGAGAAGCCAAGGCAGGGGTGTGCCTTCCTGACCATTGAGGAAAGGGCAGAGTTCACCACTTCCAAAGAAGTGAGAACCTGGCCTGGATCTCACTATGTAGCCCAGGCTGGCCTCAGATTCATAGCAATCCCCCTGCCTCAGCTTCCTGAGTACTGAGACCAGATGCATAAGCCTCCACACCCAGTCTTCATATTCTAGTTCTTTATGAGCTGAATGTGTATGGCTTCTAAAAGCAAGTCCTAAGGCGGCTTCTAGAAAAGCTTTGACTGGGATAATGGCCAAGATCCCAGAGGACAATGCAGGTCAACACCTGTGTGTCCTGATCTATGACGAGAAGCACTGTGCATTGGTACCGTCATCTTCTGGGCATGTGAGAGTGGAGAACCAAAGCATATAGACAACACAAATCAGAGATAGATTTTCTTCCGGCATCAAAAACACAAACAACAAATATCCGATAACTGGACCTCATCCAAGTTTAAAACTTCTCTGCCTCAAAAAATACCATAAATATGTATCTTTGTATGCTAGCTTAAGACCATCTTATTTATTTTAGTTTAGTTTAATTTTGGATTGTTTGGTTTGGTTTGGTTTCTTATGGAGTCTTACTATGTAGCCCTGGCTGTCCTGAAATTCTTTATGTAGACCAGGTTGGCCATGATCACACCCTGCCTCAGCCTTCCCAGTTTTGGTATTAAAGGTATGTACAACCATGCCTGGAAAGACATTAATTTTAAAAATAAAATAAATAAATTTTTTAAAATTAAGTTACTCAATGCTCGTGACATCATGGATCTTGGAGGAGAACCTGCAACCACTACTTTACTAAACCAGCAAAATCCCTACCTACAATCTAAACATTTATCCTTTTACGCACAGATAAGCATAGTCTTCAACTCTTGTGGTGGTTTGAATAGGTATGGCTCCCATAGACTCATGTGTTTGAATGCCTGACCATAGAGAGTGGCACTATTAGGAAGTGTGGCCTCATTGGAGAAAGTGTGTCATTGGGGGAAGGACAGGCTTTGAGGTTATATTCATGCTCAAGCTATGCCCAGTGTGGGACACAGTCTCCTGCTGCCTTTGGATAAAGATGTAGAACCCTCAGCTCCTCCAGCACCATGTCTGCCTGCACGCTGCCATGCTTCCCACCATGATGATAACAGACTAAACCTCTGAAACTATAAGCCAGCGCCAATTAAATGTTCCTTTATAAGAGTTGGCAAGGTCATGGTGTCTCTTCACAGCAATAAAATCCTAAGACACCCCTCCCCCCATCAAGGAAACTTCTCTTTGCAACAGACAGAAATCACTGCAGAAAACAATAGGCAATCATAATGCAGAGTTCTGGAGCCCAGTCCCAATAGATACAGCCACAAAACATTCCTGCACCTAAGGCTCAGAGAACATTGTGGATGGGGGGAGGGAGGCTCTAAGACACAGAGCATCAGAAAGTTTGCAGTGATATTGTATCTCCCTGCAGTGTTAGAAGCTATACCCATGTGTGTATTGCCTAAAACAAAGACAACATCAAGAGAGACACACCAAAGTAGATGAAGGAAAGACCACAAGGCTTCAATGGCTACCCAGACAACTTCCTGCAACTAAGGAATGCTGAGAGCGGCAGAAATAGCCTTCACCAGGGAGGAGCACATCAATTGGCTATCCAATACCAAACGATCAGCCCTGAAAGCATATGCATGGATAACATTATACACACTGATCGGTTCTATTTAGGAATGTGTGTGTGTGTGTGTGTGTGTGTGTGTGTGTGTATGTATGTATGTATGCATGTAATGATATAAAATGGAAAAAAAAAAGAGGCCATGAATTTGGAAAGAAGCAAAGCAGGGTTTAAGGGAGGGTCTGGAAGGAAGAAGGGCAAGAGGACAATGACCTGGTTATATTGTAATTTCTAAAGTTTGAAATTAAAAAAAAAAAGTATAAAGACAGCCTACTGCTTAGAAGAAGACATTTGCCGAAAACAGATGTGATGAGAGTCTCGCATCCTGAGTACTTCAAGAACTATTATGACAGCACCAAAAGACAAGCAATTCCACTACGAGTTGAGTCGGAAGGCAGTCTCCAGAGAAAAGACACAAGTGGCCAGCCAGCCCAGGAGGAGATGCTAAGCATCACTAGCCGTCAGCAAAATGCAAATCAGAACCACAGTAAATACCGGTGCATCCCCAGGAGGATGGCCAGAAGAAAAGATAGACAAGAGCAAGTGTCGACAACGGCGTGGAGCGTGGAGTGGTCGGAATCCTCCTAGACTGGCCAGCCGGAGCTGTTTTGAAAAACAGTTTGTCAGTTCCCCAAGAGGGAAATCTAGAGTTACCCTCCCGCTCCTGTATCTATAGCCAAATCTGTCCACACCAAACACACCACACACACACACACACACACACACACACACACAGAGGAATCTTTTTTGTTCATAATAAGCCAAAGAGTGGAAACAGCTCAATTTTCCACCAGCTGGTCAATAGATAAGCAAAGTGAAGAATTGGTTTAGAATAATATTCAGCCATGGAAAGGAACAACGTGTCAACGCATGCCGCTATGTAAATAGATCCGGCGAGGATTCTGCTAAGTAAAGGAAGCCCATCAGCAGACCACACATAGTCAAGAGTCCATGTTTGTAGAAAGTCTGAAACAGAAAGACCCATGGAAATAGAAAGCCGGCCAAGGGCTTCAGAGGAGGGACGTGGGTAGTAACTGAGAATCAATATTGGGTTTTTGAGGGGAACGGGTAATGAAATGTTCTACAACAGATAGTGTGACGGATGCTGAAGTTGTAAATGTACTTCCCAAAGCCCACTTGATTGTGCTCTTTAAAAGCGGCTGAGTCTGGGCTCCATGGAAGCAAGCAGTGTGTGTGTGTGTGTGTGTGTGTGTGTGTGTGTGTGTGCAGGCCATGTTTGTGAGGGTGCCCACAGAGGCCAGAAGATGGTGTCACATCCCAGAGAGCTGGAGTCACAGGTGGTTGGGAGACATCCGATATGGGTGCTGGGACCCAAACCCAGGCTCTTTGGAAAAGCAGTGAGTTCTAAGTGATTGCTAAGCCATCCATCTCCCCACCCCCAGCCCCCAAGCTAAACTGGTGGCCCCAACAACACACTTTTTCTGCACCCTTTACATGAAGGTCGGGAATAAGGACCCAGAGAGGGATAGGAGATAAGAACAGGGAAGGGTGGGTATGCCTGTACCTCTAAAAGACAAAGGCAACTCCGTGTGCTCTGAGAGACTGTGGCTTTAACAACCCCACAGTGACCACACAGAACTGAGATCGCTCGCGTCTGCCCCAGACCCTCGCACCCAGGAATCGGAGGCTGTTCACAGAGTCACAACTTCCGGAGGGACATGAAAAGCTTTGACTGTGGCCTTTTCTGCTCTGACCCCTTGGAGGCTCACCCAACAGCCCATCAGGAAGCAAGTGCATGGTTGTGCCTGGTTGGATGCAGGGAGCCGAGGAACCCTATAGCACTACATAAACAGGGCTACGTGGAAGGGTTTTCTCTTCTGTCCGAAGCCATCTGAGGAAAAGCTTTGCGCTGGTTAGAAGTTAACTTTCGGGCTGGAGAGATGGCTCAGCGGCCCAGAGCACTGCCTGCTTTTCCGAAGGTCCTGAGTTCAAATCCCAACAACTACATGGTGGCTCACAACCATCCGTAAAGAGATCTGACACCCTCCCCCCTCTGGTATCTGAAGAGAGTGACAATGTACTTACATATAATAAATAAATATTAAAAAAGAAGAAGAAGAAGTTAACTTTCACGGTTGTCTGATCCAGGGAAAACAAAAGCAAACCAGAAAAGGGGAGTTGGAGAAGAGTGCCCGTGAAACAGCTCAAAGAGATGATAATATCGGATCGTAGCCAACAATTGTGTGAACCTGGGTGGAAGAAACTCAAAGTTCTTTGGGCGCCAGAGAGACCAAACTCTTGTGTCTCCAACCTCCAGAGTCACTCCCCCTCGCACCTGCATTGACAAGGGAGACTTTCTATTTATCTGTAGGCACTCAGCTCGTGTCTATCAGGATCCTACTGTGAGCAGAATCAGAATCTGAAACTGTCCTTGATGTAGCTAGACTCCGGAGACAACAGTCCAAGGAATCCTGAGACTTGGACTAAACTCTTACTGAAGTTTTTTTGGCATGTGTGCTCACATGTGATTTTGTGTGTGTGTGTGTGTGTGTGTGTGTGTGTGTGCGCGCGCGCGTGCATGAATGTCTGCAGGCCGTGTTTGTGAGGGTGCCCACAGAGGCCAGAAGACGGTGTCAGATCCCTGAGAGCTGGAGTCACAGGTGGTTGTGGGACATCCAGTATGGGTGCTGGGAACCAAACTCAGGATCTCTGGAAAAGCAGTGAGTTCTAAGTGATAGCTCAGCCCCCTCTCTCCAGCCTCAAGACAAAGTGCTTGGAAGCCTTGGCCACACCAACCCCCAATACCGGCTCTCTTTAAGCCCTTGTTGCCTCAAGTGTCACTTCAGAGAGGCTGGCAACAGTGTCACCTCAGAACTTGTTTAAAGATAATTCCTTCCTGCTGCCACCTCCAACCCCCTTCCTCCCCACCCGGAATATGTCTGTTGACAAGATCCCTTGATGTGTGCTTGATGTGTGTGTACATCTGCACTTCACGTGCTCTAAGCAAGGCCGGTGGCTTTTCAGCCGTGGTGGCTAAGGGACACACTTGGCTGCTCTAAATGGAGAGATGGAGTGACTTCCTGTCCCCTTGCTGAAAGGAAGGGAGACCTGCGTCTTCCCATCTGGCCCAAGATAAGAATCCAGAAGGTGTGGGACACGTTTGGGACTGGAGAATATGCTCTCGTTCTGTGAGGGGTTACAATAACTCTTCCTTCTCATGCGGAGCTGTAAACAAGGACTTCCCTGACATTTCCCCAACTCTAAAATATTCGATGCTTTTGTGCCTCACAGAGTCGCCTAAAATCACAGAGACCTCACAGAAGCAGAATTTCTCTCTCAAAAAAAGGAACAGCAGCAATTCCAAAGAGCAGAGACGAGTTTTGACAACTCACTGGGATGGAAGAGCTGAGCTCTGTTATCGGCCACAAAAAAAAAGATAAAATAAAAAAGTAAACAAGTTATAAATTCATGTCCTACATCAGCCACAAGAACAGAAATAACAGCTGTCATTGCAGAATACTTCTGATATCCAGGATCTGGATTAAATGTTTCCAAGGATAATTTCAGTCCTGGCATGAGGTTAATATCACCACTGTCTTCATTATATATATATTTTAATTCCAGGCCACAAAGGCAGTCTGGCGTCTAAGTCTTTACTCTCAGCCATCCACCACACGTGACAAGGTACAGAAGAGCTTTGGTGGTGTAGGAAGAGTCAGCTGTTGTTTACACTATAGAAATGTCATGTGTGTGTGTGTGTGTGTGTGTGTGTGTGTGTTTAAGCAATGCCACTCTGTTTCTCTCTTTAGAGTAAGACACACAGACTTAGCAAAGCTCCTCTGCAATAAAACACATCCAACTGTAGCTTTTCTGGTCAAAGATGCTCCCAGACCCCACCCCCACCCTCTAATCAGGCACAGGAAGTGGATCCACCTCTGTGGTCTCTGGCCTCTGATATTTCCAATGCAAAATCCACTCCCTGACCTCTTGATACCTGGGTTAACTGGAAGATTCTCCCCAGTTCCCGTCTTGCAGGAAGAGCCACGGGCAAAATAAGGATATGTTGTCAAAGGGAGAGGCTCCTGGTATGTGCTAGCTTTTGAGGGATGGGCAGGATATTTTTAAGGATGATGAATTTGATCAAATGCCTAACTTACAATTATTTCAAAGCCGAAAGAAAAAGAAGATGCTTTGAAAGCGTTGTCATGGGGAATTAGATGGTGTGGGATTGTAGCTTCGGGATCGAGTTCTTGCCTTGCGTCCAGGCAGCCCTGGATTAGATACTCCGGCACCCAGTAACAATCATGAGACTATTGAAGCCAAATATTTTGTGTGTAGGTAGAAGTCTGGATTTGGACCTCTAATATCTGCCCAGACAAAGGTTCAATCTAAGCTAGATGCAGTGGTCCTTGCCTGAGCCCAGTCAGTACATGGGAAACCTGGTGACTTCAAAGCTAACCTGAACTGTATATCACAGCCCTATCTCAAAACAAGAGCCTGTCCAGTGTGGACCTGTATTCAGGAGAGAGCTTGTGTAATGAGCATAAATGAATTGGCACTGGTCCAATCCGAGGAAAGACTGGTGTGTGTTGGGAGTCTGACACAGCACTGACCAATCCCTAGTTTATGGAAGACCTGTGTCATCCCTACGTGACCAGGAGCCACAAATGACTTTAGTCTGAGGGTTGGGCTGTCCCACAGTAAGTCAGCATTCACTGCTGTCACAAGAGGACCTCAGGCGGACTGGTCAAGGGACTCAAGTAGCAAATGACTTGATGTTTCCTCTGTGCATCTAAAGGACATGTGTCATTCTGTCATTCTGACGATGCCCCTTGAGGTCAACCCAGAGAGAACAACACAGACATTCTCTGCCTCCAGAGCTCTGAGCGCTGGGAGGGTGAGCATGTAAGAGGCCATGTCAGAACCTTTTAGATACAACTCATTTAAGTAGTGACTAGAAGGAAGGTTTGGGGGAAGGTTTCACCTTTCAAAGGAGAGTATTGTATCCCTTACAAACAGATAACGTTTCTGTGAACTGTTAAACTGCTAAAAACATTCCTAAGACAAATGAAGATTAATGCAGTTGGGGTGTTATTTTATTTGTTTGTATGTTTGTTTGGAACAGGTTCTATGGTCCAGGTCATCCTCAAACTTATTCTGTAACTGAGGTTGACCCTGAATTTCCCAGTGCTCAGATTACACATGTGCACCACTACACCTACCACACCTCAAACATACTTTTTTTAAAGTATTTAAAAGTATTTCTTAAAGTTCATTGTATTTAAATTTTGTAAATATTTAATCATAAATAAGTTATTCATTAATAAATAAATAAGTAAATAATAAATAAGAATGTACTAAGTTTTATTCAAATCTTTAAAAAGTAGTTGGCGCTGGGCGTTGGTGGCGCACGCCTTTAATCCCAGCACTTGGGAGGCAAAGGCAGGCGGATTTCTGAGTTCAAGGCCAGCCTGGTCTACAGAGTGAGCTCAAGGACAGCCAGGACTACACAGAGAAACCCTGTCTCAAAAAATCAAAATAAAAAAAGTAGTTAAAATGTTAAGTCTCTAAGGAGCATTGCCTACCACTTAGAAACCACTGTGCATGCTTGTGGCTCTTCTGCGGCCCTCGCGATTGAACTTGCCTGGATTGTTGGGGGGGTGTCTTACAGGACAGATGTGTATCTAATGCTGGGCTCTTTTTCTCTTCTTGTACCTAGTTCCATATGTGCTGAAGAGCTGTGCTGAATTCATAGAGACTCACGGCATCGTGGATGGAATCTACCGCCTCTCCGGTGTCACCTCAAATATCCAGCGGCTAAGGTAAGCTAAGACAGGAGCTCAGAGCCCTCCAGCGAGCCGTTCTTCATTCTGCCCGTCGCTGCTGGCAGTTTTGGGGAGCACAGGAAACCTGAAAGATGGCCTGTGCGAGGTGCAGCTGCCTGGTCGTTCTGACTCTAACTGGGAGGCTGCATAACCATAAAAGTTACTGGAAGCCAGTGAAATGGCTCCTCAGGTAAACCCAGTGATCTAAGTTCGAATCCTGTAGCCTGCATAAGGAGAAGGAGAGAACGGGCTCCACAGTTGTCCTGTGACCTCCACATAGAATCAATGGCAAGCGTGGCCCCAACTCCCCCACGCCCTAGTAATTTTTTAGAAAAAATGGCATATGGGTGATATATAATACTACGGATTTATCCTAAATTTTCTAAGAAATTCCTATTTCATTAAAAAGACAGGAACCAGCTGGGCGTGTGCTGTATGCCTTTAATCGCAGCACTTGGTAGGCGGAGGCAGGTAGATCTACAGCCCACTCTACAGGGTGAGTTCCAGGACAGCCAGAACTCAGAAAAACCATGTCTTGAAAAACCAAAACCAACCAAACAAAAAAGACAAGAAACTTTTACATTAAAAAGATATGTATAGGCCGGGCAGTGGTGGCACACGCCTTTAATCCCAGCACTTGGGAGGCAGAGGCAGGCGGATTTCTGAGTTCGAGGCCAGCCTGGTCTACAGAGTGAGTTCCAGGACAGCCAGGGCTATACAGAGAAACCCTGTCTCAAACAAACAAACAAACAAACAAACAAAAAAAAAGATATGTATAAAGGATAGAGAGAATATATGGAATATATTGAAATATATATGTATTTTCATGATTAAGGCAATAGGCTTATGTATTTTTGTCTATTATAATACCAAAAGAACATTTAGTGGTTTTAAAAATATTTACTTTGTTTGTTAATTACAAATATCAATTCTAAAATAAGAATATACATTTAAAAAAATTTGAGCGGGGCGTGGTGGCGCATGCCTGTAATCCCAGCACTTGGGAGGCAGAGGCAGGCGGATTTCTGAGTTCGAGGCCAGCCTGGTCTACAGAGTGAGCTCCAGGACATCCAGGGCTACATAGAGAAACCCTGTCTCGAAAAACCAAAAAAAAAAAAAAAGTTCTGAGACATGATCTTGCTCTGTAGCCCAGGCTAGCCTGGAACTTACTCTGTAAACCAGACTGACCTTAAATTCCCAGAGCCCCGCCTGCTCCTGCCTCAGGAGAGCTGTGGACTAAAGGTGTGCACCACCGCACCCAGCTGCTTCCGTGGTTTGTTCTTTAAGACAGGGTCTCCGTCTGCCTGACTAGCTTTGAACCCAGACCCCCTTCCTCATTCTCCCATGTCCAGGGATCCCAGGCGTACACCACCACACATGGCGTGAGCATCCCTTGGAACTTTGCTGACCACATTTTTTCCCTCTTGCTGGGACTCAGCACTAAGCCTCGAGCTTGCAAGCCAATTGTTCACTCTGAGTTTGACTCTTAGGTCTGACGGCCATGACACATGGCAGCTGGCATCCACGAAGATGCTTAGGGAGGGGGGATCTTTTTCATTTAAAGAGTGCCTTAGCCTCCAAAAATCTGGACAAAATAAATGAATACATTCTAGGTCCTTCTCTCCCACTCTCAGGGAAACACATGCACGTGTGTCCACAGATTCATGGGCCACCTCTCATCTCGAGCCCCATGAGTTACCTTGAGGTGTGCACTGTATTGGAGAGTTTCCCACTCTTTTTTGAAGATCTGGAACCAGAGTAGAGGGAGGCAAGGGGCTGCTCTGAAAAATGTCGATCCTCGGAGTCTTGTGGCGTTTATCACTACCTAACTGACCGAGGAGTACGTACACTCAGGAGCTTAACTTCTATATTAAAACTGAAATGTATCCTTTAAAAACCATACCTGTAGTTTACAAGCACGCACAGTCTGAGGCAGTGCACTCGTGTAAGGAAATGTTTTCTGATTTGACGTCAAACCTAAACTGGAGCTGACGGTTCAGGCCTGTGAGCCCAGCACTCAGGAGACTGAAGAAGTAATGATGTCAGTTCAATAACAATTTGTTCCAGGCTGGAGAGATGGCTCAGTGGTTAAGAGCACCGACTGCTCTTCCGAAGGTCCAGAGTTCAAATCCCAGCAACTACATGGTGGCTCACAACCATCTGTAATGAGATCTGACGCCCTCTTCTGGTGTGTCTGAAGACAGCTACAGTATATTCACATATAATAAACAAATGAGTGAGACCCTGTTTCAAACAATGTGGATCAGTGAAATCACTGTGGGCTGACCACTTAAGACAACAGTCACATGCTCAAGTGATGCGTAACAGTCACCTCTAAGCTACCTAGAACCTTGGGTTTGAGTTAAAGCCGAGTTTGAGACCTGACTGGAAATGTGGGGTGAGACCTGACACCGTCCCCACCTCCCCCCACTTCCCAGTTTTGGGTCTCACCGCCAAAAAGTTTCATTTTGAGTAACACTTTAGAAAAACTGAAATCTCAGTAGACAGTATCCCCCCCACCCCCCCACCCCACCCACACACCCCACACACACACACACCCCGGTGGCCATGGCCAAGATTATATAGATACGGTGCCACGGGGACCTCTGAACACAAATGAGTTTTCTGACCTCAAGTCACAACCGACTTCAGAACGAACAAGCATCAGCCCCCAAAAGCCAGGTCTCCCCAATGGCCTCCTGGTGCCTGGAGCAGAACGGAGGTCGGGACCACTGGCTTATCGGCAGCAGCAGCGGAGGCTCCTTTGACTCGAGGCAGCTGCCGCCTCGGAGCCCACGGTCCCTGCTATTGTTATGTCTCCGTCTCTGTTGTTCCAGGCAAGAGTTTGGCTCAGATCAATGCCCAGATCTGACGAGGGAAGTGTACCTTCAAGACATCCACTGTGTGGGCTCCCTGTGCAAGCTCTACTTCAGGGAGCTGCCCAACCCCCTCCTGACCTACGAGCTCTATGAGAAATTCACGGTGAGTGTTTGGGTTTCTGTCGTGGTTAGCGGGTGGGATGCACGGACCGGCCGAGGGCAGTTTCAACCCTGAAATAACAATAACAGCGACTGGCCAGCTGGTTGGCATTATCTTAGCGTGGTGGTGGAAGTTAGGCGGCGAGGGACGAAGAGTGGTCGGACGGACGGTTGGCTCGCGGCTCCTTCCTTGAATTCTCAGAGCGATGCTGTTTGTTTTGGGAGCTGGGTTAAATTATTTCCATGCTTATCCAACGGACTGTGCCTCATTGTTTCGGGGAGAAAACTGAGACCCAAAGAAGTAAAGTGGCTGGCCCAAGGTCACCCAGCAGAGCAGGGCAGGAATCTCAGGCCTCTGGTGCTTGCTGTACATCGTGATGGGTCCTTTTTTTTTTTTTTTTTTTTTTTTTTTTAAAGAGTGTTCCTTCTGTGTCAGCCTGGGGGCTTGGGGAACAGACCGGTAGGCAGAAAAGGGAGATAGACACCCTCCCGACCCCACCCCATTCCAAACATCAAAAGACAAGGTCAGAGAGCTAGAGAGAGAGAGAGAGAGAGAGAGAGAGAGAGAGAGAGAAGAAAAAGAAAAAACAGCAAAGCACCAGACCCAGGGGAAGACAGGATGGGATACGCGCCAATCGGCTGCTGATGTAAGAGAGGAAATAGCTGCGCCCGCCGGGCTCTACGGCTACCCAGTGAGGCTCCCGCGAGGGAACAGAAAAGAGACTGATTGCTCAAAACCCGTGGCTAAAGCAATGGTTAAAGTCAGGCTCGACAAGGTAGCTAGGCCCGGAGAAACAAAGCCTGCAGGCTCTCTCTCAAGTTCAGATCCAAGCTCTCGTGATGCGCGTGTGTGTGTGTGTGTGTGTGTGTGTGTGTGTGTACACATGGAAGTAAGGGAGGCTACAGGCTAGGAAACTCAGCCTACACCAGACAGGAGGGAAGGGGTGTGCAGGGAGTGGGGGAGGGCAGCAGGACGTGTGTGCCGTGAATGTAGAAAGAGGCTTTGGTGGGCGGGAGGGACAAAGGGACTCAGGCAGAGAAAAAGTGGGCAAGAGACTCGACAAGGACAGATCTTGTTCGGAAATGTTATAATGAGAACTAATACCAAGCATGTTAATTTAAAAAAATTAATAAAAAAAATTAAGATAGGACAGCATGGGTAGATTGTACAATGTGTGAATTCGTGGAGAAGCACAGGAGAGAAGAGCACAGTCACCTAAGATGCTTGATCACGGAATCAGAGAACCAGGGAGGGGCTTGGAACACTTACTCATCCCTGGAGGGCAGGGGTCAGGGGTCAGGGGTCCGTTTGAAGTAGCAGTACAGATAGAAAGCCCCAGATCTGAGCGCCAGAGATGCACCAGGACATTTCTCAATATCCCATAATAAACTTTGTCCACGTGAAAAGTTCTTTCATTCAAACTCAAGCAGAAATGAAATGAATAATTACTCTTAAAAGAGTTAAGCTCGGCCGGGCAGGTGGTGGCTCACGCCTTTAATCCCAGCACTTGGGAGGCAGAGGCAGGCAGATTTCTGAGTTTGAGGCCAGCCTGTCTACAGAGTGAGTTCCAGGACAGCCAAGGCTACACAGAGAAACCCTGTCTCAAAAAAAAATTTTTTTTCATAATCTTGCCCACAGACTACATTGAATTTTAGTGAAAAATGGCCCAGCACACAGAAACCTTAATCGCAAATGCTGGCGACCGCCTCCACCTGTAGCTGCTGATGTAGAGTTATGCGTAGCTAGGGAAGTTCTTGACAAAAAAGCCTCAGAAATGGTTTCTCCGTAATTCTGTCAGCAACAGCCTTGGGTCAGAGCACCTGCTGCCCCCACCCCCACCCCCAGTCCTATCCTTGTGCTGATCTCAAGGGACTGGAAAAAATAGGAAAAGTAGAGAAAAAAAAAAGCCAGAAGACAGTATTTGTCAACTTGATTGAAGAAAATGACATGAATTCAGTTTATTGACACTAAAACGTAAAATGGAAATGTTTTGATTACGGAAGTAGGGCCTACTGATGTTAATTCTGTTACGGACTTTGTCCTGTAGTATCTTTGCCGGCAGTAATGAATGTGTGATGGTCTCAGCGAACTTCAGGCACAGGGAAGCAGCTCGGGTACACTGTAGCACTGTGTTTAACTCACCTGCATAGCTGAACTCAAATACCCCTCCATGGATTAACAAGAGGATTAAAAATATTAACAACGATAACAGCTGCCTTGTAATCGAATGACTTCTCTTTTATAAACTCAAATAGGATCTCACAAGCTGGGCAGCGGTGGCACACACCAGCACTCGGGAGGCAGACACAGGTGGATCTCTGTGAGTTCAAGGTCAGCCTGGTCTACAGAGCAAGTTCTGGGACAGTCAGGGCTACACAGAGAAACCATGCCTCAGGCAGAAAGGAAGGGATGAAGGAAGGAAGGGAGGGAGGGAGGGAGGGAGGAAGGAAAAGAAAGAGAAAGAGAGAAAGAAAGAAAGAAAGAAAGAAAGAAAGAAAGAAGGAAAGAAGGAAAGAAAGAAAGAAAGATCAAGATGAATAGGAGCTCATTTATCACCTTATGAAGTAGGTAGGTGTTAACGTCACTCACAGGCAGATGAGTACTGCTCACAGGTAGAGATAAAGATTAAAATTCTGCTCACAACTCCCACACCACTCAAATACAGCGTGGGTCCTGAAAGCGTCAGCTACTAAGATAGCAGGGGACACACTGAAGGACGAGGGCCTGAAGCCACGGTATTGAGAGTCAGCTAAGGACGAGGAAAACCAAGCTGTCTTCCTACCATTGAGCAGGTTGGAGGATGCCCTCACAGTGAAAGCATGGGGGAAAAAAATAAGGAAAAAACAAAAACAAAAAACAGATTTGACATTCCTCTTGGCCTGGAGAGGAGTTAAGAACACTAGCTTCTCTTCCAGGGGACCTACATGATGGTTCACAACCATCTGTCACTCCAATTCCAGGGGATTCAACATATTTTTCTGACCTTAGGTACCAGGCACCCATGAGGTATACAGACATACATGCTGGCCAAAGTCCCATACACATAAAATAAAATAAACATACATACACACACACATCCATACACATGAAATAAAATAAACATACACACACATTTTTTTTCATTCTCAAGCAGAGCCTGAGGTATACTCCTGCAACCGTAGCACTGGGAGATGAAGGAAAAGGATTGAGAATTCAGGGCCAGCTCTCGCTGTGAAGTGAGAGACCAGGCAGGGCTACATGAGACTGTTACAAACACACCATTCTTAAGAAAATGACAAAGAGGTTGTTACTCCATCGTTACAGAGAACTGCTGCTTATCAATAAAAAGAAAGCCACGGGACGCTGCGTTGGATGAATGAGCGCCAGACTTAGACAATTCAGAGAAGCAAAACCATGTAAGAAGCACTAGGGAGATATATTCGCATGTTAGATCTTTAAAGATTTCTTTGTTTTCAATGCATGTGTGTGATTGTGGAGCCTGCATGAGTGGGTGGACATCACATATACGTAGATGTCCAAGAGGCCAGAAGAGGCCGACAGGTCCCTGGACCTGACATTGCAGGGGGTCGCCGGTTGCCATGTGAATGCTGGGAGACAACCCCGAGTTCTCTGCAAGCCAGTGTGTGCATTACCATATGAGCTGCTTCTCCGTCACTTAGAAATAAATGTTACAGTTCATGCTAGCAAGCCTGTGAGAAGACCCACCCTCTATAACCTACAAGAACTATAAATTAGCTGGGCGTCCCATTATGATCAAGGTTCTAAAAAAAATTATGCTCTTCAATCTAATAACTCTGGGACTCGATCTTAGAGCGATGTACAATTAGATTCACTATGGGTTTATACGCAACATCCAAATTTTGGAGAATAGCTGTGTCTCTACCATCAAAGATAAATAAATGATAAATCTATTGCTTTAAAACTGTGTGACCAGAAAAGGACACGGTTTTGTTTTGGTTTGGTTTGGTTTAGTTTGGTTTGGTTTGGGTTTTGGAGTTTTTTTTTTTGTTTGTTTGTTTGTTTTGTTTTGTTTTGTTTTTTGAACAATAGTTACTGGCACAGTATGCAATTAAATGGGGAGAAAGCAGTCTGCGTGCATGCATAAGAAGGCACGCAGGTGCTCATATTGGGGGCTGGGAGGCCTGGGGGAGGCACTTTTTTTTCTGTTTTGTGGGTAATTAGATTGATACGGATCCCTTCTAAGTTGTAGAATAAACGGAATTCTTTTTTTTTTTTTTAATTTTGAAGTTATTAGTTTCCGTTATGACTGTAACAAATTACCACAAACTGTCTGCCCTGGTTTCATTTCCTGTTGCTATGACAAAATACCCTGACAAAAACCAGTTTAGAGCTGGAGAGATGGCTCCGAGATTAAGAGTACTGTCTGCCCATCCCAAGGACCTGAATTCGATTCCTAACACTCACATGGCCACTCATTGGCTTTTAAGGCCACAGCCTAACCCTAGTTCCAGGGGCTATGATGCCCTCTTCTGGCTCCTGTGGGCACTGCATGCAATTGACGCAGACACATGCTGGCAAAATACCCATGCACATAAAATAATAAAATAAAACGTAAAAAGATAACTTTAGGTGCTTTCAGAGAAGCCCGGAGAGAAAGGTATTCCTTGCCTCTCCCGGCTCCCCCAGGGTCATGCGCAGCTCCCTTCTGACTGTGTCTGGTTTATAAAAACAGCTGTAGCCGGGTGTGGTGGCTCACGCCTGTAATCCCAGCACTTGGGAGGCAGAGGCAGGAGGATTTCTGAGTTCGAGGCCAGCCTGGTCTACAGAGTGAGTTCCAGGACAGCCAGGACCACACAGAGAAACCCTGTCTCGAAAACAAAACAAAACAAAAACAAAAACAAAAACAAAAAACAACAGCTGTAAAGTGCATTTGGGGATGACCCGGAGAGTCTAGGATCATCCCTACTCCAGGTTCTGAACTTAATCACAGCTGCAAAGACCACCCCCATTTCTTCTCAGATAAGGCAGCATCTCCATGCTCTAGGACACAGAAGCTGATTTCTTTAGAAGCAGTTTACCCAATGTACCTTGTTCTGCAGAGAAAAATGCAACATTCATTTTCGGAAAAATTCAAATTTTCCTCTCATTGGTCCAGTTAAAATTATTAAACCAAAATGAAAGTTACTAATTTGGAGTGGCTGGGGGGGGAGTGGAGTGGGGGGGAGCTGCTCTCCACCTGCCTCTACCCACAGTGGCGGCCTTAGAAGCAGGTGGGCCTTCCCAGGTTGTACATAGCGTCTGGGGATCTTCTGGACTGGCTCCACAAGCCCCTTGAAATCCTTTCTGTATCAATCTCCTTTGTTGAATTAAAAGCTGCCTAAGGCCAGGCAGTGGGGACTCACAACTTTATATTCAGAGGCAAAGGTGGGTAGATCTCCGTGAGTTCGAGGCCAGCCTGGTCTATAGAGCAAGTTCTAGGGCAGCCAGGGCTACACAGAGAAACCCTGTCTT